>CM056608.1:1996121-2234160 GCA_029721355.1 Tegillarca granosa
TTTGATTTAGCAGAATTTAGAAACAAAAATTAATTATGCTGACCAAAACGAAAGATCGTAAATAGTTTAAAAATGAATTAATAAATAAATAAATAAATAATAATAATAATAATAATAATAATAATAATAATAATAATAATAATAAACAAATTCATAAATCTATGCTGGCGACAAATACGTTTATATGAAATGGAACGTGATTCTTTTCCCTGTAAAATGTAAATACTTCCTAATATTTCATTTACGAAGTTGTAATGCATGACAATTAAAAAGTCATTTCTGGTTTGCTTTCGAATATTTTCCAAATAATTGTAATATTACAGATATTAGAAGTTGATAAAGATGAGTCGGGATACGACAAGATAGAATGTCATTTAACGATGGTATAATGTGAATAGAGATGAAGTTTCTGGAGATTTTCCACACGTACGCGGAACGATTGACTGCATCACATGTAAAAATAATGCATAGGTTTTCAATTTAATTTGAGCATAGGGACCAAAAAATATGCAGACAGTCTAAAGAATCCGTCTGTGGTTCGGGAATACTGTATTTGTTTGACATAATCATGAACAATTTTACTTACTTTTATTGCTTATAAAGCAACTATACTGTTTTCCAAGAAATCAAATTTTTAAGTATCAACACATATTTACTTGTTTTCATATTTGCCGTATTGACGGAAATTTAATATGCGTGTTTATTACCAAGCAGTCGTATTGACGTGAAACAAGGGGAATAACTCTTATGTTTACTAAAAATAAAATTTGATAGAACTTTTTTGTATTAGGTGAAAAACATCATCCAATGAAAGTAAGAGAAGGGATATTTTGCTTGTAATATGCATGTAGGTATTCATTTTGGACGCTCAAAAGCACATATTGTCTTCGTGATTGATAGTATGACGCGTATGCATAACGGTTAATTTAAAAACGCTCAGGTGAGTTCTTACTTTACTTATAGAGAAAACTACACACACACACACACACCACACACACACAGAGAGAGAGAGAGAGAGAGAGAGAGAGAGAGAGAGAGAGAGAGAGAGAGAGGAGAGAGAGAGAGAGAGAGAGAGAGAGAGTATATAATTTATATATAGCTAACGACGCTTGCCGCTGACTGTAGCATCTTAACATCTAGGCAGACAAAGACGTTTGTAAATTAGCGCATTTTAAAAGTGGGATACAGTTTGTTTTAGAAATTAAACACCACAAATGTAAGAATTAGCAAGCAAAAATGAAAATGATGTGGTTGCCTCAGTATACAGTGATACTGTTTACAGAGACAGAGTTTCGTAGAAATTTTCGCTCCAGCTTAAATTCAAGGCGATAAGTTTTAGGATAGAGTAGACCCGGGATTGCCTAAAAAAAATACCGACCTTTGACGCGCGAACAAACAATTTTTCCGAAACTGGGACCTGTCACACGTAGGAGTTAGAGGCAATATGACCGGTAAGTGAGCTCTTTTAACCACTCGTCAACCAAGACCCTGAGAAAACAAAAAGGCATGGTTAGTGAATTCGTGTCATAGACTTGCTTGCAAAATGAATCAAGCAAAATTCACACACAAACATTTTTCTTGCTTAAGACAGAAATGTTGAATAAAATTATAATAAACTGAATAGAGTGCGTTCAGAGTTGAACGCAACAAAGTTGACATTTAAAAAACTCGCTATGGAAATATAGAAATGTATATGACAAATAAAAGAAAAGAAAAGCGAAGTAAAAATTGAAATAGCACAATCATATAAACCCTCTTTTTATATTTTCATTTTATTAAGGGCGAACACATCACGACCTTGTTTTATTTCTGAAGTTGAGATTAGCGAAATTAGGTGATCATAGATACATGTGAAAACTTAGAACATAATTCCCCTGGCTACATTATTTGTCATCTCGAAAGTAGGATATTTGACGTAAAACCTTTAAAATCGTTTACCAATATTATAGAAAAAAATAGTATGAAATGAAAGGTTAAGTTGTTGGTTGCAAGGTTGAGTATGCATGACGTTTGCAGGTGTGTTTATTGGTCTGCCTTGTATTAACACAATCGTGTTATTGGGAAAGCTCACCACGTTAGTATACCACAAACAGCACACAGCTTCCCTGGTCACATATCCACTGAGCCACCGAGGAGGACCAAAGGCGATATTGTTACTTGAGAACTCGTGTCAAGTTGGTAGACCTGACATGGCATTATAATATTAAAGCAAACAAGCACTTGTTAAAAATACACACCAATTTACTCGGTAAGAATCGAAAGCTAAGATATTTTTGAGTTGTATGGTAAGCTTTTTTAAAGATTATTCTAAGTATGAAGAAAAAAGAGAATATTGATCAGCGGACGCACCATATGTATGGTCAGATCTGAAGGTATCAGTGATTATTTCTTTGTGAAAGTCGATAGAGAAAACCCAATTGCGATCTGGTGCAAAACATACGAATACGTAAGTTACCGACAGAAGCACATTTGTTGAGTGTCATTAAAATTGCTCTAGCAACACAACTGTTGATAATCAGAAAGAGTTACGCCTCTTACCATAATTCTCTCTCGTCTGTTGTTTACTACACAATTGTAAGTTTAAGATTTCCCCAGTTAAGCTTGCAATGTTTGTTGTCATTAGAAACACGAGACGCAAAATAATTAATTGAGAAACTTCTGTTTGATCTAAAGATTACTTACTAAATGACGAAATGAAAGAGAACACATCATTTGCTTTAAATCGTTTGTCTGATACATGGTTTGATTCGCGAAACATTTTAAAAAACCGTGTCATTTAAAAAAAAATCTAAAAATGACGAAAAGACAGGTATACGAATACTCTAGAAATAACGATTTCATTTTAACTGGCTAAATGCAAATGCATAAAGTTTTAATTATTTATTAATTTCGTCCCTGCAAATTAGGCAAAAAATGATAAAGTGTGTTTTGTCAAAGGGAAGAAAACAGGTCAAATAGGGTAAAGTAAAAGATTAGCTTAAGGCTAAAATTACAAAAATGATGAAAGATTCTTCTCGCTCTTGCAATATTTAGATAATTATAACAATGGCAACAATAGAATGTTAACATCAGTAGAGACCATTTTGTATTTTTATGGCTGATAAATAAAATAAGAATATAGATTTGTTTTACGGCCCATTCAATTTTTTTACATATGGAGGCGGTCAGTTAAGGAATAGTGGAGGAATCCTGAGTGCCTTGAGAAAACCAACAACTTCGGCAAGGGAACTCCCAAACTTCCCGAGAGGGATTTAAACATCATCGACCAGAAATACTGTCATCAGCTTTAAACCACTTGGCCACCGAGGCCTGGTGATTCTAAACGACTTACAATTTTGATGACGGATTAAACATTACGTCGACGTATCATGCTTTTATTATTATTATTATTATTATTATTATTATTATTATATATATATATATATATATATATATATATATATATATATATATATATATATATATATATATATATCGGAATGTTTTAATGATTATTTGATTGTGAACTTCGATAGGGAAAAACCAAACTTACCAGTCCTTGTCCAGATCACAATCCCAAAAACAAAATAAAAACTTTGAAAGCTTTCAAAATAAGTTATACATGTGAACTTCAATCAAAGAAGTGAGGTCGATTGCTCCGGAAGGTAAGCACCTCCTGATTAGCAAGCTACATCCGCTACGTGCAAATCAATTTTGAGGATAAAAGGAACAAGGAACAATGGCAAGTCGAATATATTCAGTAAAAAACATATAAATGCGTAACTTACCGTCTTTCATAGACACAGTGCCATTACAATTGCTCTAGCAACATATATCCCTTATTACTTCTGATGTTCACAAAGAGTTACGCCTCTTACCATAATTCTCTCTTGTTTGTTGTTTACTAAAGAATAGTTAGTTTAAATATCAAATTTGAATAAATGATTCTTCTGCCTGTTATAAAATATAATTTTACTTAACAAAATATGCCGAGTAACCAGAGAAGTTTTCTTTTTATCCATTTCATTAAAACCAAAATACCTCTCAGAACGAACTTGTGACATCATTGACCCACTTTTGTTTGTTTGTTGTTTGATTTTATTTTATTCAGTTATGTATTATTCTGTTTATTTTACGAATTTTTATTTGATAAATCTGCATTTAGTTCAAACAAATAGACATGGTTTACTTTTTCGGAAACGATTTTTCAAGCATATTCACCTACAAATAAACTGTGAAGTAATATTGCAAGCCCAAGCGTCTCTAGGTCCTGAAAAGTTTAATGATTGTTGTATCCATATTATACTAGATATATTTTTTTCCAGATGTTCAAATTTTCTTTTATCTTAAAATTTACTTTAAAACATGGTGGGTGTAGCTAGATAGATTTGAGGTGCTTACCATTCCAAGGCACCTGTCATAAATTAGCCAGTTTTCAAACTTTTTACTTTGGATTTTGGATTGTGATATGGAAATGGACCGTTATGTTTGTTCTTAATTTATACATTCCTCAGCAATTTATTATTTGTTAGGACTCAAACTGCATTATGTTTTACCAAAGTTAACGATTAAAACGGAAATTGATAGGAAAAATCCTCCACCACTCCTGGTGTGGGTAAGTACTTTGCTGGACATGAGCTTGCATAGGACAATAACAGATGCCCTAGAATAAAGGAAATCCAATCCCGATCCAGAGTTGGTCGGGATTTTTTTCTTGTATAATAACTGAATAGTTTCATATGCAACAATATGATTTTTTAAATGTATAATCCTTTCATTTCTGCTTGTTTTCAGTAATTCAAGGTTATTACCAAATTTAATATGCCAAGCCATCATGAAGGAACCTAAATAGATAACGAAGGTGAATATTGTACACTCTTTCACACTCATTATCGGACACCAAAATGTCAAGGTCAATATTTGTAACATTTAATCAATTTGTTTGTAGGACATAGAATGCTTGTCATATTTTTAATTAAACGCAGGTTTACTTAAAATGCATTTAAAATCTTTCCACAGTTTATCAGAAATGTAAATGTCAGCAGGAAATAAAAGACAGACATGGTAAATGTGTGCATTTGAAAATCGTTGAATAACAATCTTTGCGCATCAACGACTTTTTCCGGAACTGGAAAAGACAAACTGCGTGGGCGGTATTTAAACCGCAAATGGTTTCTTTGTTAATCAATTGTTCAGGAGTCACTTTAATCTTGTTCTTTTATAGAAAATAAATGTGCGTATTTATAATAATTATCGTAAAAAAAATTCTTAAAATTTAACATTTAGTGATTATGTTTTTTATTAAAGAGCTTGTCTTATTTCAATATTTGGTATGAATTCTTTTTCTTTATTTGTTTTGCACTGAGAGTAATAACTTATTTTTAAAACTAAGGTTTCTTCCTTCAGCAAAGAAGTTATTAACTTTGGATTCATAAATTTGAATTCATTAATTTTCAACAGCTTAGCTAATGGTTTTTGTACCTTATAACTTTTTCAGCCCCTAGTGTCACTGATTAGGGAATAATTGTTCGAAATGTGCATATTTGTGTGGCATATCACAATTAAACAAGCATTTTTTCATATTTGAACAAGACTTTTGTTTTATTTAAATAGTTTTTATTACGTAACACTTCTAGTTATTTTGATTACAGACTTCCAAAAAGATATACAAATGTAAACCTATCGATACACAATTTATTATATTTCGAATTTCCACTTAATTATGAGCACCCGGCCTAACTTCCTTGATGAAAGTTTACGTGTATAACATATTTTGCCAGTTTGCAAAGTTTTTACTTTGTTTGTTTGGATTGTGATATGGACAAGGACTGGTATGTTTGTTTTATTATTATATCAATTGGTTGTAAATATTTAACAAAAATACTTGCCCAACTTCGCTGTACACCTCAATAATCCACCTCCAGAAGCGACACCAGTGTCGAAAAGATAATCTAAACATTTAAAAATTATTGAATCAAAAGTTCAAAAATTATGTATTCAATTCCAGCTAAGAAATGTTTGCATAAGGGAACAAACCTTAGTAATAAATAAATTTCAAAATTAAGACGGCTGAAACTTTAGACACAAGGTAAATGTTCAGACAGAACAAAGTACTGTCTACTGAGTTATGGATACCCTCAGGGAGTAAATATTTGACAAAAATACCTGCCCAACTCCACTGCGCCATATGTGCACATCTCGGAAATCCAGCGACACCAGGGCCAAAAAAGTTGATAGATAAAAAAGATTATCAAAACATTTAAAAATGAATAAATCCAAAAATTATATGTGTCCAAATCCAGCTAAAGAATGCAATAATAGCAAAATGGACGTCGTCCACTCATAAATATAAATGATGCCATCTTCGCTATGTTTATGATAAAGTGTCTTTCTTTACTTCTTACTTATATAATAAGTGTATCTTTTTTTGTATTTGTTTTTCTTGTCGGGCTTCCTATACTTATTATTTTCTTTAAAAAAATTTATTCATACCATGCATGAAAACAAAGTTTTGTTTTTAAAGAAAAACAAGATATGAGAATGAAACGCAACTTCAAACTTTTCAGAGTTTTGAAGTTTATATTTCAATTCAGAGACGTATTTGAAGCAAACCCTTTTTGATTTAACATTTCAACTGCAGCATTGTGAGTCAAACGTCTGATGTGATAACGTTTATTGTTGATTAATTGTATGTTTTTCTGTCTTCTTTTTTTTTGTTATTTCTAGATAATTTGTTACTTTCAAAACGGTTAAAGTTTGATTTTTATCGAAGGTTTTTCTAAATAAAACACTTTTAAGATTAATTGTGTGAGGGATGCAATTCTCTATTTTTGCATGACGGTAAGTAGTTTTTAAAAACAAATAAAAGTTATTTCAGCGAAAACAAAGAGAAGACAACACCTGATCAAATACAATGTACTACTTAATATGTCGCACGGCATGTCCATGTAAGTGTTAACTTCATTATGTTCAGACGATCTTTATCTATCTTAGCCTACTGAAGTCGTCGATGACCGAATGGTCTAAGGCGCAAGCTCACAGATCACGGTGCTTTTCACCCGTCGAAGTTCAGACCCCGCTCGAAAAATCCTTTATGTAAGAAAGTTCAGTTCCCTTGCCGAAAAATCCATTTTAGGCACTCCGGTTTCCTCCATCATTTCTGAATTTTACGCCTCGATATAAGTTAAATACATTTGACAAGGGCGTAAAACGTAATAGTTACACTCCTTTTCTAAGCCTTCTCTTGTACATTTTCCGAAGCTGACGTTTATGTTGACTTTGTCAACTAAGCACTTGGAGGTCATGACTTGATTACATTAGCTTACATGTATGTGGGTGAAGTGAAAATGTATCATTATCGAAAAATATATCAGTTTCATTAAGCTAAATTTATTCAGCTCTTTTTACATTCCCGCTTATGCAAAACTCTTTTTTCATTAATTTTTCGTTTGCATTGACGTTGCTGTTTGTTGTAACCTAAATTCACCTTTTTATATTATCCATATATTACTCAATATTTTAACGCCAAACCCATAAATTAGGTTTATTTTACTAAATTTGCGTGTAAGTACGTAATAAGCGAGTTATATAACATAACAAGGAAACATTAAACGCACCACGGCATATTATCAAATACATATTAAAAGGCGACAATCATAGTCGGTGCCGAGTATCCAATTCGTTTTGTTGTATTAAGATCTCTTTGGCAGTGTTTTTACCAAGTGTATTTTTTCAGCTATTAATTTTTTCACATTATTAACATCTGTAATATGGAAATCGTTTGACAACTTTTTATCAGAAGTATGGTTTTTATCGTAGAATTGTGTTGCGTCATGTTATAGTTGCGTTTGTTGTTTCCAAGCACAATAAGCCAGCCATTAATCCCATTACTGATGTCACTTGAATTATAAATGCATGGGGTGACTTCAATGATTTGTTGTTCCAACGTTTCAAAAAACATAACAAAAGTGGTAACGATTCCAGTCTTTTTAAGGTACAAAATATATAATACAAATACTAGTTAAATTTGAATGTGCCAGATGTGCTCATTTCGGAAATTAATTCCTTATCAGTGAAACTATGACCGAAAAGTTTGATAAATAGAAAATATAAGCCAAACAGTTGAAAATAATGAATCTAAAGATTCAAAATTATATAAATCCGAATCCGAATCCAGCTAAGGAATGCTTTGCATGAGGGAACAAACCTTAGTTTTAAATTAATTTCAAATTTTAGACGACTGAAAATTTTGCTAAGTGGTACATTTTCTGACAGCACAAAGTACTGCCTACTGAAACAATAATAAATTTGAAAATATAATTATTTATTTAACCCATTGTATTTCTAATTGAAGATTTTATCTTTGTGTTCTGCTATGGTTCCTTTTTTCCCGTATTATATCCTTAACTTTGTAGGTCCATACAAGTCACAATGGGCATAACTTTAAAAAAAATAAAATACGATACAAAACATACAAAATCGAGCAATTTCATCCCAAATAACACAAAAACCTATTATTTTTCTATTCATATAGATGAGGTCGTTGTAATTTTTTTGAAGAAACTATTATTATCCTTATATTATCCACTATTTATTATATCACAGATAAGTCGTTAAAAAAACTGGATAATATACTATAAAAATATATTTTATTTAACAAATTGTTTTCCCGTCCATGAACATTTTTAAAAGACACAGTAGTGGTGGTCCCGACTTTAAACTATCCAATGACCTCAACCAAAGTTATATTTGTGGCTCTATGTTCTAAATAATATCATCTGCATGTGTATAAAATAACAGAGTTCCTCTTTTTAATGTTTAAATCGTATTTGAAAACAATTATTTTCTGCCTATACCGCAGATCGGAAATAATTCGATTCTTGTCATCTGCATTATTAAATTAAGGTTTCGATTTTTATTTTTTAAAGTGAACTTTTCCATTTAGTTATTTGTTTTCGTACTTACATTTGCTCTTCTAATGTTGCATACTGTAGATTAATAATCTACAAATAAACAGCGATTGCAAAAAGGCAGACAGTTTCTTAACGGATTTTCTGACGAGACGCAACTATCTTAACTATACTTAAAAGACAATCACAGGATGACATCATGTTATCATGTAGGTAAAGTGACAGCTTAACAGAGAAATAACGAATAAAATTGCGTAATTCATGACAGGTTTTCGTTAAATATCATAGAGAAATTTTATTTCTTTTTATTGGGTAAGTGTGTTTTCGGTTTATTTTGCAACACAACTGGTTTGTTTAAAACTATTATCCAAATAAAGAAATAATGAACCTGAAACCGTGATTTTAATTAATAATGAACACAAACATACCAGTCCGTCCTTGTCCAAATCACAATCCCAAAAACCAAAGTAAAAAGTTCGAAAGCTGTCAAATTTAGTTATACACTTGAACTTCCATCAAGGAAGTGAAGCCGGGTGCTCCGGAAGGGTAAGCACTTACTGTCTAGCTAGCTACATCCGTCACGTGCAAGTCAACATTGAGAATGAAAGAAACAAAACTACAGTAAGTCAAATATATATCCAATATAAGTTTTGATACAGTGACTACATACTTATCAACAATATTGTGATGACGGCCATAAAACTTTTTAAGGGTCTTTTGTGCCTAGGCTGGCAATAATCTTGCGTCAACAATTTAATTGTAAACAGTTTGTAGAACGTCCCCATAGTGAAAACAAGCTAAGTTTATAAAACGCAAATGTCCTTTATTGAATATTTAAGTTTGTCTTCAAGATAAACCTTAAAAGCAAAAATTAATAAATAACACAAGAAATAACACAATGTCAGGTATCTGAATTTATTTCTAAGAATTAAAAATGTATGGTTATACTAGACAATTATTTCCATAATAATCAATGCATTCATACTAGTCAAAATGTTTGTTTGTTTCAAATAAATATATATAATCTATGAGATGAAAATATTAAGTGTGTATAATCATGACCAAAATTGTACAATGAAGCTGTTAGAAATATCACAATATTGCAATATTACTATGTTAACCAAGATTACTGACGTCATTCAGTTGTTTTTTACATGTTTTGATGTAATCTTTTTTGTAATGTTGAAATTGCCTGTAATTTGAATGTTTTCATAAAGAAAATTAAACAGAACAGATTCTACGATTTTATAATCTCCATAATATATAGTAAATCTTATTGAACGGCTAAATGGTTTGGTTTGGTTTGTTGATTCTAGTCTGGACGGTTGTGTGGATTTTCTTATGTATGTATTGGTAACAACGGTAACAAAACCAATAACACGGGAACAACATGTCAAAAATATTATTCTTAAAATAACATGCGGTATGTTATTTCTATAAAAACACAAGATATCAGATATTTTATTTTACCTTATTTTGATCTTAATCGATATTTAAAATGTTCTGTAAAATGATTTTGTTGAAACTTGCAAAAGAAATACAATTTTAACTGGTATTTGTGTTATATATATACTTATAAAATAAAATATATGATTTAATATGAATAATAAGAAATTTAAGTTAAATTCCTCAGCCAAAAAAAAGGAATGAAAGAAATGATACTTTTTTCTTTCTAAAATATAAAACATTCCTAAACACTGGTTTTATTCTTTATCCTTATCAGTACAAGAAGATAAATAACATTCACACAATATGTCACTGTAAGATTTGGGTTTATGAAAAAAATAGGATGTTATCTATCTACAACATAATTCTTGAAATTCACAAAAATCATTTTAACACAATACAAAAAACACTTAATATTGGAGGAACTGCTGATTTAAAAATCAAATGCATGGTTATTTTGATCTGCACGTCATCCTTTCAAGGTGTACGTTTTATTCCAAAAACTTTCCAGTTTTGCAGGTTATTTCCAAAAGGGTTATAACTACCAAACGCTTTTGTGCGAGATCCCATTTCTCTTTTGATTTGTGGTTTTCCAAATAGGTCTTGCCAATTCATGAATTTATTGTAATCACTTGAAAATCCATTGGGATTACCGCCGAATCCAGCCCGTTTGCGCCATTGTTGATATATTGTTTTCCATCGTGAAAAATTGTCGTTGGCATTGTCCAATGAAGGACGAGCGCTTTCTGTGCCGAATCTCTTATCGTCTGCAACAACGGATGCTAATACAATAACTGAAATGCATAGAATTGCATGTGGTAGATATTTTGTTTCCATCTTTCTCTGAAATAACATAAAAATATGTAAATAATAATTTGAGACGCTTTAAAACAATGACTTGAGTCAAGGTGCCTGATATAAATTACCGTTTCTGTTGTTTATATAAGTTTTTTTTTTAAAAAAAATAAAAACTTTGGTCTCTATACATATTTTAGTTATAAAACCAACGTCAGGAGGCATTTTCTCTAAAAGGGGAAGAGTGTTACATGTTGCTAATCGTGTTCTGTTTGTCTCATGTAATTTTCAATGTGTTAAGTGTAAGTTAGACCAAGTGACTGTGTTTGTATAGTGTACGTGTTATGGACTGTTACAGCTGACCGATCACGAGACTGGACAGACTGGTTTCGCACGATATAAATAATAACACAAACACTCCTCATTTTTATTTTGTTTTTTTGGTGCTATTTCTTTACACGATCCATTCTGCGTTTGCAATAGTACTCTCAACCATTTTTGCTTCGTATATGTTCTTTGTACAAAGATCAACAGTATTCTACGAACACATACACACACACACACACACACACACACACACACACACACATATTTGTATTTTCAGAAGCAAAATTTTCATGATATACTTTACAGTTTATTTTTCCAAAATCTGGTATGTTAAAATATATATCAATTTTAACAGTGAATTATGTAATAATAAAATTTATACATGTAAATTAATACATGTAATCTATTTATAAAATTCGAAATTCTATAAGTACATTGTACTTAAAATATCATATATAAAATTATATTTGTAAGACTAGTTTAAAATATATACATTTATATACATTGGCTAACACTAGAACCATATATTATGTGATTTTAAATAAATATATGAGATACATATGCAGTATTTATTTCAGTTTTTATATGTACTAGCTTCAAAATGACATTTTAACGACGAAAGCAAGCCATGTGGTCGAAAGTGATAATGTATGGCTTATTAACCGAAGACGTCTACATTATTTAATGACTGAGTGTTTTTGTTATACTGCCGTCATGTGACGTATACGTTGATGTCATTATGATACAATAACGTATTCATTCTGATGAGTAAACAGAAGTGAAGAAGCGACTGATCGACCAGTTTACATGACAGATCATTAACGATCATACATTATTCCGGAAAAAGAATTTTCATTTTTTACAATTGATAAAAGTAATTTATAGCCTGGTTAAGCTTGATATGTTTACTAGTATATATCCGTTTTTGATCGTTTTGTATTTTAGAAGACTAAGTACATTTAATTGCAAGTGCTTTTAAAAGTACGTAAATGCTCTTTTTATAATGTTGCCTTTAGCTGTTGCGTTTTGATGTGTCTTATTATTTTAACAATTCTATGTAGCGAAAACTGTAAGCTTAGTTCTATACTGCAAGGAACCGCTTGTTCGATAAAAGGGGAGATAATCTGTTTGAAAAGAAAAATAAAAATTGTTAAGACATTGACCTTTTTTTTTTATTATATTTGTATGTATAATGTAATTATTCCATTTGTATGTATAATGTAATTTTGTTGACATTTAAACCCATCAAAATCGATTAAGTAGATTAATTGAAAAATTAATTAGTCTCAGTTACTGTAATATGATCCATAATTAAATCTGATTCTGGAAATAAGTCTCATTTAGAATGACCAATACTATTTACTCTTAATACGCAAAAATGAAATTACAGTTGACATCTGTTTGATGAACTGTAGATTAATTTAGAAATCCCATCTGGACTCTAGCCTAATTTGCAAAAAAGACAACGTTTATATAAGCTTTCGGTATCGTTCTAATTGCTTGGTGACGACTTTTTACACTTAACTAATCAACTTTAAAAGACAGATAGCCAAGTTGTACCAGTTTTTCTGATACAAAGAAGGAAGAATTAGTTATTCTAAATTTGTAAAAATGTTGTAATTGAAGGTATCTCCGGATAAGCGGAGTTTAAATCATTGTTAGATTTAAGTTTCAGTTGTTTATACCAAATGATGTATTTCCTTACATAGCATTCGAATTTAAGCTGCAAATTTTAAACAAAATTACCTGCTTTTTTGTGATTTGCCATATGTGCCATTTCGGAAATTCAATCCTAATATGTAGGGGGACAAAAGTTGGATAGATAAAAAGCTTATAATCCTAACATTTAAAAATAAAAGTGGTCCAAAGTTCCTAAATTATATGAATCCAAATCCAGCTAAGGAATGTTTTGCATAAGCGAACAAACTTTAATTGTAAATAAATTTCAAAAATTAAGACAGCTGAAAATTTTGACACAAGGTACATGAAATATTTTTCTTTTGGTACCCCTCCCCTTAACTATAATAACTAATCAAACGCGTATAATATATTTTTGTCTCTAAAGCAGGATCACTTGATTTCTTTCGAAATTTTTTCTCGAAAGACCACTATGCTGCTTGTAACGTGACATAAAACGACATGTCTCTAAAAACATGAAATAGGTTGGTCAAAAAGTTTGTTGGATTTCACATCAGCAATTTTTTAGCTGTTTCCGAAAAGAGCAAATTTATTTATCTCTGAAGATTAATTTAACAACAGAATCTGCAATTGTGTACCTTGTCTTATTCTAATACCGGGTCAGTATGCCAGATAAGCATACTACTCCACCATTCAAAATTACCCTGACACCTGATAAAACAGAGAATACTCCATCCTCTTATTGTCCAACGCCAAGGGAGAAAATAGTAGTAAAACTTGTAAGTCTTAAAAGTACAATAAATAAACATACAATGTTGTTTTTCGATCAAAAATGCTAATGGACTGACTGTTTAATTGTGTTTACATGTTGTTATTATTATTGAAAGATGAAAACAACAATAAATCTACTTTTAAAACTACTCTATATTTATCCTATATTGTTTTGTTTGTTATATGAAAGCATGAGATAAAGGTGTCAATTAATGTTAACAATTGAGTCTTATTTTATCCTCTTTTTCAGGTTATTATGAAATTGACAGCTTAGTATGACAATTATCAAGGAATTATAAATCAATCTTCTTTGTGATAATAAGTATTTTTACATTCGTCAAAATTCGATAACAATTTTGTTGATTAGTATTATTTATTCTTCATTCGAGTTATAATGTCCAAGAGTTTTAAATTGGTAGTATTTCTTTTCGCCAAGCACTTACAGATAAACTTCCTTCGAGGAGACTTTAAAAACCGATGCCCCGGGTCACAACGGGCATGGCACGATAAAAAAAAAACCCTCCCTTCACATCGCCCAAAGCGCAATGCAAGGTTGAAATTTTATGTTACTTCACCTGTAACTGATGACGTCTTGATATAAGTAAAATATACTTTAACCCATTAAGTCAATCAATCATTTATTCGAATAAGGCTATTTGGTGAACGTCATTTCAAAAATAAAAAGACACTTACATCGCATTAATTGAATCAATTTGACATTTACGGTTCTGAATAAAATGTTCGCCTCAGTCGATATTCTTTAACTTGTAACGATATGGCCAAGTCTTAGATGGATGAGAAAACCGGAGTGTCCAGAAACCTACCTTTCACAAGCAAACTGACAAACTTTCTAACAGAAGGAACTGTCCGAGTGGGTTCCAATGTAAGACACTGTGATCAGTAAGCACACACTTCACGCAATTCGGCTCTCAAACCTTTAACAAGATGGCATGAATTTGTCTTGTTTTTAATGTTTTTTTCATCGCATAATTATGTAGTGTTTTTGTACTCTCTAGTTACAAATGGATTTTTTATATCATTATTCTTTCAGTTATTTCTAAATTCTGCTTGCTGTTATAAATATTTTTTAAATTTCATTTAAAGTCAGGAAATTCGTGTTCTTAAATTAATTTTTTTTTCAGTTTTAATTTACTAGATCGTAAAAATAATTGCTTTCTCAATTTACGTTTTTAATTGAAATTTGCTGTTCCAAATTGTAAAATTTAATATTTTAATTAATTTCTTAATAGTACCTCCAGCTATTATGTAATTGCTTCCGTTGTATAAATTAAATCCTCTAGCTATTATGAAATTGCATTTTTATTTTAATTGTAATTTTTGTCGATACAAATGGCTTTTTTCACGATAGTTGATTAATTATATTTTTAAGACAGTTGATTAATTATACGTAGGTTATCAGCTAAAGTTGTGGTAATTTAAAAAAAGGAAAAAAAGTCACTTAAATACTGTCATTATTGCGGTACAGATGAAAGCAGTTGTTATGTTGCACAAGTATTTATTTTCCATGACAACTTATAAATTTGTAATTTGTAATTATTCCAGATAAAACATTGCCAATGTTCCATTGATTTAAATTAATAATAATAATATATATATATATATATATATATATATATATATATATATATATATATATATATATATATATATATATATATATATGTACTAAGAGTAAAGTTCAAACGCTGTCAAATTTTACAGTCTGACTGTGTTTAAACTTTTTGCTTCGTATATTTTTTACGTACAAAGAAAGATCAACAGTATTCTTGGAACATATATATCTATATATATTCTTATTTTTAGAAGCAAAATTTCCATGTTTACTTTCATGAATATATAGAGTATATTGTTTTTAACTCGGAAATGTTATTCTCTTTTGTCCATGCGGATTATATTTGTATTTATATATTTACGTTTGTCAACATTGCGGGTTGTTTTTGATTGTTAATCTATATTCAGTAATTTCCAGCATTCGAGATACCTTACTAATACTAATATCTTCATTTATTCCACCCTAAAAACATGGGCATGACAAACTGCCAAACCTTACATTTATAGTTATTAATATTTTTTTGTAACAGATTTGTTCAAGAAACTTGTGAATACGTCCTAAATACCTTTCAATTGACAGCTTAATGTGCTCATTTAGGGAATAGAAATCTTTAACAAAAACGAATGTATAAATGAAGCCATTAAATAATTTGATTATTTAGATTCTGATGATGATCAATTCATGTTCTAAAATTAAAAGAAACTACATTTTCATCACGCCTTTGTTACTCATACAATTGCATTAATGATTAAATTTGTATTTAAAGCATCTGAAGACAAACATTAACAGCGTTTTTGATGTACCGCTTCTTGTGACAATTTTTTTCTTTTTTAGGGGCCTGTTTAGAATTCAACAAACTTTCGAACAACGTGTGTTCTTGCATTTTAACACAGTGGTTAAATTAAATCTTATCATTGAGGTTTTCCTTGCTCTTAAGATAATGTGGTCTATACGGTATTATTTTATGGTATTGTGTTAGTTCCCTACAATCCCATCTATACATTTCCTTTTAAACAAAAACAATTCAATACATTCAAAATTTAAAAAAAATTTCCACTTTCAAAAAAATACAAGATCTTGTACAGATATATACGTGTTCTATACAAATTTTCATTAACTAGTTCGAGGAGTTTTGCGATTCTTTTGTTAAAATAACTTCTCCTTCACACTTTTTTAAAATGTGAATATAATATGAAGATCATAAAGTAAGTCCCTTGTTATTGATTTTAAAGTTATAGAACGTCTCTAATAAAAAAGGAGATGATCTGCTTTTTGATTATAAATTAAGTTATGGCTGAAGCTCATAAAAGTTTTCTTACCTTTTTATACTTTTAGCAGTAAAAAAAACTTGCTTGTGAAACCAAACAGGTACAAAAAAAATAAATAAAAATTAAAAAAAAAACAACTTTATGTTCATACTGGTTTTTATATTGATAAGTAACCTTATACTCCAAAAAGTACATATACACAACTCAATAAAATGTATTTTTAATGTTAGAAATATTTCAATATAAAACAATTACACATAATAAAAATTTACAAAATATTGTTTCATTTTGAAAAAAAAAAAAAAAAAAAAAAAAACTAAACATTCGCTTTATTGATATTTAGGTTATGAAGTAACACTTAGCCTGGTTAAAACCTAAGTATCCTATTCCTTTTTAATGAGTAAATTTATTATTTTTTTATTTGATGAAATGAAAACTTCGCTTTAGTTTGTCGGAACTAAACACAGCAATGTATGGGAAAATTGTCAAAAGAAAATGCAAGTTGATATTTAATATATATAAAAAATATAACAAACATACCAGTCCTTGTCCATATCACAATCCCAAAAACAAAGTAAAAACTTTGCAATATTTCATTAAATTATCGCATACATAAGACTCACATCCATAGGTTTGATTTAACTAAAGTCAAAATTATTGATGATGGATTAAACCCTATTTTGACCACTATCTAAGCTCATAAACTGGAACAGATTATAGTATCCATGTCGTAATCAGACTATATATTAAAGCGAATTGATTTGTTTTGTCGGTGAAAAATACGAGTCACTGAGATTGTTTTGAAATTTACAAAACTTGAGATAGAAAATCTTCCATTTTACATTTAAAAAAAAGTAAATATGATCACTGGATTGAAATAAAAAATAACTTACTGTCTGAAAAAAGAGTTTGAAAATCATTTCAAATTAACACCCACCTCGCATAAATTTTGATAACTCCGTTAAAACCTAAACTTTTGAGTCGAACTATTTTAGTTTCTGCATGATCTTTAAAATAACGGGATTTATGTTTTAAAAAAGCTAGTTATTTGCATTGTAATTTTGTTTATTATTTTTAAGATACTTTATAACTCACTATAAGAACCAATAACTAGACAAAATTATGTGTTCAACAACTATGGATGAGATCGTTCATACAAAACCACTTCACGTGTGATGATTTTTCAATTATCTTTTTCTTTTTCTCTTTGATTTGTTGGGACCTCGGTGGCCGAGTGGTCTAAATCGCGCGCTTAAGAATCACAGCGTCTCTCACTGCCTGGGTTCGAATCCCACTCTGGAAGATCCTAGTGTAAATATATAAAACAAATACCAGTTAAATTTTGATGTGCCAGATGTGCACATTGCGGAAATGCATTCCTCATCAGTGACACTAAGACCTAAAACTTTGATAGATAAAAACCATAAACCAAACATTTGGAAATAATGAATCTAAAGTTCCAAAACTATATCAATCCAAATCCAGCTAAGGAATGCTTTGCATGTGAGAAAGTTTGTCAGTTCGCTTGCCGAAGTTCGGTGATTTACTCCGGGTACTCCTGTTTCATCCGCCATCCAAGAACTGACTGCCTCGAAATAAGTGAAAAAGTATAGACCTAATGCGCGTAAAACACCATTACTACACTCCACTCTTTGATTTGTTTTAGGCATCACTGACCGAGTGGTTGTTCCTATTGAGTTCGTTCGTATACCTCACAGGTATTGGCAGATTTATTTTATTTCATCATGAAGAATATTTTGCTAAACTCATATGTATAACCTAAAATAGACTCTATTAATAAAAAATACTCTGCAGTAAAAGTTTCACAAAAATTCAAAACTGATAAATGACATTCAAAAATTTGAAATACCTAGATATTTAACATATATAAAGAACAATTTCAGAAAAGAAGCTCTCTTAAAATTCAATTTCCTTTTAAATTAAGAACATTTCCCACAAAGCAAAATAACTTCGTCTGATTAAAAAAACGTTGTCATACTGACACAACAGTGTATTGTAAAGGTGTGAACATAAAAATATCTCTTGGTGACATTTTTTATCATGTATCGAAATTAATTAGTCTGAGAAAGCTAATAAAATGTTCAATATCAAAGAAAGCTTTAAAAAATTTAGTGCTAAACGTTTTCCAATAACACTTAATCGTTTTGTATAACCAGTCATTGAAATAATTCTCAAAAGTATACTGTAACAATTGTGATTTGAAATGAATTATGTAGACAAGCCATCCATTTCTCTTACCGATAGGTAATAATAAAACAAACATACCAGTCCTTGTCAACGATTCATAACAACTTAAGATTTTTACGGTGTCTTTTTATGTGTTTTTGATTTGTCATCCATCAATATCAATTGTTTTATTAATGTTAAGTGAAAATCGAAAAAATATCTTTTATGGTTATTTACATTTGACATATATCATGTATATATCTTTAAAGAACTTTGAATTGCAGATGAAAATGTGAGAAATAAAACAGGAACATACCAGTCCATGTCCAAATCACAAACAAACAAAGTTAAAACTTTACAGACTGGCAACTTTAAATTTAGTTATACACGTGAACTTACATCAAGATGTGAGGCCAGGCGCTCCGAAAGGGTAAGCACCTCCTGCCTTGTTGTTACACCCGTCACATGCAAAGTCAATTTTGAGAATAAAGGAACAAGGAACTATTGTAGTCAAATTTATCGAGAATAAGTTTGGTTACATTAATTAACATTCAGTTCAAGACATTTGTTTAACTTATCAATCTTTTAGAGATTTTTCGAAGCCATTTGATTTTTAACAATCATTGTTTTAATATGTCATATAACGCAAAGAGTCCCTTACTTAAGTTTAAGGTTAAAAACTGTAACGAAAAGAATTCTGTGTAGGTAAAAGAAGTAAAGGGTCTATCGAATAAAAGGCTACCATGTACTCCGATTAGAAAGATGGGTAGTATATGTGGTCAATGACTAGGGTACGGACATTTCATAGAGAAAATACAATACAAAAATTGCCAAATTAACTTTTTCCCAAACATATCTGTAAAAATTGTGATTTGAAATGCATTTTTAGACATATCTTACATTTCTGTTACCTATAGGTGATGTATTTGCGAGCAATACATGACAACTAATTTTTTTCTTATAGATGCCTTAGTATAAAAAAAGAACTCAAAGACTAAGCACTTTTATTACGAAGAAAATATTTTAGATAAAACTAAATTAAACTAGCCATGTATATCCTAACATATAACAAAGAGAACTAACAGTAGCCAAATTTTTTCTGTGTCTTACTTGAACAAAAACTGATATTATCGGAAATAAAATATGACAAAAGAGATTATTGAAGATTTCCAATAGTAACCTTTTTGTAGATGGCGACTTTTCTAGAGCTTCTTTGTTTGGTATTTATATTTCTCAATTTGTACATATCCTTCGATTGCTTAAATATCGGATATTTTTACTCCAGAAAACCACTAATTATTTTCTTATCCAAATGAAATTGTTCGTACCAACTAACAACATCATTTCTTTTTCCCAGGTGGCAATGCATGTGTTAAATTTATTTGTCAGTTTTCATAATTTATTCGTTAAACCGCCATCAGAGAAACATTTGGACTCATAAAATAATATATCCGAGGGAAACTAATGGCAGGTCAACTCTTTAGAGGTAGACGGGTCTCTATTACTATTCCATCTAATATCGGCCAAATTGATCGACTGTTTTCCTTCAATACTCTCAGTGCACTTTAGAGATAGTTCCTGGTTATATCATACAACTTTGTTTTAATACATCACAATAAATATATTACAATCGCGACCATTGTGCATGGAAATAGTTCTTTGTCAGAGAACGTATGACAAATAAATTTTTAAGGGTTTTTGTTAAAAAAGAAAAAATAAAAACCAGAAAACATCACACGAAAAACAGAGAGGAAAATTCAGTAAAACATGTTTAAATGAAACTGGCTTTATTGTCGTGATTAAAGTACTTACGACCCAGTTAATCCGATACAAGTAGGTATTTAGATGTAACAAATAGTGAGGGTGTTTTCTTTAAAACTTACTTTGATAAAACCTTAATGTGATAGGTTTGAAAGCTTTTGAGAAGATGTTTTGGTATTTCATTACTTTTCATGTTTTTTCAACGATATTAACTTACTAAAATAATTAAAAAGTCTTAGTTTATTGTTTCTAAATTTTTGTGTAGATTGATTTCATTTATCTAATTATTTATTTTTTAAAGAAGATTGTAGGTTTTAACGTTTTTTCTAACTGTAGAAAAACAAATAATTACAAAACTTTCCTTAATTAGTCAACTTTTTATTTCGGGACAGAAGTCGTAGAGCTTGATACTTTATCCGACTGGATAAGGACAGTTAGAAATTTTGTCAAGTCAAGGATTGCAAAACTTAAAGGGTCTATGGGTACTAAACCTTCTTTAGTGCTCAGGGATCCTGAGATTTCTACAATCCTTACTGATACATAACAGGTATGTTGTTGTCCCGGCTGATAAAGCTTCTAACAAAATTAATTTCGTTGGTAGATATAACAAATACCTGCTAAATTTTGATGTGCCAGGAACTTCTATATTGGATGTTTTATTAAGGAGCTTGTTTTAGAAGGTATATCAGAGAATCCTACTCATACTAAAACTAATTTTACCAAAGATGAAGTTCTTTCCAATCCAGGCCTTGAGTCTTTTGGTATCAATTTAAAACAGGAAGAACTTGGCCTGCCTTATTTGTATTGGATTCCAGTACTTCACTAAAATCCATACAAGGAAAGATACATAGCGGGTTCCTCTAAATGTACTATTAAATCATTATCAGTAATTCTAACACAAATTTTTACAGTCGTCAAAGATGACCTTCAAACACATTCAGATAAAGTCTATTCTACATCTGGCATCAACCAAATGTGGATTCTCAAAAATTCTAAAGAACTACTTGACCATTTTGTTTCAAATACTCTATCTTCGGTAAAAAAAAGAAAAACTTTTGATTTTATTACGCTTTACACCACTATCCCTCATGCTAAATTGAAAGAACGTCTAAAGCAAATCATTCACTTTTCGTTCTTTTACAAAAACGGTAAACCAAGATATAAATATCTAGTGCTCAACAGGGATTCTAGTTATTTTGTTAAACACCATACAGACTGCAAACAAAAATATACTGAAGATACCATCAACAAAATGTTAGAGATTTTGATAGACAACATATTTGTTGTGTTTGGCAATATTATCTTTCAACAATCAATCGGTAAATCAATGGGCACAAATGTGAACCTTTACTTGTTGATTTGTTTCTTTATTCATACGAATTAATATTTTTACAGAACCTTGTCAAATCTTGAGAAAAGACTGTCGCTAAATCATTCAACTACACATACTGATATATAGATGACGTTCTTTCACAAAAAAATCACAAAATCGGAGAATATGTGAATGTCATCTATTCAAGTGAGCTTGAAATAAAAGACACGACAGATTCTCCATGTTCTGCTTCATATTTGGACTTATACCTCAATTATGACACCCATAAAGGTTACATCCTATACGACAAACGTGAAGACTTCAATTTTTCTATTGTCAACTTTCCGTTTCTTTGCAGTTATATCCCTGCTTCTCCTGCGTATGGTGTATATGTTTCATAGTTAATACGATACGGTAGAGCTTATTCCCACTATGGGGACTTTCTGCAACGAAGCAAATTACTTACAGTTTAATTGTTGACACAAGGATATTGCAAGCCTAGGCTAATCAGGGGCCTTAAAAAGTTTTATGGCCGTCATCACAATACTGTTGATAAGTATGTAGTCACGGTATCCCAACTTATACCGAAAATATATTTGACTAACCATAGTTCTTTGCTCCTTTCATTCTCAAAATTGACTTGCACGTGACAGGTGTAGCTAGCTAGACAGTAGGTGCTAATCCTTCCGGAGCACCCGGCCTCACTTCCTTGATGGAAGTTCACGTGTATTACATATTTTGCCACTTTGCAAAGTTTTTACTTTGTTTTTTTGATTGTGATATAGACAAAAACTAGTATGCTTTATTGCTAGTAATAGAGCGTACTGATATTAGCCTAAGTAAACCATTTATCTTCTTTTACATTGAAAAAATATTATTTATGTGACAAATCTAATGAAAATACAATAAAAGGTCATCCTAAATTACCTTGAGTACATTTGACCTTTAAAAGTTTCATGTTCCTTTTACTCTCAAATTTGTTTTGACCCATGGCAGGTGTATCGTGCTAGACAGTTGGTGCTTATTTTTCCAGAAGACCTAACTCAATTTCCTGGTAGAGGTTTACGTAGCTCAGTGAATTTGCCAAGTTTAAATGTTTTTTCATGTATGTTTGTCTTTGACTATGATCTTCTATGAATTTACTTTTTGAAATTTAGAAAAATGAATTTGATGTAACAAATTGATGAACTCTCAATCTACCTAACACACGATTTCTCAATTCATGACTATTTCTGGTTTCGTTACTCAGTTCCATATGTTATTTTATTAGCTTTCTTAACGCATTGCAACAAAGTTTTTGACGCAAACACAGACCACATTGTTTCCTTTTTAAGACTGAAATATATTAGATAGGTCGAATAAATATAAGATTAATTGTTTGCTACGCAGTTTGACACAAATACGAAATGACCAGACCTATCCAAAGCTCAATTTGCTGTCAGAAATAATTCAAGCATGTTTGATGTATAACAGGTTTCATATATACCTATAAGCTACTATCAATAATTTCAAATTTCTATTAATGCTTGTAGCTGGTGGGTTATTTATTGCACTGAATGATATAAAGATGTCAATAGCGAGCAATCAACTGGTAAAAATACACATGTGATGTATTTTAGCATTACTGTGTGACTGTTATCTGTTTTCTTGCTATTTATGGTATTCTAGAAATACATTTACTCGGTTGCAAAACCGATTTTCGTTTTATTTATTTAATATTAATTACAAACTAGCGAATGTAATGTACAGCCAAACCTGCCTATAAAGGCCACCAATGGGATTCAGTAAACGTGAACTTTACGGACTGGTGGCCTTTATAGACAAGTCCAATTAATATCAATAAAGTCCAGTTGGGATAGAATTTTATTGGCCTTTATAAGCAGGTGGCCCTTATAAAGAGGTGGCCTTTAAGAAAGGTTTGACTGTATATAATTTTTATTTCTTTATTTTCTTGTTGTCAACAAAACAATCTTTTAAATCGCCAAATTCTTTAATTAGCATAAAAACAGTCGGATATTTGTAGTGAATTAAGTCGTAAGCAAACTTTTTACAAATTTCGTTTCTACAACTTACTCGTATTAATGTAAGGGCGAGAATTTGAAAAAAAAATGTAGTTGCGTTAATTTCGTTAATAAATACCACAATTCAATTTTCTATCAAACATTTTTGAACTACATTTAAAAAACAATCAAAATCAGTAAAATTAACGTAAATATATAACACAAATACAAGTTAAATTTTGATGTGCCAGATGTGCACATTTCGGAAAATCATTCCTCATCAGTGACACTAAGACCGAAAAGTTTGATACATTAAAAATATAAGCCAAACAGTTGAAAATAATGAATCTAAAGTTTCAATTTTATATAAATCCAAATCCAGCCAAGGAATGCTGTGCATGAAGAAACAAATTTTAGTTTTAAATTAATTTCAAATTTTAGACCACTGGAAAATTTGCTAAATGGTAATTTAAAAATAAATTTACTGTTTGAAGTATTTCTATCTTATTTGGCAGATCAATTCATAAAGGTATATGATGCAAGTTTAAGTTTCAGAACTGGGTTGTAGCGGAAGTTTACAATTTCTGTTAATACTACCGACAATGGTTGTCTAATGATAACGGATTGCAATGAATACTGACGCCATAGGCCAAAAAAGGACTAGTTAACATTTTTTTCTATAAATATTCGAAATGCTGGCCGTTTTTGCTCTTTGATTTATAAAAGTATAAACAACTCGTCAAATATTGAGAAAAAAGTGTCGCTATATCATTCAACTACACATATAGATATATAGATTACACTCTTTCTCTTAATGATCCCAAATTTGGAGAATATGTGAATACCATCTATCCAAATTAGCTTGAAATAAAACACACTACGCATTCTCCGTATTCTGTTTCATATTTGGACTTTTACCTCAATTATGACACCCTCGAAAGATTACATCTGAGGTATATGACAAACGTGATGACTTTAATTTTTTTTATTATCAACTTTCCATTTTTTTGCTGTAATATCCTTGCTTCCCCTGTGTATTGTGTATATGTTTCACAGTTAAAACGGTAGAGCTTGTTTCAACAAATTTCCTCAATAAATTAAATATTTATGATTTTAAAGTATGCCAAAACCATTAAAAATATTTTGCTTTAGGATTAATTTTCATCTTGACCAAAGTTGTCGATTCTTCTTGTTGTTGGGGCTACTTTTTTGGCTTCCTACAAGTTGAATAATGTAAAATCGTCTGTCCGTAGGTACATGTTCGTGAATTTATATTTTGATTCTTTATGGCACAACGATTTCAACGATTTCAACGATTTAATAACCGTTTGTCTGTGCATACGTACATTTGTAATTCGAAAAAAAATCATTGTGTTTAGTCATAAAATTACCTTTCAGTGGCTTTTTGTGTCAAAATAGATAATTAAAAAAGATTGCCATATTTTTAACCGAATGAGGGTTTTAAGATTGGTCAGTAATAAAATTTTGGGTAATGAACATCGGAACTGTTCTAGAATAATATGTAGTTATTCCACATTAACTATCATGCCTCTGGCTACATACGCCTTTTGTATCAACAAATCCTGTTTATTTTCCGGAAAAAAAGCTATCTTTGGAACATAAATAGAGAATAGACGATCATATACTTTTATATAATGATGTGCCTTTGGTAGATATATTTTGTTTTATTTAAAACATCACAAAAAATTAGTATTGACTTGCATGTTACTGACATTACACCAAAGAATGAAAGTTACCTCTTGTGTTCAGTTTTTAAAAACCCGAATTTGTGCGTTCTTCCAAATTTTTTTTTTTTTTTTTTTTTTTTTTTTTTTTTTTTTTTTTTTTTTTTTGTTAATTTTTACAGGCTTTTATAGAACCAGTGGCGAGAAAACAATCCATTGCTAGTGAAACTTGCAATAATGAATGTTTAAAAAACTCAAATTTCTAGCAATTCAACAATAAGAATCAAACGTAAAGAAGATGTCCAAACTCTTTCGGAGAAAAGATGCGATAAAGTTATACTTGATTGGTAACGAAAATAACAAAGAAACAAATTGTCATGCTTTTAGTGAAATTTGATTTTTTTTAAGCTAAAATATGTTCTCTTCAATAGCCAACGATAAAAAGATCATACCAGGATATGACAAAACCGCATGAAATTTTATTTGACAGTTGTGTAAATATTGACATATCTAATAATGGACTTTAGATGGGGTCTCAATAGCGGAAGTTAAAATTTGAGCAACGGTCGGATGAAAGATAAAAATTTAAAATTTGAGATACTGCTTTCTCACGTGTCGCTTGGTAAGAAGAATAAAGAGTATTGACTGGTTTACCAAATGCCAGAAGAGTGTAAATTGGAGGGGGGGGGGGGGGTTGTATGGTTCTCTTTGGCACACTGACTCGGTAAGGAAGCTACTGGAAAAGAAGTTGCCATAATTACGCTAGCACAAGGCATTGTGTATTACACAATCAAAAATTCTTCCGTATGTATAAATTGTATTGCGAATGAAATGTTGCATCATAAGACAAAAAGACATCCCCCAAAAAAAACATGAAACTGGACGATTCAGTTATAATCGTGAAATTTCCTCAGGGCAAAGAGTCTGGTTGCTCCAGAAGGGAATCATCTCTAGCTTGCTTCACCCGGCACGTGCAAAATCAAATTTGATTAATAAAGGAACATGAAACTATGAGAAGTAAAATATGCCCATATACGTTTACATGTGCCATTGGCAAAAGTAATTTTAGATCATTTTACTCTGTGAAATCCGATTCACAGTCACCGGAAACATAAGGTAATTGTCTGAAATCCGTTTCTCTGATAGCGTTGTTAAAACAATTTAAATCGAATTTAAAGGATATCGCATCAAAGATAAATTATTAACAAAAAATACACCCAATACACGTAAACTGTGTAGATAATAATGGTCAATTATATATATATATATATATATATATATATATATATATATATATATATATATATATATATAGTTACAAGTAGACAAGTATCATTCTATTTTGAAACATATCAAGTGTAAATAATTTGACATGGTCGATTTCATTACCGTGAAAAGTTTAGGTTAGCATTTAATCTTCTGGCAAACATAATTTGGAGTTTCCATCCACCAATAAAATGTCCAATCGTATGATAAAATGAAAAAGTACAAAAATAAATTATTCTTTGATAAGGTAGTATACAGCATTATTAAGCGTAAAGCTACATAAACACATTTCTTTTAAAGGTTTCTATATACAAATACGTGTAACTTAATGAATTTACTGATGCGATGTTAAAGATAATATCTACCCAACCGACTAATTTTTTAGATAATAATAAGCAATTAAATTGGAAAGAAATTATACAATCATGTCTTCTGAACATCAGAAAAGTACATTTTACGTTTGTAATCTAGATTATTTATGTTTGCAATTAACGGATTAATATAAGACGGTTTGAAAGTAATTAAGAATTGACTGTCATTTTTTCCTGGGTTATCAAGGAATGAACCAGATTTTAAAACTAGCAAATCTGATGAACCGCGTAGCGTTTAGAACACCCTGACGATGGAAATATTTTTAAGTATACAATAAAAATCGAAACAAATATTTTATTTATTTATTTATTTATTTATTTAAAATTCAATATTTTTTCTTTCATTTTCGATGTATATTTAATTAAATAACACTATAAAATGTGATGGCTTGAATGTTAAAAATAGATTGATAAAGTAGGTCACGGGAATTGCCTAATGTTCTAGATTTTCTACAATTAGTTCAAGGAATTCAATAGGTGTTGTAAATATTTTTTATTTTTTGAAAAAATATTTATTTTGCTATAACGTGAAAAAAAAAACTTGAAAAAAAGAAGGAAATATCGAAGTATGTACGTGGTTTTGTGAGATAAAAACAGATAGCTAAAAATAGGTCAGTTAGGGAAAAACCAGAAATAGTATTCATGCGCGATGTGAAAAACCGATGTTTATGCGAATAATGAAAACAAAAATCAAACTGGGTTCAACGTAGAAATTATGTTTCTATTGTAAATATTATCAAATTGAATTAAAGAAATGAAATTGTTACTTAATTGATTTAAAGAAAACAATGTGCACTGTTTTTTCTTTCTTTCTTTCTTCTTCTTCTTCTTCTTCTTCTTCTTTTTTTTTTTTTTTATTTTTTTTTATTTGTTTTTAATTTTTTTGTAAATATGTACATGTGAATGATTGGTGGTAACAAGTCACGAGTCATGAAATCGGAACGTAAATGTGAGTTAAAGTGTTTTGCGACTAAGATAAGATTATTATTATACTAACAACCTGAGGATCAGTCCTTAGATGGTAGGGTAGAGGAAACCAGAGCACACGGAGAAAACCACTTAACGTTGGCAATTTTATGGACTCATTAGTCTTAAATATCTTTATGTGACATAGCGGATGATGCATATGTACAGTACTAAGAAGCAAATCAGAATACTTGCACAAAATCAGACACTAAATGGACGAGCGTTAAGATAATGTTATTTAGAAAAAAAAATAGCAACAAAAATTAAGGTTTTACTTAAACAACATTAATTACCATACTATTGTTTTGTTTAATTCATCATCAGTTAACACTACTTTTTAATGAATACGGGTTGGAACAAAGAAAGAAAGAAAAAAAAAAACAGGTCCCGTGTCGCGGTAGGCGTTCCACTAAAAATAACCCTGCTGTTTAATGCCTTCAGCGCAAAGCACGGGCAAAAACTCTGCACTCTTGCTTTTAACTGGCGATTTCTCAATAAAAGTGAAATATTCTTGACTGGGACGTTAAACACCTTTATTCAATTCAAATCACTCTCATGAATACAATGACCATAAAAGAAATTTTATTCTTTATTTTTTTATTTCTTTATTTTTTAAAACTCTTTCATTGTGTAATAAATAGAATTGTTTTTTTTTTTTTTTTTATAAAATTGTTTGCTTTGTTAACAGATTTCGTTTTTCCGTACTATAATTCAGGATCCTTAAAGCAATGATGAATTTATACATTTATCATTCCTTCTGTTAAAAATCTCAACAAAAATGTTTAATGCATTTGCTTTTAGACCAATCTCAGATCATTAAAACCATAATTCCATATTCATTATATTCCATTTTAATTCTCGTTGAAACAGATGTGACAAATTGAACATGTTGCAAAAAGAATAAAAGCGACAGATTTTGGATGTTTAAAGAGGTTCTTAAAGTTTTCAAAATATATTTTTTACTAAAAAGTCATTTTGAAACAAAGATAATGTAACTTAATTTCTGCTTCCTGCATTAATATCACTTTAAATGTCTGTTGTATCTTTGATCAATTAGTTCTAAACAAATAAGTGGGGGAGAAACTTCACTTGTGCCATTTGGCAAACAGCATATTCGTCTCCCTAAATTATGATTTTTTATTGAAAAATAATCTTAATGTACTTGAAGAACAATCAGTGTCTTTCCCCGTTTAATTTTCATCACTTTTCTTCTTTATGGATCGTTTTTTCCGTTTCATAAAATAGCCCTTTTCAAGTGTCTTTTTAAGAAATGATCCGATCGAAACTTTTTAAATCGTCAGTGTGATTAGAGAAAATAATTTAGTCAGTCATAACGTACAGCTGATCATTACAAGTGATTAGACATCCCCTGGCGAATCCATTAAAGGATAATGTTGGAAATAAAAATGGTTTGATAGATTTTAAAAGTTATCGAATATTGAATGTACAATACGAAGTCAGAAATTGTATGAGATTAAGAGCTGGCTTACAAAATAGTCCCTTTATCCTGCAATTAAGTGAAAGTACCTATTTCCTGTCGAAATATCAACGCGTAGGTTAAAATTTCTCTCGAAAAGATGAAAATTCAATACATTCTGTAAGTTCGCTTGCTGTAAGTGTTTTTAGCTCACCTGGCCTATAGGCCATGTGAGCTTATGGCATGGCGCAGCGTGTGTCCGTATGTCCGTGTGTGCGTGAGTGCGTGTGTGCGTCTGTAACTCACATTTTCGACAACTCCTTAGAAACTACCATGCCAATATTAATCAAACATCACAGGAAGGGTTATTGTGAGGGCACTTTTCAAATTTGTTCTTTTGGTTGCCATAGCTATAGAAAGTAGGTCACTGTGACCTACATTTGAAAAAACTTAAAAAATCTTCTTCTCTGAAACCAAAAGTGGTAGACAAAAACTGATTTGATTTTCAGCTACTCTAGAGTCTTAAGTATATAGTTTGTACAAATCGAGAAATTCGGCTGAAAAATAGGTTACGCGTTTTTGCGTTTAACATTGAAAATATTGTAAAATAATTTCAAATGGTTATAATTTAACTATTTCAATAGTTATTGACATGGAGTTTGAATGTTTGTTATTTACTTGTAATGACCTTCAAAATTGGGTCAAGGTCAAATATCAAGGTCATGACCTAGATTTTGATTTTGCAGTTTTAGTTGATTTTCTTTAAAACTAAACAAGAAAGATCCTTGTAAAATGAGAGAAAGTCTGTTAACATTTTGTTGATTTTTTCTTAAATCTCCCAGAAATAAGTTTGACAATGCCTATCAAACTACATGGGAAACAGCTTCCATTTAATCAGAGACCTGAAAAATGTCTCTGATTTTATTAAAATATATTTTTGTAACATAAGGTATAAATGTAGATGAATTATTTTCTTTGCTGAAATAACATATTATTTCTGAAAAAAATCAACATTTCTAACAAATGGCTGCTTTTAAGATTTTATAAATAAAGTCATTTTCTCAGAATGACTTAGGTGGAATTTTCTCTCCTGGGCTTACTCTAGAGCCACCCTTGTTGAATTGGTTCTGTCGTGTATTTTCTTCACTGGGCGTATTTTAGAGAGACCAATATTCAGCGTCCATCTTGAATTACATTTCCTTGTCAGATTTGTTCTTTTAACTGTCATTTAGAATACTTAAAATGCCAAAGCCAGTAATAGAACATTGCATCATATCAATTGAAATGCATTAAAGGTCTACTTTAAATATTTTTACAATGTTTTGTTGTTACTTTGTAGGAATGGCGACAACTGGATGGGGGAGGGTTTAAATTTAACTGTCCTAAAAACGAGTTCCCCATTCTTTTGATGTAATTCTAGGTCATTTTGCAGAATGGTAAACCAATATCAATATGCAGAAAGGCTTTTTTGCAGGCAAATATGACAGTAGAAAGTTATTTTTCAAAATCTAATATAAAAAATATGTTAAGCGAATTCAGCACCTCACATGGATCTACAACTTTGATCTTCAATGTTTATCTCTTTATTTACTTTCCCAGACTATCACTACAATTATTAGCTCACCTGAGCTGAAAGCTCAGATGAGCTATTGCGATGGTTCACCGTCTGTCGTCCGTCGTGCGTTAACTTTTTACATTTAATCTTCTCCTCCAAAACCACTGGGCCAAATTTAATGAAACTTGGTAACCATCATGCCTGGGTGAAGCCCTTTCAGATTTGCACAAATGAAGGAGTCATGTCCCCTTGGGGCCCCATAAGGGGAAAATAGTGAAAAAATTTAAAATCTTCTCCTCTGAATCTACAGGAGATATACCTTAGTTATTTCATTTATAACATCCTTAGGTCATCTATTTTCAGATTTGCACAAATGGTAGCCGTGAGGCTCAAAATGGGGAAATTGTAAGGCACTGAGTGGGAAAATTGCTAAAAATTATATATCTGTCACTATATCTTGAAAACTATTAACTTTTTGTATAGGCATGTATGTTAGAATGTTGAAGATATTGACATGACGTTCATTTTGATATATGGATCAAGGTAATATATTGAAAGGTCAAGGTCACAGCTGCAACCAAAAAAAAAACTGAAATTTCTAATTATCTTGAAAACTATTTACATTTTGTATAGGCATGTATATTAGAACATTGTAGGTATTGCGACAACGATCATTTTGATATATAGTTCAAGGTCATATATTGAAAGGTCAAGGTCACAGCTGCAAAAAAAGACTAAAATTGCTAATTATCTTAAAACTATTTACATTTTGTATAGGCATGTATATTGGAATATTGTAGGTATTGCGACAATGATTATTATGATATATGGTTCAAGGTCATATGTTGAAAGATCAAGGTAACAGCTGCAAAAAAAGACTGAAATTGCTAATTATCTTGAAAACTTTTAACTTTTTGTATAGGCATGTATATTAAAATATTGTAGATATTGCGACATCAATGATTTTGATATATGGTTCAAGGTCATATATTGAAAGGTCAAGGTCACAACTGCAAAAAAAGATTGAAATTGCTAATTATCTTAAAAACTATTAACATTTTGCATAGGCAGGTATATTAGAATATTGTAGGTATTGACATTATGATCATTTTTATATATGATTCAAGGTCATATGTTGAAAGGACAAGGTCACAGCTGCAAAAAAAGACTTAAATTGCTAATTATCTTGAAAACTATTAACTTGTTGTTTAGGCATGTATATTGGAATATTGTAGGTACTGCAACAACGATCATTTTTATATATGATTCAAGGTCATATGTTAAGTGGTCGAGGTCACAGCTGCAAAAAAAGACTGAAATTGCTAATTATCTTGGAAACTATTAATTTTTTGTATAGGCATGTATATTAGAATATTGTAGGTATTGTGACAATGATCATTATGATATATGGTACAAGATCATATGTTGAAAGGTTAAGGTCACAGCTGCAAAAGAAGACTGAAATTGCTAATTATCTTGAAAACTTATAACTTTTTGTATAGGCATGTATATTAGAATATTGTAGGCATTACGACAACTATCATTTTGATATATGGTTCAAGGTTATATGTTAAAGGTCAAGGTCATATCAACATAGGAATACCAAGATTATCTTGAAAGCTATTAATTCATGCATAGGCATGTATATTAGAATATTATAGGTATTGACATGACAATCATATATGGCTCAAGGTCATATATGTTCAAAGGTCAAGGACATAGCTGCATAAGAATAGTGAAATTGATTAATGTTTTGGAAATTATTCATTGCACTACAATTACTTCATGCATATAATATAAGCTACTTATGAATGAAATGTGAGTTGATATATTTCTGATTCAGTTTTGTGGGATTTCTTAACTCGAGAAAACTTTTAAAGTTTCTGTACATAATATAGTGTCTATTGCACTTTGCAAACAATATTGGACATATCTTCAGGTGAGAGTTAAGGCCCATGGGCCTCTTGTTTCAATGTAACGAAGCGTTTTAAATAATCTCTAAACTAACGACTGGATCATCAAAGAGTCTTCGAAAGAGAAGGTCATAGTTATTCTACTACTTAAACTAGGGCCATTGATAGCCGAGTGATCAAGCGCACATTTACATATTAAGGTACCTATTTGTCTAGGTGTTTATCAAACTCGTATAAACTCGTGTAAGAAAGGCATTCCGGTCGTCAAAATTCACATACTGACTGTTTCAATATAAATTAAAGGATCTTGATGGGGCGTCAAACATGCATATTTCCAAGACTTTTTAGGGATTAAGCTTGGAATTTACCAGCTTAATTGCCATGGTAAACAAGTGGTCATTACTCAACTTAACTCAAATGACAAGAATATCTACGTTTAAAAATGCTTTATATAAGCTTTATATAAGCTTTCCTTAAATTTTATATAAAGGCGTTATTATTTTTAAGTTCCTGATGTAAGTTTATAACTTAATTGTTCTCATCAATAAATGTGTTAAATGTGATAAACCCATGTTAAATATAAGATGTTCAATACTTGAAGAAAAACAATTGTCTGCGACATGCTGAAACCATAGACTGATGGCAATTTCAGTGTGAGATATGTTAAATTGCTCATAGCACTCTCCTAAAAAATATCTGAAAAGGAAGCAATCAGCTTTTCTAAGGACATACATTATACAGCTTCTTTTCATCAAATATTTTAAAAAAGCAACACAACGAATGGCCGGCCATAACTCAATACAAATTACTTATCCCGAAGGAAAAAATAATCCCATTAGATGTAAATAACGTTTGACAGTCATTCTTAATATGTTTTTGTTTACGCAGTATATATAAATATTTTAAATATTTATTACCCTCTTATTTCACCATCCAATACCATTATATGTAATTATTCATTTGGGAAAATAAAATCTCAAAACACGCTTTTCTTTGTTTTGATTGGACTAAATTGCATAATATAAATGCTGTTGTATGCCAAAATGAAGATTTTTCAATAATATCGAGAGAGTCAGTTCTGGGATGATAAAGAAAGCAGGAGTGCCCGCAAAACTACCGACCTTCGATAGCAAACTGAAATAAATATCCCAAACTATGAATTGCAAGTGAGATTCGAACCTAGGCGATGAGATGTTTTGATCCGTAATTTGCGCATTAGACCACTTGGCCATCGAGAAGCCGTTTTTATTGGAGAAACATATGCGTAAACTTGCGTTTTATTTTTCAGTTTATCAAACGTTTGGAGGTAGTTATATCACAATTGGTGGAGAAAACTAGTTACGCTGAAAGGGATTCTTAAACAAAGATATGCAAAAGTGTTACTCGAAGCTAAAAGTGGATGCCATATAATTAGTTTACCTTTCAGCACTGTCAAGCATAATAGAACATATGTCACCAGGATAAAAAAACTAAATTTTTAAAATCAAATTGACCAGCTTTCCTTCACAATCTTATCATGGATCTAAGGGCAAGGTTCATTTACCCTTAAGTGACACGTTGCACTATGTTGTTTCTGGCACTTGGGTCGGTATATATATATATATATATATATATATATATATATATATATATATATATATATATATATTGCTGAGGGTGATTATCTACCATAACATCATAACATACACAAACTTATTTAACAATGGGGTCAGTATGTTTGCATTATTAGTATTTTTTTAAGTCTTGAAATCAAAAGATCTTTGTAAGTGTTATCCACTGAATAAAATGTTTTCCTGTAAACTATCGACACGGGATTTGATGAGCCGATTTATTAATAGGTAATGAAATTGAATGGCCTAGGACATAATTGATAAAGATTAATTTGTATTTTCAGCGCTTTGGTTTTCTATTTTCAAATTGTCATAGTTTAAATGTTTCAACATTCTAAATCAACAGTTACAACCACGTAATCAATCTTTGTATTGATATAATTTGGTATTAATAGAGGAATCAATAACAATGTATTAAACCTTACAATAACAATGTATTAAACCTTACAATAACAATGTATTAAACCTCAAAGAAACCCCTGGAGAATGAAATGTTTAATTCATTAAATTAATTTCAATTAAGGATTTACATTTCTTCCGCATGTATGAACTGACCAATCATAAAGATAATTGCCTTCTTTGAAGTACTTTATATTTTTTTCGATTATACATTTTGATTATAAGTTTAAATAAATCGAGAAATTTTGCTTTCTATATGATTATTTAATAACATAATATTTTTTCATCTCTTAACTGTTTACCATTGGACTGTTTCAGAAATGGTGATTTCGCGCTGAAATTTTTCTACCGTGCAAAACAAATGGCTTCAATCGCGTTTATATCTTATATAAACTACGTTGTTCCTTATTAAAGTTTTGTCGAATACTACGATATCAAATGAATATCGTATGTTAATTATTAATTAATCATTAATACATTGTATAAAGGGTAAGCGAAAGCGAAAAACATTCTTTCATTTGTCGATACAAAAATCCCCAAAGGACACGATTTTCTCTGTAGAGATAATTCATGATTTCAACAATGATTTTCGAACAAGACATATCTCTAGTTAATGGAAAATCACTGAAAATACATTGGATTTTCTGAGGCAGTTTTATTGAATCTACAGATTGTCCTTTGGTAAAAGTTTTTGTTTTCATTAAAATACCTTATTTAAACGGATACAACCGAGCAGTTATCACTCATTGTTAGGACGAAACAAAACTTAATAAAAAAAAAAATTAATAAAAAACAGGTACTCGGCAATAAAAAACTATAACATTAGAGACATCTTTTTTGTGGAACTCTGTCTTTAATTAAACAATAGTGTTTGTTACTTGACAATCAACGGATGCAAATAAAGAAACCATTTCAACAGTACCCAATAATACGGATCTGTTGTACTTCACAACAGCATTTTGCTATTTGACAATCAAGTGATGCAACGGAAAAACATTGCAACAGTACATAACTTGCTTAGACCTCCATTACTTAACAACAGTAATTTACCTACTCGACAACCAGCTGATACAATGAAAAAAAAAACAACTTACTTAGATCTCTATCTATAACTACTCAACAGATATTTTGCTGCTTGACAACCAGCTGATGCAATGAAGAAACATTACAACATACTTTACAGCAGTAATTCACCTACTTGACAACCAAGTGATGCAATAAATGAACTCTTGCAACATACAGAACAAGCGTAGACCTCTATAATGTAATAAAAGTAATCCTACTTGACAACCAACTGATGCAATGAAAGAATCCTTACACCAGATGTGTAGTCCTCTACATATAATACGCAACAGTATTTTCCTACTTCAAAATCAAATGATGCAATACAAATCAATTACAACATATATAACATATATAAATATATATATATATATATATATATATATATATATATATATATATATATATGACAAATGATATGGACATCTATATATAACTTACTATCAGTCAATAAGTGTTTGTCATATGCATATTTGGAGAAAACAAAATTCCATATTTAAACAAAATCATTCAAAAATATAAAAAATGCATGTAAAATTTAATGATCTAATTAGGAAAAATAGCCAGACTTATTCAAAAAGTTTCTTTATTTCCTTTAAACAATTTTTAATGGTTTCAACAAAAAACAAATTCAGTATGTCCAAAAAGTTCCTTATGCACTTTCCTAGTTTACTTGTTGTCATGATTTGAACATTCATGATGATCACACCTTGAAAAATCTGAATAACAATAACACCCAATTATTAACTTATGGCTCTTCCCTACATTTTTTCTAATTAATAAAAAAAACATTATTTATAGCATCTTTGAACATCAAATTCAACACCTTGAAATAAGAAATGTGATTTGCATATTAATTCAATTGGATCATTGAAGTAATTACATTTCAGCTTTTTTCCAAAATCTGCTCTATGTACAGAAGAATTCAGCAAAGATTTTTTAATTTAAAAATTCAATCTTACTGTTATTTTTATGAAGAGATTTTTAAATAAAAGAAATATTTAGAAAAAAACCATGTGACAAACAATTATGGACCAATAGTAAGTAATTTTTTCTCTCTGACAATCAACTGATGCCATAACGGAACCGTTACTACAGTAAACAACTTACGTAAACATAAATTACTTCACAATATTAACTTTTCTTCTTACAAATCAACTAATGGAATTAAAAATCAACACAACATATAGAAACATACATGTACGTAGACCTCTATCTATAACTATACATTAATAATTTTTCTCATGGTTTTGAAATTCCTATTTTAATGATTTGACCTTATTTTGAATACACCTCGATTTTTGGCTTTCAGTTTCTTAGTGACAGTTGCTTTACAAATTTTCAATAAATTATAAAACTTGTTTAAAAAGGCTTTAGCCATATCATAGTGTATCTAGATAAGAATATGTCAATCAATTCTTGTATTTATGTACTGATAACCCTGATGTTCTTTATTTAATTCATGTCGTGTTTTTGCAACTTTAACAATTGATAAACTTAAAACATTAAATGGAGTGAGTTATATAAAGTTTTCTTTATATATTTTTGTGAGAAAAATAGCAATACGTTCGAAAGCCTTCAGGAGATTATTTAACTTGACCAATAATTAAGACACTTGTGTTACCGTTCTAGACATTTAGAATGGGCCTCAAGCTATAATATGTAGTAAGATGTGAAATATAACAGAACACGTTATATGTCATTTAATAGACATTTTATGACGTTCATTCTTATAATGCTTCTACTGACTAATCAAACCTATACAACAACCGCCGAGTAATTGTAATTTCGAATTTGCAAAATCTTACCTAGTCCAGTCCATTTTAGACGAAGTAAGTTGTTTCTACATGAAAACAATTTTTGTCTGGTATTTTTACTCTAGCAAAGCAGTAGGATAATGTCAAAGAATACACGTAGTTCTATTTTTCAGTTTAGGAGAAATGTTAATGTTACATAAAGACGGGAATGCACAGATCTCAAAGTAATCACAAAACAACATTTATCTGGCAAATTAAAGCCTGTGCGTAACAAAAGCTGTGGCAATTATCTTATCAAAATATGCAAACACTTCCTTAAAACCTCTTTTAACATAAAAACCGACAAAACTTGTTTAAAAAGAAATGCACATTTAATATGATGTTGCTGTGGTTGAATTTAAAAATAGATGAAAGTTTATACGTTTCCCTCAATGTAATGCATAAAAATGTCTTTCGTTAAGAAAAATAAGTGCAGTTTAACTAGATGCAATAAACTTTTCAGTGTTTTGGATTATAGCGAAAATGCTTTGAGGAATGTTTTGTTTGTTAGGGGATTTTTACTTCACTCTAAAAAGTAGTCCTACATATATGTTTGTTAATGTGTAATCGAGACGTTTAAAATCGGGTATCACAGGACCAATTAAAAAAACAAAATCATGTCTGCAGTTGTCTCTGTTAACAAAGATCAGTTTACATAATGTTTTAAACACTCTGGACAAAAATAGTAAAAACCATGTTATTTTGTTCACAAAAACGACACTTTGCATCAAAGAGGATAAGAAACATTTCGGTAGCAATGTGTTAACGCGAATTAAACTTTATGCGATAGCATTTTTATTATAACTTTCTCCAAAAACGACAGCAAAAGTAAGCTATAAGAAAAAAAAGTTATTGAAATAAAAAGGATTGGACTTTTCATTGCATAACACTATTAAGAGTGCAACAAACAGTGCAATAAGCGCCTTTACAAAATTGTTTCCGATATGCAACTATACAAAGAGCAAATTAAAAAGGTCAACATTATTAATTTTTTAAACTTACGTAAAATAATACTAGATAGCAACAACTCTTGTTTCATATTTTTTTCTAAAAATATACATCGCAGGTTTGCCTAAAGTAATGAAATACAGACAACTCAGTAACATATGTTACGCTTTTACAAAGACCGTATTAAAAACAAAGTTTAATATATATTTTTAATTGGGCATAATACAAAGCTGAAAAGTCCTAAAGAAATTAAAAAGACCAATCTTAATTGTAAATTATGCCTCCAATCATTTGTTTTTGAGTATTTAGAATTGTTAAAAATCACACAGGCCTTCAGAGAAAAATGTTGACATGTGCGAGATATTATGATAATAAGGTTCGAATTCCGCAAAAAATCCATGTATGATCGCCATTATGACTGCATCGAATATAATTCTCCTATACGAACAGCATTTTTCGAACATGCGTCTACAATTTCTTTTTTTCTCAAAATCATTTAAACAGTGTAGTGATTATGTTTTACGCCACAACAAAGCGGGATAACATCACCAATATCGAGGTGGTCAGTTCTTGGATGTAGAAAACCAGAGAGCCAAGGGAAACTTTAAACCATCAATCATTTAGTACACGGTATAAAAAGGTATACTCTAGTAAGATGTGACACTAGGTGGTATATGCCATGATTCGGTGAGTAGTAAGCGCGCGCTTTAGACCATTATGGTCGATATTTAAAAAAAAAAACCGACCATAATTTATGAAACTATTTATCATCATATATTGTCAAATCCAAGTCGCATCTATTAAAGAGAATTACGGTTTTTTTCTTAATATGGTATACTCAAGATGTAAATATTGAACATTTGGGACTCGTGTAATATTTTTGTTAAATTGCTTTCGTCGTAATCATGCATAAATTGCCTGCTACATTTCAGACACATTCATGGATGTCCAGTTTTAGTGTACGGCTTGTGATCAATTAAAAGAGGTTGAAGAACTTGTATGATAAAGATTTTAAAACCTGAAGCAATATTTTTTTTAAAAAGCCGATAAAACCGATCGATTGTAAAGCTCTTAAATGAAATTTTAATTTATGGATGTCGAAGACATGTCATTCCAATTAAAATTTTCAAGTCAAGATTTATTGGTTTCAGTGAAGATTAGACAGATGAGATTTTCATTTTTATACAATAGGCTGCTAATACATTTTCGACATAGGAGATAAAAAACAATGAGGTCGTGATAAATTTATTTTTTCAAAAGACATATACGCTCTGAAAATATATAAAACATAACATCAAATGTAAAAAATGCGCTAGTAATATTTTTTTTAAAAAAATCGAATCATTCAAAATTTTTTTTCACGTATAAACATTTTTTATCAATTTGTCTAGGACCTTTACAACAGTTCTGAAAAACAGCGTGAATAGTAAATCTAAACATTTTTAAACAAGAAGCAATTTCTTTAGAAGCATTTATATTGTTTTCTTAAAATCGCTTATGGAATGAGATTATTGTAAAGTGATCGTGACTGTTCTTTCGCCAACCATTTGGCATTTAGAAATGAAAGTAACGGGATCCTTTGGAAATCTTAAAAGCGATAGCCCGTTTCATGACAGTCGTGAAACGCTTAAGAACTCTCCTTGCACATTGCCCAGAGCGTCTTGCAAAAGTAAGTATTTCTGTCACTTCGCCTTTAGCTAGTGGCATCTTGATATAAGTGACATATTCTTGAATGGGACGTAAAACTCCTTCAATTAATCAATCAAGCAATGTTTTTCTTTTTCATAAAATCATTTTGATGTTCCTTTTTTAGTTTGTCGTACGCGCCTTCTTTAGTATACACGTGAATTCACCATAGAATATATTTTAAAAACTATTATTATCTTATTTAAAAAAGGAACATAAAACCATGATATTTCCAGCGAGTTAATAAAAGAGGATGATACCAATAAGAAAAAATGTTACTTATTCCGTGATGCAACAAATGGAATTTTAATTTTGAATTCAAAACAAGCACGTAATGCTTAAAACTTTATATATGTTTACAAAAATATTACGCTTTTGTTAATGGTGACTATAAAACAATATAGTGATAGCTTAAATTTATCAAATAAAAACTACCTTTTCGTGTTAGAATTAAAATCTTAATAACAAAAGCGAAGTAAACACAAATCAAAAACTAGAATGTATACATGCGAGCAAGTATATTTCTGCGTGTCAGCTCGCACAATGTCTTTTATTTTATGTGTTTTGAAACAGACTATAGTCTTTACCATTTTGTCTTATGTGTTAGAACAATAGAAGTCCCGGGTTGTTGTTTAAAATGGATTTCTCTGAAGTTTGTCCGAATTCCGAAAAACGGTGAGAAAGCGCATCCATGGTCAATCCCTACAGGTTGACAAAATTTTAACCTAATCGGATAAGAAACGAAGGAGGAGATACCTCTGAAAAATTCTGTCAGGATTGAAGGAGAATAATAATAATAATAATGAAGATCATGATTAACAACAAGATGTCTGCTAAAACGCAGACATAATTACTTAAAAGGCAAAATTTATGAAAAGAAAGAGACAAAACAGGTTCTGAAAAGTGCAACAGAAAAGTACACAGAATTATAACTTAATGTAATAAACAAGCGTATAGATGGCAAAGGCCAAATGTATAAATCAATAAAGTTTATGAAACCATAAAAAAATAAGACAAGCCAAGAACGAAAAACACAACTTAAAAATAATAAAGTAAAACATAGTGAAAGTGTGTGATGGACCAATATAGACTGATTAGTATATCATCCTTTGTTACATTTGAGATGTTAATCTAGATGACCAAAATAAACGAATTGATGTATCTTTATGTCCACTAGACTCAAGTTTAAATAGAGTAAAAAAATCCCGAAAATGCTTGGTGGACCAGACGAGTATAAACAATAAGCATATCTTCTCTATTTTAATTTTCTATGCTAATAGGGATGATCAAAATGAACGATTGAATAGGGTTTGATGTCCACTATAACTTTTTTCACTTAACTTAGAAAATAAAATTTATTTAGCTTCATTCTTCATTCACACTAGATACTCATTTGAACTCCCGACTTTAAATATAATAAATACTTAGACAAACACAACATATAGTAGGTTTGCGATGCACCCAATGGTGTAAATATAATTATGATACAATGTACATGGCGAAACAATAACTCAACAGCATTCAATTAGCAAATAACGTTTTTGATCATGCTTAATAAATTGAATTCTTCTTATAAAAAATCCCCGAGTTGCAGCGAACTGATGAAGTGAAATCTTTGTAATTCTTTTATTATTTTTATTATTATTTCTTAAGATAATATTATATCAATATATTATGGAATATTTATAAAGATCTATCTTTGTAAATGTCGCTTATTTGTTCGACCATTATCCGATATATGTAAAACTTTATTGTTTAAAACATGCATATATATATATATATATATATATATATATATATATATATATATATATATATATATACATTAATGCAAGATTTATATATGTGTGTGTGTGTGTGTGTGTAAAAGTTAAAATAATTGAGAAAGTTTTCATTTTTCAAATTATATTTTTTAAGAAATTAAATTTATCTAATATAAGTTAAAAAAAAGCAAATATGTTTTAACTTTTAATTCATTGAATATATAACAAAAATAACATCAGTGTCGTATAAGCACATTATTTTACATTTAAGATTTTTTTTTACAAAAACAGTTAAAATGGAAAAAAAAAAGATAAAGCATTGATTAAACTTACCTGAAACGATAACAAATATAAAGCAATTGCAACGAACAAAGCCAAAGAAGAGTCTGTTTTCACTAGTATAAAACAACACGAATATATACGGTATTTATATATGCCACTGCCCTCCTACTGTTGATGTTGTTGATGTTGATTTTAGTTCTGATTGCAAAGAAAGTGTCAATCAAACACACATTTATATAGTGATGGTATGATAAGTTTGTTACACGTCACATTAGTTAAGACCCTAAAGACTGTTATCATATCCGATTTACAATCATTGTATAGTTGTTAATACTTGATGGATAGCAAGGATATATTGAATGCTCTCTTATATTGATGATGTTTCGATTTATGTAAGAATGAAAACTACTTAAACATTGTGATTACACATTGGCTTTAGAAGGGGCCTCGGTCGTTGAGAGGGCTAAAAAACCGGTGATTTCGAATCACAACCGTATTAAACGCAAAAGTTCAAATCCAACGCGTGCAGGCCGTATTGAAGGAATGATTGTCAGTTTTAGAACATGTGCGGTTGCCTTTTCAAGGTATCCTTCAACAACCCTGAACTGACCGCCTCGATTAAATTTAACGAATCTTGCCAAGGCATGTAAAACAGCAATACCCCACTCCATAGGTAGGTTCATTATATATATATATATATATATATTTTGATTTACAAATATATGTTTGGCGAAAATTTCAGGGTATAACGTTTTGTGTAAATAAATCACATTGTGGACAATGATATTTAAAGAATTTCAATGAATGGAGTGGAGTAATGGTGTTTTACGCCCCAGTCAAGATTCTTTCACTTATTTCAAAGCGGCCACTTCTGGGATGGTGGAGGAAACCGGAGTGCCCGGAGAAAACCACCGACCTTCAGCAAGCGAACTGACAAACTTTCTCACACTAGGATCTGTCCCGCGTGGGATTCGAATCTAGGCGGTGAGAGGCACTGTGATCCGTAAAAGCGCGCTTTAGACCACTCGACCACCGAGGCTCCTGAATTTCAATGACAATTAATTTCGTTGTGTTCATAGACCAATAAAAATAGCAATTTTAATTCCCACAAATATTAATGATTTTAGAGTAATTGGTAAATTGTTATTAATTTAAATACCAGCTTTTTATTAATATAATGTTATTTCATTTACTATATTACTAGTCCGAACTTATAATATAAAAAAATAACAAAAAAGAAAGCTTTAAAATACACTATAAATGAAACTTCGTTGTATACCACTGCAAAAATGATTTTTAAGTTTAATATTAATTTGTGAATTTATCCCGACTTTATAAATATTTCTTGATGATTGAAAATTTAAAAGAGGCAAAAACACTTTTCCTCGGTGTAAAGTTATATATCATTTTATCTGTGACGTCCTGTACGTTCTATCACTCGTAAACTACAACAATTATTGGTTAAATTGAAGGAACATTTTCAAATTTCCGTTTCTCTAATCTATTTCCACTGCCATTTCTCAGAAGTAAAACTGGAAAATATTTCTACATGACAAAAGTCTAGTACTGACAATTACATCTTCACTTAATGTCGTCAATATTCAATTAACAAAAACACTTGATTTAGTGTATGCACGAAATCTCAGAATTTTTTAAAAATGATTGATAAGGAAAGTTATTCTGTAGTGGCATTTCTAGCTTATTAAATAGAACAATTGTGTTTTACGACAAGTCACTCTTTTATAAATTTTTTAAATTAAGTTTTGGAAGAATATCAGAAGAACGAAATCGATGCCTTCGGGAAGTAAACCAATAAACTAGAATTCTAGTTATAAAAAAAAGTATAATTTTTGCTTAATTGATAAAACCAGTCATTGGGTTGCAAATAACGTAACATTACGGTTTCATTTTAACATGAATCATCGTAATCTGTCTAGTTATTTTGTTCGTATAAAAAAGCAATCATTTAGCGGACAATAAGTACCTACATTGTACGAACTCCACAGAAGCAGAATACAAGGCAACTTAGTGATAAGATGTTGATAACGGCGAGGTAGTGCTGGGCTAGAAAATAAAGGCGATGTATTTCAGTTTTGGCAATAAAGGGAGGGGGGGGGGTTGCTGGGATAGGAATAATGGCGAAATACTTATAGACTAGCGAAAAAGGCGTGGTACTGCTGAACAATCATCGCATTGTTTTTTCACTAGCTTTAACAGTCAACGTCAAGTTTCAATCGATAGCCATCAGCAGTAGATATATATATATATATATATATATATATATATATATATATATATGTGTGTGTGTGTGTGTGTGTGTGTGTGTGTGTGTGTGTGTGTGTGAAAGTTTGTCAGACATTACATGATTTAACACAACAACCGTAGTTTGTTTGTAAACCAAAAAAAAAAAAAAAATATCAAAATTTTTTTGAATAATATATAGATAACCAGATATGTCTTGGTTGTGTCGGTTTTAGTGCATATATTATAAGCAGCAGTGGTCGCTAGGCGCGTTCACATACCATACATATATATATATATATATATATATATATATATATATATATATATATATATATATATATATATATCGGGTAAGGGTATATTAATACTTTAAAGCCCTTCGTATCACAGCCACTGGTCTAATAATTTATTTAAAACTGTTTTCATAAATTCGTAAAAAACATGCTATGTGAAATATATGACATATCTTGTTAAGTTTTGAATCAAGCAATATCGACATAGTACTAGTATACCAAAGTTGTACGTTCATTTAAATATAACTGTTTTTAAAATTATAATGTATAGCTATAATAATGTATTATCATCATGAGATAAGCCCAAGACATTTCGAGTTCTAAAACCGTCGATAGTGTATTGTTTCTAATGAATATTTCACAAAATCAATTCATATGTGTGATTGCTTAAAACATTAGCTGTCACAGATATATATGAAATAGGAGTACTATATCAACAATTCCTACGTATGATGCTTTAAAACTGAATGTTCTACGTAAAGTAACAGAAAACAGATACTCTTGACGAAAATAAATAAAATAAACGGGTGTTTAATCAAGGTATGTTAAAATATCCGAATCCTTTTCATGAAACACAATTATACAAGTCATTGTCCAAATTACAATCCGAAATTAAAGTACAAACTTTGAAAACTGGCTAATTTGATTTAACTTGTGACCTTCCACCAGGGAAATGAGTTTGAATGCTCCTTTATACCTACTATGTGAAAGATCAGATTTGAAAATAAAAGGAAAACAACATCAAATATATCAAGTAAAAGTAACGGTATCGTTGTCATTTTCTACAACAGTAAAATGAAACAAAAAATGTGTTCCAGTGAATAAAACAAACATACCAGTCCTTGTCCATATCACAATCCCAAAAACAAAGTAAAAACTTTCAAACTGGCAAAAAATGTTATACACGTGAACTTCCATCAAGGAAGTGAGGCCGGGTGCTCCGGAAGGGTAAGCACCTCCTGTCTAGCTAGGTACACCCGTCACCCGTCTTTCAATAAGACCGTGAATGTAATTTAGATTTAAAAAATATGAAAAAAATACCCCAAAACACTCTGACTTGTTAAGATTATTTGGTCGAGATCGGCAATAACCATATAAACACCGATGATCAGCAATGTGTAGTGAAAATGGTAAAGGATTCAAATCATTCAATTCATTTGCATCGTAATAAAGATTAATGGCGCGGTGGAGTTGGTGGAGTTGAGAAATGGTGCTTACTCCTCTTCCCGTGAAGATTTTTACTAATATCGAGGTGGGTCGTTATTGGATCTCATGTTAAATTTACCTATTTCACCGGTAAAACCGTATTTTAGTGGTTTCAAAGAAGAAAAATCCGACTAACGAACGAAGAACATTGCTATATGGAAGACAATACATGGTCAGCTCCATTACCATCTAAAAGACTTGTGCGCTCGATATTAACTATAAAACTGTTGGTCGCTAAAGGCTGCATTATACAGTATTTAATACAAAAAAACCTCAACTGTAGACTTATTTATTTTAGATGCCTGTATCAACGTTCATTCAGATTGATCTTGCCGTGAGACATAAAAATAATTTCTTCGGTCTAATAAAAATTAGCAATCAAGTTAATAGCGATACATCAGAAAATCAAAACTACTTACAAGATTTTCATTGGAAACGTTTTCAAGAATAAAATAACATAATCATTTTCGTTCACGACAACGAATTCATTATTTTACGGTTAATATGATATCTCATAACAAATGGAAAATTCTTGTATTTTTAACGATCTACTTAATATACAATATCGTTGTTTTCTCTCCAGTTAAAATATTAAACTATACTTCTAATTGGTAACGTTTTATTTAACACCTAATCAACTTTATTAATGGTAAATATTGAAAGTTCTTAAAAAAAACATTATCTAAATGCATGTTTTTTTGTCTGAAATATATAGTACAAATACCAGTTAAATTTTGATGTGCCAGATGCGCACATTTCGGAAATTCATTCCTCATCAGTGACACTAAGACCGAAAAGTTTGATACATAAAAAAATAAGCGAAACAGTTCAAAATAATAAATCTAAAGTTTCAAATTTATATAAATCCTAATCCAGCTAAGGAATGCTGTGCATGATGGAACAAACCTTAGTTTTAAATAAATTTCAAATTTTAGACGACTGAAAATTTTGCTAAATGGTACATTTTCTGACAGCACAAAGTACTGCCTACTGAGTTATGGATACCCTCGGGGAGTTTTACTCCACCAGCAGCGGTACCCGCTCAGGGGTTGTAAATATATAGTACAAATACCAGTTAAATTTAAGTTACACAATTTTGTAATTGGCTGTAAATAAAAAACGGTTATAAGTTCTATATGGCTTGATAGAAGATCAGTATTTTAAACGAAACTCGGCAACAAAAAGGATACCAATTTTTCGGATACTTAATAAAAATTCACTGGATGTGCACATGGTCAAATGTTCACTGAGTTAGTTATAATTTTATATTTCATACCTCATAAATTTGTTTTTTCTAATAAATGCATAGATTTTACTCCTGGCTTTATTTTACAATGCAGATCGGAGGCTCTCGCTTGTATAATATTTGTATATGTCAAATGATAAACCTTGATAACGTTATATTTCACTACTAAAAAATAACACAAAGTTACTGTAAACAATCTAAATTCAAAACGTCTAAAAGGATGTAATCAAAACGTTGTCCGTAACGTATTTTAGGTGCCTGAACGGTCAATAAACCGAAATAAAGCTCGTTACTCCACAAAATATTTGTGAACTAATGGCAAATAACTTTTTTTTTACTACGTATCTAAAAATTACCCTAATTTTTTCAAACAACGATAGAGCAATCTTAATATTTAACAAAAATACCTGTTTAATTTTGATGTGTCTTATTTGCAAATTTCGAAAATCCATTCCTGATCAGTGACACTAAGGGCCGAAAAGTTGAAAGTTAAAAAAGATAATCCAAACATTTGAAAAATAATGAATCCAAAGAAATTATATGAATCCAAAGAAATTATATGAATCCAAAGAAATTATATGAATCCAAATCCAGCAAATGAATGCTTTACTTGAGGGGACAAACCTTAATTTGAAATAAGTTTCTTATTTTAAGAATTAAGACGGCTGAAAATTTTGCTACATGGTGCATGTTTTGACAGAAAAAAAGTACTGTCTACTGAGTTAACGATAATCTCGGCAGCAGCGGTGCCCACATAAGGGGTAGTAGATGTTTAAGAATAAAAATATATGGTTAGTAAATATACTACAGAAAAGAAATGAAGGTTTTATAAAAGTAAGGATCTTATAGTTAATCTGACTAAGATACAGTTGGTAAAATGGCCTTGGGTTCAGATCTTTATAGTAAGCGAATTTCTTCCTGCGTTTCATCCCCTAAAAGGTCCAAAACTTTATTTCCGTAATTGCTTAACGACGTAATGTATCTTAAGGTAGCTTAAACATGGCAAAAAGTCACCCGAACAATGCATCGTATAACACAAAACAATATACATCGTAACCGAACACACTAGTAATTAAAATCATTTTGTTTTGAAATAGTACAGCATGAAAGTACTGTTATCTGGTTCTTATCATGGTATATCACCTACAATCATAAGCGGTTGAAAATAAGTTTCTAAAAAGTATCCTAATTGTAGAAACATCAAACATACAATATTAAAATAGTTTGTGTAACTAAGCATTGAATCTGATTTTCATTCGGGTCATCGAGAAATAACTTGAAAGGACGCTGTGCGTACTTTGTGATACCGAAGCGAATCACGCAAAAACGTGCACAGCGTCCATTCAAGTCATTTCTCAGTGACCCGAATGAAAATCAGATTTAATGCTTATAATTAAATTTTTATTATTAAAATTGGCCATTTTATCAAATGAGAGAATAACTTTATGCAATTTTTGCATTATCTTTAGATAACGTCACAAACACTTCGGCTAGTGCGTTTGAGTCATTTAGAAATCACCTGAACGTAATTTCGCTTTTTAACTAATGAAATCGATAGAAATATGTCAAATTTAATTATTCTATAATAATCAGTATTGAAACCATATTATTGTATTGTGTAGTATTTTGTTGTCAGAAGTAGATAGCAGAGACATACGACACCTTATTAAGTTAAATCGAGAAAATTTAAACCTTTACTGTTCTAGTAGCTTCATACTTATAAGTTATGGATTGTTCTATTAATACATTAATACACAAGAGGTCATGCACGCAACGCTTAAATATGGGAGCATAAAAAATGGCTGTTAATATCTCGGAAACCTTCAAAATTTTTAAACTCAGCGCTCAAAATACCATTACAAAGTATGTTATAGTGATTTGTGAATAGTAGGTTTTGTCCAGGTAACTGTTCTACAAAATTTCATTTAATTTCCTGTGGACATGCTTTCAGTTATGTATATTCATAAGACTATAAAACGATGGCAAGTTTTTCTACTTTTTTTTTGAACGTGTACAATTTGATCTGATACAATATTTACAATTTCCCTATATATATATATATATATATATATATATATATATATATATATATATATATATATATATATATATATATATATATACCTTTTAAGGATATTGGTATCGGTATTTTTTTTAAAAGAAAAAGCTATAGCGGTTCAATTAAAAATCAGAGCTGTCGTTATTATTGTATTTAAAAAATAAATTACGCGCCTAATACTTTACAGTGAACTAAGATGTTGTAAATAATTAAAAAGACCATTCTTCGTGTATAAAATGCATAAAGTTTTAAAAGGAACTTTTAAAGCTAAAGGACCTATTCTTCTCAAAGCATTCATTGCCTCTTGGCATCCTGACTGAAAATGTTGTAAACAACAACAATGAAGCTGTTTCAAAATTAAAAAATAGAATTGTATGAAAACTGTCTACAGTATGTTGGACTTTTTTCCTTTTCTGGATTTTTGAGGCATAGTAAATTATCCTGCTCAGTAAACAGTAATACGGAGAGCATATTTAGGTGATAAATACTTTTTATTAGTCAAATCCTAATGTCTTCACAAATGGTTTTAATTTATGAAGGTAACTTTTTTTTCAAATGGTGGCTAAACTAATGATTTATGAGATTTTAAATGATTGAGAGACATGTCATGTGTATAGTGATCTGGGACTAAATTTCGTTGACCATATAAACTGAGAGAGTTTACATCGTACTTTGTTAGACAATTTTGTAATAATTTTATAATCTTCTTTTATAATAAATATCAATTTAATGTGATGTGATATGATCTATAAAGCGCAGAGCATTTTAAAAAATATGATATATCACTTGCATCACAGATATGTCATGTCAGTGGTGAGTAGTTTAAATAAAAAGTATAAAGGAATGATAAAATGAATATGCCTAGGCTGTTTACATATCTTATTTTTCATTTAAATACATAAAGTTTGGTGAGATGTTATTTTTTTAAATGTTGACAGATTTTGGAGATACGAGTTTTAGATTCAATTGTAGGTACCGCGAGGCAGTATTACTTTAAGTTTTAAATTTTGGTATGAATTGAAACTTAAAATTTGACGTTTTACCCATAGTTATTGCTTAAAATTTGTCTAAATTACTTTGAATTTTGTTTGGTGAGATCCATTTTATGAGATATACTGTCGTTTTCAAAATTAAGTTTCTTGTTCTAACACGAGATTCAATTATCATCTACACAATTATGTAATAAACATTACTTAGCAAAGTCGTTAATATTAATTATGGAGAAATAAAAAAGATCTAATTTCAAAAATTAACCCTTGTGAAACTACTTTATATAGCAGTTCCAGCTGCTGATGATTGATATATAACAAAAATCCCTGTTAAATTTTGATGTGCCATATGTACACATTTCGGAAAATCATTCCTCATCAGTGACACTAGAGGCCGTTTGCTAGATAAAAAACATTAGCCAAACGATTAAAATTAATGAATTTAAAGTTACAAAATTGTATGAAACAAGCTAAGGAATGCTTTGCATGAGGGAACAAACCTTAGTTTCAAATAAATTTCCAAATTAAGTCGGCTGAAAATTTTGCTAAATGGTATAATTTTACACGTGGCTCCTGTTTTTTAAGTAGTTCGCCATTAAATCTTCAACGGATTCTCATAGATCATATGCCTTATATCTCGGAAACAAGAGATCATGTTGAAGGCAGTCAAAGGCTTTAGATAAGCCAATCAGAATTGTCACAACAATCGTGATTTTCCAAATTTTTCCCAATGATGAAATGTTCTTTATTTGATAAAATATTTCTTTTCAATACATAAAGCTATGTATTAATGAATGACTGCTTTTAAATAGTGGTGGATAGGTAAGTGCTCTTTCATAAAATTTAAATATATTTAAATTAAAACAACCATAAACAAATACTAATTGGGTACAGGGACAGGCGCTGTAGGAAAAACAAATTTAATTGGTAATTTTGATAGGTACGCGTTAATGTAAAATACATTTATTTATCAATCCTAGCATATTCTGGAAATAACGTTGAAGTCACTTTAAACAATAGTTAACTTATATTTGTATGATTATAAAAACATTAACTGATACATCATTAACATCAATAAAAAGAATTTAAACAGAGAACTACATTTTGGTATTAATTTATATTACAAAGAAGTAAACAATAATCTACATTCTTGTGTCCATAAATGGGTCTCCGTCGAGTTTTATCGACCGCTGTCTGATTATATTGCCTTTCACCGCCTAAGTTCAAATCCGCTTGGGCATACTGTAAATGTACCTTATTAAGCGGTAATCTTATTTTAGCGATTTTCCGCTAGACAAATCGCGCTAATTTATGAATACAGGAAATAAATGTTAACGATGCAGTGTTATAATTATACCCTTACCTGCTGAAATATGTAGTACTTGTTGACCAACAGTCTTGTTCCTACTTACAAGGATCAGGTCACGAAATTTGGACGGACTGAGGAGGGGGGGGGGGTTGGCTTCCTGCCGATTTTAACAACCACTTTTCAACATTTTGAAGTGCATTAAAACAGACATGTTTTATATAAATACCGTTATAATTGTAAGTACTTATTTACAATACTAATACTGATCACCGACTGAAAGTACTAGTATTCATTTAAAAAAGTAAAAGTTGTCCAATTATGATATGTTGTTATAGTCCGTTAAAAAAAATTGAATTCTACCCACCGGTGACATTAAAATCAATCAAAACTTATAGTCCGTTTCTAAAATTGATTTCTAACATCCGTGATTGCGCTTATTTATGATTGTGCGAATTAGTGCCAATATGGCGTTTGGAGAGTTTGTCAGTTTGTTTGCCTTAAGTAGGTGGTTTTCTGAAGGTACTCCGGGTTCCTTTACCATCTCGGAACTAACCGCCTTGATATAAGTGAAAGAATTTAGATTGGTGCGTAAAACCCCACTTCTCTACTTTGACCTTAACTTTTGTGTGTACGAATCTTCATACACAGATCCTGATTTACAATTGCTTGAAAACTTTCAACAACCATTATGCACATGCTTTTAAAATACAAGGAAAATATTGTCTTTGACTTGGCATATTATGACAAATGACATTTTTTATGTTTTATCATTAATTTTAGATTTGTGTTTTAAGTAATAAATCAGATTATCTAATAAAAATTTTCCCGTTATAATTTAACAATGTGAGTTGCTGTTAACTAATTTTAAGATTTGGAATTCTGTAAAATTAAAGAAATAAGTTTCTATAAACGGGTTCTACAGAACGTAATACAAAAATGGATGACACAGTGTTTCTTTCCGGTACGAAAAAAAGATTACATTTAGTCAGTTTAGAATATTTTTAATGTTGTCCTTTATCCGATATGTCCATATAATGTAATTTCTAAGTAACTGCAATACACACAACGTAAAGGCACGTGTTCGTTTTTTCACGTTTTACTTCAATAAAGTACGCAACCATAGCAACGCTAAAAGTGAATGGCGTGACGTATGACTCGTTCCATTTCATTGGCTGAAATTGTTTGTTGATGATAGTTTCAACACGGAGGAATTTTTTTTACATTTATAAATAAATCAAGAAAAATAAAACGAAACATCTTTTAATGTTTTAGTTTAAGTGTTTAAAATTAAATTATAAGGAAAAACATGTGTTTTAACAAGTTTATTGAGTCATAAAATGAAAAACAGTGGGCACACTTTTTCATAACCAATTTAAGTGCCACATCATAGAAATAACTAAATGATGGAAGCAGACAAATAGATGAAGAAACACACATATAAGAACAAATAATAATAACCGCCGGTTTTTTAGCTGAAGCTAATATTTATGGGTTTTTTTTCTACATCAATGAACTGGCTGCCTCAGGTATAAGTTAAAGAGTAATGACTGTGGCGTAAAATGCTATTAATCCATTTGTTTTGATTTTAAGAGGCATCCTGTGTGTAGTTTTCACTTTAGTACACTACAACTAGTTACCTATGGGCGGAAATAACCTATAAAACGATTATATTATTGATTTTTTTAAGTATGGTGTCGCTGTAGCTTATATTTTTTCTGGACATGTTTGACATCCGAAAGCTCCAATCTTCTTTTAAATTTCAATTTTACACGTGGCAGGTGAAGCTAGATGTTTATCCTTCCGAAGCACCAAGTCTAACTTTTCCGGTGAAAGTTCAGGTGTTAAATTTGATTGGTCAATGTTTTATAGTTTTTGCTTTGCCTTTTGAGTTGAAATGAAGTCCTGTTAATGTATAAGGATTTATATTGGCGTGTAATATATTTGGCGTTCCGAGGGTCTCAAACATTTAGCGTGTATTATATTTGGCGCTGTCATTGTTTCCCCTTAGACAGGTCGCTAAAATTAATGTTAAAGTGTATTAATATTGGCGGAATTAATTTTACGCCAAAAGCGTCAATATTAATACACAGCAAAAATTAATACTTATACAGTATACACTTACCACTAATTATTATTATTATTATTATCATTATTTTTTTTTTTTGACATTACACTTATTTATTTATTTAATCATTTATTTTTACATTGCACTAAATATGTTTACCTTAATTAATGTTTAATAGATCAAACGACAAAAAATTGAAAAAAATATTAAAAATAATATAATAAAACACAAGTTATCGGTAATTTTCAACTGAGTTTTTTTTCTAATGAATATTTTAGGAATGATAGATTTAGCGATTCCCTTTTTTCATCAGATGGATACGGTAATTTATTGACATTAATTAATATTAAATATTCTTTTCACTTCCTTAACCTGATAAATAGGCCTCCATCAAAAAAAAAAAAATAAAATAAATAATAAATAAATAAATGAATAAATAATAAAATAAAATATAAATCTACCGGAATTGTTTTGTTAACATTTATATATAATATTTTTTTTTATTTATAATTTTTACAATTTACACAATATGTAGACAAAGACACCTTTTACTCACACATTCATTCATCATTCACACTAAGAAGTTTTCTAAAAACAGGTTCTTAACATAATTGTAATAATGCTAATAATAAATAATAATAATAGTTATTATTATAACAATATACTACATGAGATATAAAATTTATTGAAATAATGATGTATATACTCCCCACTTTTGCATAAAAAGATTATATTTACTTGAGATTTTGTATCTCTGATTTTCTATCAAATAATATTTTCTAATGTGGTTTTGTAGTTCCGGTAGATATAACATTTTATTTTGGAACCGTTTAATACTAATATATTGTTTTGTTAAAGATATAATATGATTAAGAGCATGTGATTTTTTTGTTAAAATACCCAATATAACATCCTTTATGTTAATAGTAACTGTTTTTCCTGTTTTTGCACTTATCCACGATTCAATTTTACCCCAGAGGTCCCTTACATGTACACAGTCAAAGAAAAGATGACAAATAATTTCTTCATGCGATATACAAAAAGTACATTCGGAATTTTGTTTGATATTCATTTTCTTTAGAAGTTTATTAGTGCCAAATATTTGATAAATGATTCGAAAATTAAGCCATTTAATTTTTTTTGCAGTCAAATGTTTTATGCAAGTTTTGATATACATTTCCCCAATTGTTATCAGGTTGAAGCTTTAGCTCGTTCTCCCACTTTAATTCGGATTTTGGTTTTTTATATTGCGCATCAATAAAGATATCATAAATGCGTTTTGTGCCTTTCGGCTTCTTACATAAATGATCAATAGTAGTGGTGAATTCCTCATGATAAGGGGTGTTCACAATATTGTAATTATTACGTATTGCTTTTTTCAGGCCTTCGAATGTTATAAAGGGGATTCGTATATCTAATTTTTGCTGTAATGATTCTAAATCTATAAAAGTGTTATCGGGATTCAGCAAGTCTTTTATTCTTTTTACTTGTTAATTGTATAATTGTTTTATGAAAACCGTTTTCTTGTTTAATTTTATTTTCGAGTTATACCATAATTCACAGTTTTGTATTGAATACGATGATTCAAATGTTGGTAATTTATTTTTGAATTCAGCTACATCAACTAGTGCTTCTTTCCAAAAGAGATTTTTGATTTGATTCGACTTGTCTAAACAGAAGTTGTCACCGAAATCATCAATTTGAGACAGATTGCATTTAGCTATTTCTGAAAATAATGCTTTTATTGTTTCTGTCTTGTTGTTATTCATTCGCCGAAACCACGTCAATTTTAGAGATTTTATGAAGCTTTCTAAATGTATCATTTTACACCCACCGATCTTATAGTCTTGAATCATATATTTTCTACTAATTTTGTCACATTTACTATCCCATATATATTCATAAAATTTAGATTCCAGACCCTTTATATTATTTTCATTTGGTTTAGGTAGAACTGTAAGTAAATGTGTCATTTAGGTATAAGTAAAGATTTTATTACAGTAATTTTTCCTGTTGGAGTTATCATTCTCTTGGACCAAGATTTTAAGTCTCTCTCTATTTTATTAATGTATTTATTGTAGTTTAAGTTATCCATATTATTTAGATCTGGTGTAAATGTTAAACCCAATACTGTAAAATTTGTATTTAACCATTCTAATTTCATATCTGGACAGATTATATCTTTACAGTTTGCCTTAGCACCAATCCACACAGCTTTTGTTTTATCAATATTTGGTTTTAGTCCAGAGTATTTTGAAAACTGAAATAAAAGGTCCATAGAACTTTTCAGACTTTTTTCCGAACCATCCAAAAATATACAAGTGTCATCCGCATATTGCAGTAAACATATTGTGGTATTTTTAAGCTTAATTCCTTTTATTTCTTTATTATGTCGGAACATGTTTGCCATTATTTCTGCGCACAATATGAAAAGGTATGGGGACACGGGATCACCTTGTCGACATCCTCTTGAAATGTTAAAAAATTGTGAGAAATTGCCGTTTTGAATAACGCAGTATTGTGCATTTTTATTAAGAATACCAACCCATTTCATTAACTCGGGTCCAAAATTGAAAAAGTTCAAAGTTTTCTTCCACGATACGGAGTCGAACGCCTTTTCAAAATCAACTAGAAGTAAGGTGCCCGGTATATTTTTTTCCTTTGTTAACTGTAAAGTGTCATAACTAATTCTCGTATTTTCACCAATAAAACGTCCTGAAATAAACCCCTTTTGATTTTCATGTATTAAATAGTCTAATACTGTTTTTATTCTATTTGCAATGCAACTTGAAAGTAATTTGTATGTAACATTTAAAAGAGCTATAGGTCGCCAGTTTTTTAATTTTGTTCTGCATTTATCTCCCTTAGGTAATATCGATATAATTCCCTGTTTTTGTGTGATCGACAATTCTCCGTGTTCGAAACTATTATTAAAAGATTTAACAAGAAAAGATGATAAATCGTTCCAGAAGAACTTAAAAAATTCAACAGAGAAGCCATCCGGCCCCGGTGACTTTTCATTTTCATATTTTTTATTGCATTAAGTATTTCAGAATAATTGATCTTGCCTTCCAGTTTAAGTGACTGACCTTGATCTAATTTTTTAATATCATCAAAGTTCAAGATATGATTTAAATCAACATCTTCTAATGTGTGATCGTTACAAGTATAAAGTTTTTTATAAAAAGATTCGATTTCTGTTTAAATTTCTTTTTGATTTGAAATATAATTCCCTTTGTCATCTATCAACCCAGATACGTTTTTATTTATATAATTTCTTTTTTCTAAATTTAAAAAATAAGATGATGGTTTTTCACCATATTCAATCCACTTAGCTTTAGTTCTTATAAATAGACCTTTTATATAATTTTCTCTTATTTTTTCTAGCTCTTCTTGAATTTTTGTAATTTTATTTTCGTAATCTGTAGTTGGAGAGATAGCTTGCAGTTCATTTAATATATTTAATTGTTTCTCTAGTCTTTCTTTTTTATTTTCCCTTTCCCTTTTTTTCCTAGAACTATACTCTATTGTTTTTCCTCTAATTTTAAGTAGTATTAAATCTAGAAATAAATTATCGTTAATACTTAATTGATAATCGCCCACCCCCCTAGTATTTTAAATAGAATATTATTGTGTTAAATTTGCAATTATTTTTTTAATTTCAATTACATAATCAGTGTCATATTATAAGCTATTATTGAATTTCCAAAAACCCCTTCCCTTCTTAAAATCCGTAAATCGTAACTGTATTTCAACAAAAGAATGGTCCGTTCTATATCCTGGATTTATATCTGTTTTATTTATCAATGACATCTGTTTTCAGATATAAGAATAAAATCTAAACGGGCGGATTTTTGGGGGTTGGGACAAAACCAAGTGTACCGGTTAACGCCATTATTAAAAATTCTCCACGGATCAACTAAATTAAAAAACTCTTTAATTGACAAAAGTTCATCTCTTGCTTTCTGATTATTTTTTCTCTTATAGTTTTGATAATCAAGTGTTATATCTTGAACCAAATTGAAATCACCTCCTAATATTATGAGATCGTTATTTAAGTCTTGTATAGTTGATTTTAGCGATGTATAAAAATTTCGTTCGTCTGTATTAGGTCCGTATATATTAACTAGAGTTATAGTGTATTTATCTTCTATTAGCAGTTCTAATATAAGTAAATTTCCGTCATCATCTTTTAGTTCGTTTTTAACTTTAAATTCAAAATTATTGTTTAAAAAAATCGCTACCCCCCTAGAATTACTTTTGCCATATGACATATACACTTCGTAACCCCAAAGTGCATATATTTCTTTCATATCATTTTCTACGAAATGCGTGTCTTGTAAAAGGTAGATACTGAATTTTTTATTTTTCAGGAAATTTAGTTATTATTTTGTACACCGAGACCCCTACAATTTAATGACAAGATCTTAATATCCGTCATTTAGATGGTGAGAAAAATACACGTAAAGTGAGAATCCATTATGTATAACAATGTAAAGCCCTTCTCACACACACCATTCATTCTGAAGACATACATTACAAAAACATAAAACATAAAAAAAAAATACAAAAAATAACCACTTGTAAAGCCAATAATTACAAAAAATTGTGGCCGATATACGTTTCAAATTATATGTTTATAAGAAACAGTCTTTTTGATTGCGTTGATATTGTCACATTACCAAGAAGCTTAATGCATGTAGTGTCTATGGTAATATCTACTTTCATGCAACGGTGTATACAACCGTATCCGCACAAGTTCTTAAAAACAAAAAAAAAATACACATGTATATAGATGTATATTTCTCTATAAACATCTATGAAATACAAGTGGTTGTTATATATCCGTATTTTATTTGCTATATTAACTCTTGACACATCAAGAAATTATGAATTCACTCTATGCTTAACGGATTTTTCAGGGGTTGTATCAAAACTATCAAAATCACACATATCCTTTCAAAAAATATTTATGATGGAAGATTCTTTTATACATTTTGCTCAATATTTGATAGTTTACCAATGTCGAGCATAATTTATTAATTCATTAAATTAAAAAAAAAAAAAACAAAAAAAACCGGATTTTGTCGTATACACCGCAGCACGAGATCACAATATATAACTTGTAGGGTCTTCATAACTGTTGAATGTGACTACATCGGTATTACATCGTACATTTTGGCTTGTGTTTTTATCAGCAAAATGGACATAGTTTTTCTTTGGTTTTATTTTTTCGTTATAATGGATAATAAGCAGATTCTTATAAATATGTAAGTATTCCTATTTTATATTGTAGAATAGTTTGTTAGTGTTCAGACCTTTATATACTGAACACTTATCAATATATCAAAGATGACTTAATGATATTTATTACATTTATCAAATATTTATAAATTTAATTTGTCTTTGTTTTCTTTGAACGGAGTTTCAAACCCGGTACATGTACTTATAATTGCTGTAAACGATGTAATCGCATATATCACGTATAACTTTATAGAATGACCACCAGAAAAATATAGGAAATAATATAGTAAGTAAACAAATAAACTTAGGTAATAATAATCATATATATATATATATATATATATATATATATATATATATATATATATATAGATAGATAGAGAGAGAGAGAGAGAGAGAGAGAGAGAGAGAGAGAGAGAGAGAGAGAGAGAGAGAGTAATAATAATCCTTATATATATATATATATATATAGAGAGAGAGAGAGAGAGAGAGAGAGAGAGAGAGAGAGAGAGAGAGCAATTATGTCAATTATTGTTTAATAATAAATCTATGCTACACAGAGAGCCCAAACTATAGAATAAAAAACTTCCAATGGTACAACAAGGAAAATGGAAATAACATTTTGGCACCCATTTGTATTACAAAAACAATAGTAAGTATTCGATACTATTGTGTCAACAGTAATTCCTTTAAAACACGAATTTTATTACAGCTGCATAAAAACTTTGCACTTATTTGTTTTCATCGAACATTTCAAAATATATTTTTAAACACACTACTCAAAATTAAGAAAATTTCGCAACTGACAGAACAAATTATGACAAATTAAAAGTTTTAAAATTTTTATCGAGATCTTACATCTATCCTTATTTGGGGATTTATATTTTAATTGATGTATTGGATTTTCTTCTTAAAGTTATCTCACTATAATTAACAATGTAATGCAGTGTTTGGAGTTATGTAATTCTAACGAAAAAAAACAACATACAGAAATCCTAAAAACGAGCAAAATAAGTTTTTACAAAAGAATATATAAAAGCAGTTTTAATTCCCATTACAGATGTATATCTAGTCGTTCTTGAAAATTGACGGGGCCTCGGGCCTAGTGGTCTTAAGCGCACACTTACGGATCACAGTGCCTCTCACCGCCTGGGTTCGAATCCACTCAGGATATACCCTAGTATGAAAATGTTTTTTCAGTTCGCTTGCCGAAGGTCGATGTTTTCCTCCGGGCACTCCGATTTCCTCCACTATCAAAGAACTTGCCTCCTCGAAATAAGTGAAAGATTCTTGACAGGGGCGTTAAACACCATTTCTCCAATACTCTTGAAAATTGACAATCATTTTGTTTTGACTTCAATGCAGAATTAGAATTTAAAATCTTATCAACCGCACAACATAATGCAGTAGAATATGGCAAGTAAAATGACGTCACTATTAAAAGTCGAAACCAGTCAGTTTAAAGGTATAGTGGTTATTCTTTTATAAAAATGTTACATTTAGGTAATATTTTTTGGACTTTAAAAAAAATTTAAAAAGTTTGAAATATAAGGAATGAATTTGTTTTGATCGTACTGATTGTTTCACATAAAATAAGTCGAAGGTTTTATATGGTATAAGGTGCCCTTCATCACAGGTGACTATATGTTAAAAATTTAGGTACCAAATGACTGTGGTTTATCATTGCAATATTATATTTAGAAAAGGCGGTATTTATATGTTGTAACCTTCTAAATGTGTTCCAATTTTACACACAGATTGTTCATATCACTTGGTTTAATAGACCTTTATGGCTACGAGATAGGTTAAGAGATCAGGCCATTAGCGTTTGAAAAAAAAGCAAGATTATTTTAAGACTTAAAACTTTAGGATACTGCTTCGTTGTCTGTAGCTTACGCTTACAATTGAGAGAACGGTATTGAATACCCAGTGTCGGAATAATATAACCGAGGGGGGAAGGTAGACTTGTCGGCCGTATTGACGCTGAGGTAGCAAGTTTAAATAATTCTTTTTGTGCGACAGTACATGTCGCACCTTAAAACATACTTGCATATATTACACACAGACGGATCCGTTCTCTTGAAAGATGAAAATAAAGCTGAATTGAGAATGTTACGTAGAGCAACATGACGGCAAAAAGTCAAGCATTGTTTGAAGCATTTCTGTCTGGTTTGCAATGTATCGTCATATTTAAAGCATATATCACCTTTCGATATTTTCTTTTACACTACTACTCAATGTATAGAGGTAGGTTGCTATGGAATGTACTAGGGATTTTAAATTTTTATATTAAATCTATTAGATATCCGAGTCTCAAATCAATCTGTTGAGTTAATTTTAGATCATTAGCATTTTTCCTAGTTTTATAAATATGCTTAACACGTTCTTTTCTTAATCATTGTAATGTCCTTTTATGTTTAAGTGTGCCATTAATGTTCCATGTTGTGCAGCACAGCAATACATTAGTTGTTTGTTTTGTCAATAAACATCTCGTTTGTATTCAATGTCATGGGTGTTGTTTATGTTGTTCTCTGTATCATTTTCATTAACTCCAGGACTTTATTCTCAGTATAAACAAATTTTAAGTATAAAGATTCTGAATCAAAGATAATGTATGACTTTCCAAACTGTTGAAAATGTCACATCAGAAATAAACTGGTATTTTTGTTTGATATTTACAACCCCAGAGTGGGTACCGCTGCTGTTGGAGTAAAACTCCCCGAGAGTATTGTTTACTAAGTAGTCATTACCTTTTGCTGTGAGAATATTTAGTATGTAGCAAAATATTCAGTCGTCTTCCTAATTTTTTAAAAGATGTTTAAAATAAGGTATTTTCCTTCATATAAAGTATTCAAAAGCTGGATTTGGATTAATATAATTTTGGTTTTTAGCTCAACTCGCTATAGCCAGCTGAGCTTATGGCATGGTTTTGCGTGCGTCCGTGAGTGCGTGTGTGCATAAACTTTAATCTTCTCCTCTGAAACCACTGGGTCAATTGGGACCAAATTCGGTGTGGAAGGTGCTTAGGTTGGGTAGACTAAAATTTTTACCAGCCGATCCCACCTGACATCCAAGAAACACATAAATAGCCATCATTGAATAATTTTTTAACTCTTTTTGTATAAATTTAGAGAGTAGATAGCGGGACATTCAACATATATTACGGGTTTTTCTGAGAAATTTTTTGTTGACCCGATTTTCACGATTTATGCAAATGAGGTGTAATATTTAATCAATTCTTTGAAAATCGTCTGCTCTGAAACCACTGGGCCGACTGGAACCGTATTTGGTGTGGAGGGTCCTTAGGTGGGGTAGACTAAAGTTTGTACCAGGCGACATCACCTGACATCAAAGATGGCCGCTGTTACTATAATAGCAAAAACACATAAGTAGCCATTGTTGAGTTATTTCTTAACGGTTTTTGTTCAAATTTGAAATGTAGAGAGTAGATAGCGGGTTTTTCTTCGAAATTTTTCGTAGACCCGATTTTTACCAGTTGTGCAAATGAAGTGTATTATTTAATCAATTCTTTGAAAATCTTCAAATCAACTAGAACCGTATTTGGTGTGGAAGGTCCTTAGGTGGGGTAGACTAAAGTTTTTACCAGGCGTCCCAAGATGTATAAGTGTGACAGCCGTGATATGTTGTTTATTTGTTTAATAAATACTTGTTCAGAATTAACAATTAATGAACTTTGCTATTTACTTTATCCAATCTATTATCACGGATTACAAATTTTATCTATTTACTTTTCATTACTGTACTGATCCCATATATCCATTGAATATCCATATAGGATACAGTTGAATCAATGTCATGTACCTTTCCATTCCTTATTAACATGGTTTATAATACAAGATCTTGTACACAATGTATATTCAATTTTTATACTTACAAAAGAATGCTCAGATGTTTTGTTTGTTCTAAATATGCATAATAATAAACAATATTTCATTCAAAATAATAATGTGTTAACCGTTCTTATTTTTGTCATACAATGATTATTCATTGACTTGCATACACAACATCTTTGCTTACTTTCCCTCCATTACTAATTTCAAGACCATGTCTGCTTCAATTATAAGCATCAACCGCAGTTCTGATGTCCTCAAATGACCATTGAAGCCCACTAGACATCTTGTTCTAAATAATATTTGGTTGCTCAACGTTTCACAAAACGTGATGCGATTTGTGCGCCAGTTGAACATTATATGTCCTATTGGGCCTCTTGTTTGGATTTTGTTTGTTTCTTTTTATTTATTTATTTATTTTTATTTTTGTTTTGTTTTGTGGTTTTTGTACCTCTCAACATTTTCGCTCACTTTAACCTCTAATGAGGAATGCCCTCCGGAAATGTGAACATATGGCACAAAAAATTCAACATTATTTTGTTGAATAAAAGAACCAAAGAACGATTTACAAATAAATTGAATCAAAACACTGTGTTTCTTTAATACGTTACAGATTCTCGAAGTTATCTATTCATTCATCTAAATTTTTTATTTTTTCAAAAATATTTTTGCCAAGGTGACTAGATTAACTAACGCACTGCTGTTCAGGAGTAGGAAGTGTAGTTTGTTGAAGATATTCACTTAGGTTCTGTAGAATCGGCTACAATTATTTTAAATATTTTTTATTTTGGTAAAAGCTACATAAAAAGTGCCCCTTTTCAAGAAAAACTGACTTTACATTACATTTGTTGGACTGTTGAAGCTACAATTAATACGTTATACCTAACATTATGATCCAAGACATGTTAAGCAATGCCAATGTGCATCAAATTTGGAAATAATTATATGTACGTCACTATTCTTTTTTATACCTATTGTTTTTCATTCAGCACAGTATTTTAGTCTTCTATAACTAGATATCTTTTTCTTATTTAAATATAGCTATATTTGTTTTTATGCGACTTTACACCATAATTAGGCACTCACATTCTGTAGTTTTTCCAAACAATCCTTTTGGGAATAAAAACAAATGAAATGACGATGTTTTTTACTGTCACCATCTTTCTTTTATTATATAGCTAACAAGACGTGTTATCGTCTAATGTTAAAACTGTTCCACTGAAAACATTACGATGTATTGCATCAGCAAAGGCATACTAAAATGATCGATTCATCCTTAGTAAGGAATCAACATTTTTAAAACCCGAATGTCATATATTTGGTTTTCATGATAAGTAAATAGTTGTATATAGGAGCAATTAAATAAGTTTTTAGAAGCACCATAATGATTATAGTAAAAAAAACATTGCTCAGAAAATATATCAAGATTTGAAATTCAGAACTGGTATCAATTATTATTTTCTATCTCGATTTAAAAGAAAAACAATAATTAGTTCCAATTATTAATCATGTTGATAATAGAAATGATATTGTTGGTGAACAAACGAACATCTTCGGTTGATGCCAAAACAAACAAAAAATAAAATCATAAATAAAGAAGTAAATACATAAATAAATAAAACAAAAAATTGACAATAGTCAATGCAATCAGCAACCGACTTCACAATACCGGAATGACTTATAACAAAATTTACTGTAAATATATAACAGATACCAGTTAAATTTTGATGTGCCAGATGTGCACATTTCGGAAATTCATTCCTCATCAGTGAAACTAAGATCGAAATGGTTTGATAGATAAAAAATATAAGCCAAACAGTTGAAAATAATGAATCTAAAGTTCCAAAATTATATAAATCCGAATCCAGCCAAGGAGTGCTTTGCATGAGAAAAGAAGTTTGTTCATTTATTTATTTTTCTTTCATTTTAGTTATTATTATTCGCAATTGAAATGTTTACGATAAAAGTCATTTGGTTGATTTCATTTTAAAAACGGTTTACTCAACAAAAACTTTTAAATATTTCTAACGACGGACATGCTTTAAAATGGCTAGTCGTTTGTTGATTTGCAGATTCACCTTCAAAAACCCGATTGTCTTGTATGACATTACATTTTTGTCTTGACATGCCAGACACCAGTTTGATAATCATTTTTCTAAGATATTTCTTTATTTAAGCGAATTTTGGCGATTTTTCATAAACGAAAAAACAAGTTTGATAAATAGAATAAAGTTATAAAATGCTTCAGTCATTTGTAACATTACACCCTGAACTATTTTGAAAATTAACAAAATATTTAAATTTCAAATTGCAATATCTGAGTGACGATAATTTTTTGTAAAGAAATAATTGTAATACTGAAGCATGAATCGCATCGAAAGGCATTGAAAAATTAAAAAAAAAGAAAGAAAAAGAAAAAAAGGTTTATCGCAATTCAACGACATTTAAATTTAAAATAAAATGTTTCAGGTTTCATTAAAATTAATTAATTAAATCAATTTTGAAGGAAAATTGATTTCGATGTAAAAATGATATTTATAAAGTAATTATGTATCGAGCATGATCGACTTCAATTCATTAAAGAAAATAGAAAAAATACAAAATTCTGAAAGAAGTCAACGCAATTAAGGACAACAAAAATACAGATTAAAGATACATTAGAGAGACAACAAAGAAAAGACAAACATATATTGGCATTATTGATGTCAAAACTCCAGACTCTTAATAAGTAAACACTTCTTAACAAAAGTTTTGTGGTCAGAAAAAAATAGAGATAAAGTGTTCGAATTCATTGGGTTAACTAAACAATATTACACAAATTGGTATTTAATATTATATTGCATTTTTCTTTAAATCTGCTAATTCTTTTGGATGCTAATGTTGAGAGTTTTACTGCCATTAGCGTTCTGTTTGACGGATAAAATTAAAACGACATATAAAAAATCTTAAAATATATACTTTGCACGTGACGGGTTTAGCTTACTAGACGGCAGATGCTTACTCTTCAGGTACACCCGGCCTCATTTCCTTGATGGCAGTTCACGTGTACACCTATATTGGCCTGTTTTCAAAGTTATAACTTCGTTTTTTTGGGATTGTGATTTTAAAATGGACTGGTATGTTTCTGTTTTATTTACTTCTCTTCTTATAACCTATAACAAATTCCAAATCAGGGATCCCTGCAAAAGTTAAAAAATGTAACTTTAGTATCCTAAATATATGACCAATATAAAACAGGACATAATTTAAGGAAAGATTTTTGTCATATGCATACTGTTTTCATTTCAATCTTAAATTGAGAACTATAAAAAAAATTATGAAGACTAATTATTTATGGTGCAGTGTCCTTCCGCACATGATATTGAATCTCTCAAAATAATTGGCGATAGATTCTACATCTTTTTAATGCATTTAAAAAATTTTTTAATTGAAATGGAATGTAAAGATTCTAGCAATGCACTTAAAAATCTCATCATTCATCTCATACGACCAATTCTGTATTATTTATCAGACCTTTTAATGCATATGCCTATTCTGAAAATAGGTGGTTCTAAAAATAGTGTTTTAATTGGTAGTTGAATTAATTTTATGAGCTAAACACCTTAACACCAAGAATTTGATTTAAATAGAGTTGGCATATTACAATTAACTAGCTTAACATGAACCCAGAAAGGAGGTAACATGGGATGTTTGAAAAATTTCACATCAAGTGTTATATTTCAACGGATTAAGACCATTACCGAACTCAATGTCATTTTAATGAGAAAATTAAATTGAGAAAATATTAGATGATAAAAGACCCCTTAAAGATAATAAAAGATGATTCTAAAGGGAAGTTTGTGTAGCAGTTATAAAATATATAGTGTTGTACAGATAACGTCTCCGTCGGTGATAAGTTAACACATAAATAAAGGTTGTGTAGCAGTTATAAAATATATAGTGTTATACAGATAACGTCTCTGTCGGTGATAAGTTAACACATAAATAAAGGTTGTGTAGCAGTTATAAAATATATAGTGTTGTACAGATAACGTCTCCGTCGGTGATAAGTTAACACATAAATAAAGGTTGTGTAACAGTTATAAAATATATAGTGTTGTACAGATAACGTCTCCGTCGGTGATTAGTTAACACATAAATAAATGTTGTGTAGCAGTTATAAAATATATAGTGTTGTACAGATAACGTCTCCGTCGGTGATAAGTTAAAACATAAATAAAGGTTGTGTAGCAGTTATAAAATATATAGTGTTGTACAGATAACGTCTCCGTCGGTGATAAGTTAACACATAAATGAAGGTTGTGTAGCAGTTATAAAATATATAGTGTTGTACAGATAACGTCTCCGTCGGTGATTAGTTAACACATAAATAAAGGTTGTGTAGCAGTTATAAAATATATAGTGTTGTACAGATAACGTCTCCGTCGGTGATTTGTTAACACATAAATGAAGGTTGTGTAGCAGTTATAAAATATATAGTGTTGTACAGATAACGTCTCCGTCGGTGATAAGTTAACACATAAATAAAGGTTGTGTAGCGGTTATAAATATATAGTGTTATACAGATAACGTCTCCGTCGGTGATAAGTTAACACATAAATAAAGGTCGTGTAGCAGTTATAAAATATATAGTGTTATACAGATAACGTCTCTGTCGGTGATAAGTTAACACATAAATAAAGGTTGTGTAGCAGTTATAAAATATATAGTGTTGTATAGATAACGTCTCCGTCGGTGATAAGTTAACACATAAATAAAGGTTGTGTAGCGGTTATAAAATATATAGTGTTGTACAGATAACGTCTCCGTCGGTGATAAGTTAACACATAAATAAAGGTTGTGTAGCGGTTATAAAATATATAGTGTTGTACAGATAACGTCTCCGTCGGTGATAAGTTAACACATAAATAAAGGTTGTGTAACAGTTATAAAATATATAGTGTTGTACAGATAACGTCTCCGTCGGTGATAAGTTAAACACATAAATAAAGGTCGTGTAGCAGTTATAAAATATATAGTGTTGTACAGATAACGTCTCCGTCGGTGATTAGTTAACACATAAATAAATGTTGTGTAGCAGTTGTAAAATATATAGTGTTGAACAGATAACGTCTCCGTCGGTGATAAGTTAAAACATAAATAAAGGTTGTGTAGCAGTTATAAAATATATAGTGTTGTACAGATAACGTCTCCGTCGGTGATAAGTTAAAACATAAATAAAGGTTGTGTAGCAGTTATAAAATATATAGTGTTGTACAGATAACGTCTCTGTCGGTGATAAGTTAACACATAAATAAAGGTTGTGTAGCAGTTATAAAATATATAGTGTTGTACAGATAACGTCTCCGTCGGTGATAAGTTAACACATAAATAAAGGTTGTGTAGCGGTTATAAAATATATAGTGTTGTACAGATAACGTCTCCGTCGGTGATAAGTTAACACATAAATAAAGGTTGTGTAGCGGTTATAAAATATATAGTGTTGTACAGATAACGTCTCCGTCGGTGATAAGTTAACACATAAATAAAGGTTGTGTAGCAGTTATAAAATATATAGTGTTGTACAGATAACGTCTCCGTCGGTGATAAGTTAACACATAAATAAAGGTTGTGTAGCAGTTATAAAATATATAGTGTTATACAGATAACGTCTCCGTCGGTGATAAGTTAAAACATAAATAAAGGTTGTGTAGCAGTTATAAAATATATAGTGTTGTACAGATAACGTCTCCGTCGGTGATAAGTTAACACATAAATAAAGGTTGTGTAGCAGTTATAAAATATATAGTGTTGTACAGATAACGTCTCTGTCGGTGATTAGTTAACACATAAATAAAGGTTGTGTAGCAGTTATAAATATATAGTGTTGTACAGATAACGTCTCTGTCGGTGATTAGTTAACACATAAATAAAGGTTGTGTAGCAGTTATAAAATATATAGTGTTATACAGATAACGTCTCCGTCGGTGATTAGTTAACACATAAATAAAGGTTGTGTAGCAGTTATAAATATATAGTGTTGTACAGATAACGTCTCCGTCGGTGATAAGTTAACACATAAATAAAGGTTGTGTAGCAGTTATAAAATATATAGTGTTATACAGATAACGTCTCCGTCGGTGATTAGTTAACACATAAATAAAGGTTGTGTAGCAGTTATAAAATATATAGTGTTATACAGATAACGTCTCTGTCGGTGATAAGTTAACACATAAATAAAGGTTGTGTAGCAGTTATAAAATATATTGTGTTGTACAGATAACGTCTCCGTCGGTGATAAGTTAAAACATAAATAAAGGTTGTGTAGCAGTTATAAAATATATAGTGTTGTACAGATAACGTCTCCGTCGGTAATAAGTTAAAACATAAATAAAGGTTGTGTAGTAGTTATAAAATATATTGTGTTGTACAGATAACGTCTCCGTCGGTGATAAGTTAACACATAAATAAAGGTTGTGTAGCAGTTATAAAATATATGGTGTTGTACAGATAACGTCTCCGTCGGTGATAAGTTAAAACATAAATAAAGGTTGTGTAGCAGTTATAAATATATTGTGTTGTACAGATAACGTCTCCGTATAAAGGTTGTGTAGCAGTTATAAAATATATAGTGTTATACATATAACGTCTCCGTCGGTGATAAATAAAAAAATAAATAAAGGTTGTGTAGCAGTTATAAAATATATAGTGTTATACAGATAACGTCTCCGTCGGTGATAAGTTAACACATAGATAAAGGTTGTGTAGTAGTTATAAAATATATAGTGTTGTACAGATAACGTCTCCGTCAGTGATAAGTTAACACATAAATAAAGGTTGTGTAGCAGTTATAAAATATATAGTGTTGTACAGATAACGTCTCCGTCGGTGATAAGTTAACACATAAATAAAGGTTGTGTAGCAGTTATAAAATATATAGTGTTGTACAGATAACGTCTCCGTCGGTGATAAGTTAAAACATAAATAAAGGTTGTGTAGCAGTTATAAAATATATAGTGTTGTACAGATAACGTCTCTGTCGGTGATAAGTTAACACATAAATAAAGGTTGTGTAGCAGTTATAAAATATATAGTGTTGTACAGATAACGTCTCCGTCGGTGATAAGTTAACACATAAATAAAGGTTGTGTAGCGGTTATAAAATATATAGTGTTGTACAGATAACGTCTCCGTCGGTGATAAGTTAACACATAAATAAAGGTTGTGTAGCGGTTATAAAATATATAGTGTTGTACAGATAACGTCTCCGTCGGTGATAAGTTAACACATAAATAAAGGTTGTGTAGCAGTTATAAAATATATAGTGTTGTACAGATAACGTCTCCGTCGGTGATAAGTTAACACATAAATAAGGTTGTGTAGCAGTTATAAAATATATAGTGTTATACAGATAACGTCTCCGTCGGTGATAAGTTAAAACATAAATAAAGGTTGTGTAGCAGTTATAAAATATATAGTGTTGTACAGATAACGTCTCCGTCGGTGATAAGTTAACACATAAATAAAGGTTGTGTAGCAGTTATAAAATATATAGTGTTGTACAGATAACGTCTCCGTCAGTGATAAGTTAACACATAAATAAAGGTTGTGTAGCAGTTATAAAATATATAGTGTTGTACAGATAACGTCTCCGTCGGTGATAAGTTAACACATAAATAAAGGTTGTGTAGCAGTTATAAAATATATAGTGTTGTACAGATAACGTCTCTGTCGGTGATAAGTTAACACATAAATAAAGGTTGTGTAGCAGTTATAAAATATATAGTGTTGTACAGATAACGTCTCCGTCGGTGATAAGTTAACACATAAATAAAGGTTGTGTAGCAGTTATAAAATATATAGTGTTATACAGATAACGTCTCCGTCGGTGATTAGTTAACACATAAATAAAGGTTGTGTAGCAGTTATAAAATATATAGTGTTATACAGATAACGTCTCTGTCGGTGATAAGTTAACACATAAATAAAGGTTGTGTAGCAGTTATAAAATATATTGTGTTGTACAGATAACGTCTCCGTCGGTGATAAGTTAAAACATAAATAAAGGTTGTGTAGCAGTTATAAAATATATAGTGTTGTACAGATAACGTCTCCGTCGGTAATAAGTTAAAACATAAATAAAGGTTGTGTAGTAGTTATAAAATATATTGTGTTGTACAGATAACGTCTCCGTCGGTGATAAGTTAACACATAAATAAAGGTTGTGTAGCAGTTATAAAATATATGGTGTTGTACAGATAACGTCTCCGTCGGTGATAAGTTAAAACATAAATAAAGGTTGTGTAGCAGTTATAAAATATATTGTGTTGTACAGATAACGTCTCCGTCGGTGATAAGTTAACACATAAATAAAGGTTGTGTAGCAGTTATAAAATATATAGTGTTATACATATAACGTCTCCGTCGGTGATAAATAAAAAAATAAATAAAGGTTGTGTAGCAGTTATAAAATATATAGTGTTATACAGATAACGTCTCCGTCGGTGATAAGTTAACACATAAATAAAGGTTGTGTAGTAGTTATAAAATATATAGTGTTGTACAGATAACGTCTCCGTCAGTGATAAGTTAACACATAAATAAAGGTTGTGTAGCAGTTATAAAATATATAGTGTTGTACAGATAACGTCTCCGTCGGTGATAAGTTAACACATAAATAAAGGTTGTGTAGCAGTTATAAAATATATAGTGTTGTACAGATAACGTCTCCGTCAGTGATAAGTTAAAACGTAAATAAAGGTTGTGTAGCAGTTATAAAATATATAGTGTTGTACAGATAACGTCTCCGTCGGTGATAAGTTAAAACATAAATAAAGGTTGTGTTTCAATAAAACAGTAACAATTTTTACTAAAAATTGTATAAATGAACTATCACAAAAAATGTGAACTAAAAATGTAAAATACAGAAACAAGTAAGGGTAATATACAAGAATATTTTTAAGGTAAAGCTCTTTTCTCTAGTGTTTAACGTCCCAGTCAAGAATATTTCAATTATATCGAGGCGTAGCCAGCTATAGGTGAAAGTGCAGAAATTTTGCCTGTGCGTTGCGCTGATGGCATTATACAGCAGGGTTCTTTATCGTGCCATGCCTGCCGTGACTTGGGACCTTGTTTAATTTAAGTTCCCATCCGAAAAAATCGTGACTTTCATTTCGTATTGCTGAGTGTTTGGCGAAAGAACAGTCACTACCCACTTTCAAGTCTTAGGTCAGACCCGGTCGGGGTTCAAACCCATGACCTTCCACTAACGGCGCGAGCACTCTTCCAACTGAGCTACCGCAGTGGTCACATTTAAAAGAGTTAATGTTTGCAAATGATATTATTCAAGAAAGTTCTATAAAACACAAACATACCAGTCCATGTCCAAATCTTTCATATTATTTCCATACAGTGAAATTGTTATTTTGGAAAACTAGTATTGGAAAGGAATAATGTTTTAATGGGTAACGGTGGTAAATGTTATATTATGTGGCGATATTGTAGAAAATTACAATCTTGTCCCTTACTTCTTTTTTTTTTTTTTGTTCAAATACCAATCCATAAAATCATAATTAGGAAATGAAGGTAAGCTATTAATAAAAAAAAACCCAAATTAACTGACAAATTTTCTCACACTAAGATCTGTCCCGATTGGGATTCGAGTCCAGGTGGTGAGAGGTGCTGTGATCCGTAAGCGCGTACTTTAGACCACTCAGCCACTGAGGCCCCGTAATTTTTGTAATGAAAACTTAATATAAAGATTTCTTTTGGTTTTTTATTGAAGACAAGACCAAACTTCTGTATAAAAATACAAATGATATTATTTTCAATGATGATACTAATTTAATTATTTTAACAAATTCTCTATTTTGCGTAATAAAAAACGGCATAATAGCATGATATAAATCTCTTTATATGTGCAAATAAAAAAAAATTCAAAATCCCCAAATACAAAATCCGTGATGACAATTTAATACTGCACACTTCAAAACTGTATACTAATGACACATCAATACTGTATACTAATGACACTTCAATACTGTATACTAATAACACTTCAATACTGTATACTAATGACACTTCAATACTGAATACTAATGCCACTTCAATACTGTATACTAATGACACTTCAATACTGTATACTAATGACACTTCAATACTGAATACAAATGATATTTCAATACTGAATACTAATGACACTTTAATACTGAATACTAATGACACTTCAATACTGTATAATAATGACACTTTAATATTGTATAATAATGATACTTCAATACTGTATAATAATGACACTTTAATACTGAATACAAATGATACTTCAATACTGAATACTAATGACATTTTAATACTGAATACTAATGACACTTTAATACTGTATACAAATGATACTTCAATATTGTATAATAATGATACTTCAATACTGTATAATAATGACACTTTAATACTGAATACAAATGACACTTCAATACTGTATACTAATGATACTTCAATATTGTATACTAATGACATTTTAATACTGAATACTAATGACACTTTAATACTGTATACAAATGATACTTCAATATTGTATAATAATGATACTTCAATACTGTATAATAATGACACTTTAATACTGAACACAAATGACACTTCAATACTGAATACTAATGACACTTTAATACTGTATACAAATGATACTTCAATATTGTATAATAATGATACTTCAATACTGTATAATAATGATACTTCAATGCTGAATACTAATGACACTTTAATACTGTATACAAATGATACTTCAATACTGTATACTAATGACACTTCAATACTGTATAATAATGATACTTCAATACTGTATAATAATGACACTTTAATACTGAATACAAATGACACTTCAATACTGTATACTAACGACACTTTAATACTGTATACTAATGATACTTCAATATTGTATAATAATGATACTTCAATACTGTATAATAATGATACTTTAATACTGAATACAAATGACACTTCAATACTGTATACTAATGACACTTCAATACTGTATAATAATGACACTTTAATACTGTATACAAATGACACTTCAATACTGTATACTAATGACACTTCAATACTGTATACTAACGACACTTCAATACTGTATAATAATGACACTTTAATACTGTATACAAATGATACTTCAATACTGTATACTAACGACACTTTAATACTGTATACTAATGACACTTCAATACTGTATACTAATGACACTTCAATACTGTATACTAATGACACTTCAATACTGAATACTAATGCCACTTCAATACTGTATACTAATGACACTTCAATACTGTATACTAATGACACTTCAATACTGAATACAAATGATATTTCAATACTGAATACTAATGACACTTTAATACTGAATACTAATGACACTTCAATACTGTATAATAATGACACTTTAATATTGTATAATAATGATACTTCAATACTGTATAATAATGACACTTTAATACTGAATACAAATGATACTTCAATACTGAATACTAATGACATTTTAATACTGAATACTAATGACACTTTAATACTGTATACAAATGATACTTCAATATTGTATAATAATGATACTTCAATACTGTATAATAATGACACTTTAATACTGAATACAAATGACACTTCAATACTGTATACTAATGATACTTCAATACTGTATACTAATGACATTTTAATACTGAATACTAATGACACTTTAATACTGTATACAAATGATACTTCAATATTGTATAATAATGATACTTCAATACTGTATAATAATGACACTTTAATACTGAATACAAATGACACTTCAATACTGAATACTAATGACACTTTAATACTGTATACAAATGATACTTCAATATTGTATAATAATGATACTTCAATACTGTATAATAATAAAACTTCAATGCTGAATACTAATGACACTTTAATACTGTATACAAATGATACTTCAATACTGTATACTAATGACACTTCAATACTGTATAATAATGATACTTCAATACTGTATAATAATGACACTTTAATACTGAATACAAATGACACTTCAATACTGTATACTAACGACACTTTAATACTGTATACTAATGATACTTCAATATTGTATAATAATGATACTTCAATACTGTATAATAATGATACTTTAATACTGAATACAAATGACACTTCAATACTGTATACTAATGACACTTCAATACTGTATAATAATGACACTTTAATACTGTATACAAATGACACTTCAATACTGTATACTAATGACACTTCAATACTGTATACTAACGACACTTAATACTGTATAATAATGACACTTTAATACTGTATACAAATGATACTTCAATACTGTATACTAACGACACTTTAAAACTGTATACTAATGACACTTCAATACTGAATACTAATGACACTTCAATACTGTATACTAATGACACTTCAATAATTTATACTAATGACACTTCAATACTGAATACTAATGACACTTCAATACTGAATACTAATGACACTTCATTACTGTATACTAATGACACTTCAATACTGTATACTAATGACACTTTAATACTGTATACTAATGACACTTCAATACTGTATACTAATAACACTTCAATACTGTATACTAATGACACTTCAATACTGAATACTAATGCCACTTCAATACTGTATACTAATGACACTTCAATACTGTATACTAATGACACTTCAATACTGAATACAAATGATATTTCAATACTGAATACTAATGACACTTTAATACTGAATACTAATGACACTTCAATACTGTATAATAATGACACTTTAATATTGTATAATAATGATACTTCAATACTGTATAATAATGACACTTTAATACTGAATACAAATGATACTTCAATACTGAATACTAATGACATTTTAATACTGAATACTAATGACACTTTAATACTGTATACAAATGATACTTCAATATTGTATAATAATGATACTTCAATACTGTATAATAATGACACTTTAATACTGAATACAAATGACACTTCAATACTGTATACTAATGATACTTCAATATTGTATACTAATGACATTTTAATACTGAATACTAATGACACTTTAATACTGTATACAAATGATACTTCAATATTGTATAATAATGATACTTCAATACTGTATAATAATGACACTTTAATACTGAACACAAATGACACTTCAATACTGAATACTAATGACACTTTAATACTGTATACAAATGATACTTCAATATTGTATAATAATGATACTTCAATACTGTATAATAATGATACTTCAATGCTGAATACTAATGACACTTTAATACTGTATACAAATGATACTTCAATACTGTATACTAATGACACTTCAATACTGTATAATAATGATACTTCAATACTGTATAATAATGACACTTTAATACTGAATACAAATGACACTTCAATACTGTATACTAACGACACTTTAATACTGTATACTAATGATACTTCAATATTGTATAATAATGATACTTCAATACTGTATAATAATGATACTTTAATACTGAATACAAATGACACTTCAATACTGTATACTAATGACACTTCAATACTGTATAATAATGACACTTTAATACTGTATACAAATGACACTTCAATACTGTATACTAATGACACTTCAATACTGTATACTAACGACACTTCAATACTGTATAATAATGACACTTTAATACTGTATACAAATGATACTTCAATACTGTATACTAACGACACTTTAATACTGTATACTAATGACACTTCAATACTGTATACTAATGACACTTCAATACTGTATACTAATGACACTTCAATACTGAATACTAATGCCACTTCAATACTGTATACTAATGACACTTCAATACTGTATACTAATGACACTTCAATACTGAATACAAATGATATTTCAATACTGAATACTAATGACACTTTAATACTGAATACTAATGACACTTCAATACTGTATAATAATGACACTTTAATATTGTATAATAATGATACTTCAATACTGTATAATAATGACACTTTAATACTGAATACAAATGATACTTCAATACTGAATACTAATGACATTTTAATACTGAATACTAATGACACTTTAATACTGTATACAAATGATACTTCAATATTGTATAATAATGATACTTCAATACTGTATAATAATGACACTTTAATACTGAATACAAATGACACTTCAATACTGTATACTAATGATACTTCAATACTGTATACTAATGACATTTTAATACTGAATACTAATGACACTTTAATACTGTATACAAATGATACTTCAATATTGTATAATAATGATACTTCAATACTGTATAATAATGACACTTTAATACTGAATACAAATGACACTTCAATACTGAATACTAATGACACTTTAATACTGTATACAAATGATACTTCAATATTGTATAATAATGATACTTCAATACTGTATAATAATAAAACTTCAATGCTGAATACTAATGACACTTTAATACTGTATACAAATGATACTTCAATACTGTATACTAATGACACTTCAATACTGTATAATAATGATACTTCAATACTGTATAATAATGACACTTTAATACTGAATACAAATGACACTTCAATACTGTATACTAACGACACTTTAATACTGTATACTAATGATACTTCAATATTGTATAATAATGATACTTCAATACTGTATAATAATGATACTTTAATACTGAATACAAATGACACTTCAATACTGTATACTAATGACACTTCAATACTGTATAATAATGACACTTTAATACTGTATACAAATGACACTTCAATACTGTATACTAATGACACTTCAATACTGTATACTAACGACACTTAATACTGTATAATAATGACACTTTAATACTGTATACAAATGATACTTCAATACTGTATACTAACGACACTTTAAAACTGTATACTAATGACACTTCAATACTGAATACTAATGACACTTCAATACTGTATACTAATGACACTTCAATAATTTATACTAATGACACTTCAATACTGAATACTAATGACACTTCAATACTGAATACTAATGACACTTCATTACTGTATACTAATGACACTTCAATACTGTATACTAATGACACTTTAATACTGTATACTAATAACACTTCAATACTGTATACTAATGACACTTCAATACTGTATACTAATGACACTTCAATACTGAATACTAATGACACTTCAATACTGTATACTAATGATACTTCATTACTGTATACTAATGACACTTCAATACTGTATACTAATGACACTTCAATACTGTATACTAATGACACTTCAATACTGAATACTAATGACACTTCAATACTGAATACTAATGACACTTCAATACTGTATACTAATGACACTTTAATACTGTATACAAATGATACTTCAATATTGTATAATAATGATACTTCAATGCTGTATAATAATGACACTTTAATACTGTATACTAATGATACTTTAATAGTGTATACTAATGACGCTTCAATATTGTGTACAAATGACACTTCAATATTGTATACTAATGACACTTCAATACTGTATACTAATGACACTTCAATACTGTATACTAATGACACTTCAAAAGTGTATACTACTGACACTTCATTACTCTATACTATAGTAAACAATGTTTTTAAAAATGTGTCGGGAATTAAAATGCCAAAGTGCAAATTTCAAGTTCATTTACTGTTAAAATAAAAACGTTTAGATTCACATTGTTTTAGAAAAGATGACAATAACGAGACTCTTTGGTTTTCTGTGCTCCATAACTTAGTATTGTAATTTTATATATATTTATAATATTGTTTACAAATGACAAATAGAAGACAAACTTATTCCTACAGACCACACAAATATTACAATGACTCTAAAACTCTAATTACATACCTTAAGTAAAAAATAAATAAAATTAATAAATAAATAAAATAATTTATTTCGAATGTAATGAATTATTATTCCCTGCAGTAGGATATAGGATAGTCAACATTTACACATATATATCACAGCATTGTAAACAACTTTCTTTACATATATCACAGCACTGTAATTATCCAAAAACAAAACTGCAAACGGCCACACATCTATCAACAGAACTTTTTTCTTCTGTAAAATTAAAAAACTAATAAGATTTATTCATTGTCATTATATATTGTTATACTGTGTAACCTGTTTTGTATTGTACTTGGATATCAAAGATCTAAAGTTTTGACAGATTTTACATCAAGGACAAACATCGACGGAAATTGGCGATTAACAAACTTATTCATGATAATCTTACTTTAGACCTACAAAGTAAACTGAGATCGTATTGTTTAGGATTGTAGGCTTAAGCAACGACAAAGAAGCATTGACATTATACAAGAATTCCACGGATTTAAATGTCTGGCATGGTTAGTTTTTTATCGAGTAGAAAATACATTACTTTAACATAACTTTCACATTTTGACACGCCGCCGCCGACGACGACGACACCGGACAAGTAACACCTAAGCCTCGCCTAATGACAGGGGCCTCGGTGGCCGAGTAGTCTAAAGCACGCTTACGGATCGCAGTGACTCTCACCGCCTGGGTTCGAATCCCACTTGGGAAAGATTTTAGTGTATGAAAGTTTGTCAGCTCGCTTTCCGAAGGTCGGTGGTTTTCTCCAGGCACTCCGGTTTCCCCCACCATCACAGATCTGACCGCCTCGAAAAAAGTGAAAGAATCTTGACTAGGGCGTAAATCACCATTATTCCACTCCATTCCTCGCCTTATGTCGATGCTAGGCTCGACAATGAGAACGCTACAACTGTCAAACGTCAGCGGACGATGGCCTATGTCAGTAAAATAAAGTTAGTCTCCATAAATACATACAAAGTAAACACTTTAGAATTTTATGCTATTACACATTCTGTTGACATATTTTATGTTAATATTCATAACTACGCCAAAAGTTGACAGCAGATGTAAATATAACATTTTTACATACAAAGTAAGTTCAGTTTAAATATATGACACAAACACCTGTTGAATTTTGATATGCCATATGTGCACCACATTTCGGAAATTATCATTCCTCATCAGTTGATAGCTGTAGACCATAGGGCGGTACTGATTTTGATAATTGTAGACTTAGAGTGGTATTGGTATTGTTGACTTTAAGTTACGACTGCATTTATCAGACCATAAACTAAGCGCAATTTTGTTGCAAATCGGCCAACAAATCAACAAAAGTTAAAAAAAATGAATTCTAATTCCCTATCATGGTTTTGCCGTATTTCTAAACGGTAATTTATAAGATAAAAGTGAGTAACCGATGGATGTTAAAAAGCTATTTTCTTAAAATCACCTCGTTATACCACTCAGCTATAGAGGCTGCAAAAAATATGATACATTGTCTTTCTTAAAGAATAATTTTAATGCATTCTGCAATGTGTTTTTTAAACATTTTTATGAATTGATGCATTTAAAAGTAGTACATGGCAATTCTGACACGCGCATCTTCGAATACATAATAAAATGGCCAAACAAAACAAGACCCGAAGCGCATACCGGAAGATAAATCTTCAATCAGCTTCTTATTGGTACTGAGTGCTCCTCAAAAAACCAAATGATCAGATATTGTTTAGAAAAACACCATTATTTCAGTCTCAATATTAAGTATAAGAACTAATACATTCCTTTCTAAAGATTCCTCAAGACTCTACTTATTCAAAAATTACAATCGATTCACCGCTTTGAAGATCAAAAGACTTCACATATTAGACAATAATTGTTCCAATGTTCAATTACTTAACGGATTGTTTACATAATACGGTATCAAGCTTTTTTCAGTTTAGGCAATTTACAGACTGCCTTGCTCTAAACAAGAAAGGAACCTCTTTTGACTTCGGCTTACCGTTGTTTATGTAATGGATAACAATACATTTAGATCAGATTAGTATTGACTGTAAAGTCTTCAATCGGCTTACTTTTACATTTTATCGTTTATGAGCTTCATTCTTATACTATATTGAAGTTATGCTAATCTACTTTTCGAAACAAGTTTTAAATCTAGATTTTTGTATAATTTCTAATGCTAGATAGCGGCATTTTTTTCGATAATTCTGATTATAAAATCAATTTGGTACATTTTGTGTAGTATTTAAGTAATTTTGACGATTTCCATAATTATAATTTTACTACATTATAGATATTGCGCACAGATACGAGATTTTAATTTTTATGTTTTTGTTGCCTATTTATTTCAAAAAGGGTTGTCATTAATGCCATTCTGATTTATTGAAGTAGATGTAATTTTGTTATACTTTTATAAAATTTTAAAAAAACTACGACATCGGAATCTGATATTTTAACTTGATTGAATCCATCATAAATATATAACGATATATATAATTTAGTTTCTTTACTTGTATTGGATAATAAACCCCACTCCCCCCCCCCAAAAAAAAAAAATATAAAAAAGGCCATACAAAGAAATATATAGCAAGTCCCCCTTAATGTACTGTTAATTTATTATCAGCCGTGTTCAGAAAATGTCTATTCTACAACTGGCATCAACCAAATTTGGATTTTCATAACTCCAAACAACTCTTTAAACATCTTTTTCCAATTCTTTATCTTTTATAAAAAGTAGAAACCTTTGATTTTTCTACTTCTACTCTTTCCAACACTATTCCTCATTCTGAATTGAAAGAAAGCCTAAAACAAATCATTCACTTTTTTTTCAAAAACGGTAAACCAAAACATAAATATCCAGTACACAACAGAGTATTAAATATTTTGTTTTAAAACAAATCATACAGACTTTAAACAAAATACATAAAAGATACAATCAGCTAAGTTAAGAAATTTTTAAAGACAACATACTTGTTGCGTTTGGCAATACAATGCACTCTCTTACACTATCAACTGCCCGAATGAGATACGAAGCTGTACTGGAGATTAGATAACAAGAAAACCTTCGCAAGGAACTTTACAGGAAGTATGACCTATCGAGATGGTGGAATACATGATATGTTACTTTGATGTCAACATGTTTCTTTGCAAAATATTACAAGCTATTGAGATTTGGAATACAAAATGAAGAACCAAGTCGATTTGCATCACGTAAAGTCATGTCATCAATTTATTTTGCGTGATAAGATTTCCCGCCATCTATTATTTCGTTAAGGATCAATGTAAAATCAGACAATTTGAATCAGCGTCTCTATATTTCTGTCTTTGTTCTGATATTCGTTGTAAGATTACTACTTTATCTCTGCGGTTTTCAGTGTTAGTCAGACAAAATGAAGTTAGACAGTTCAATATGTGAAAAATGAGGAAATAATGAACTAGTATTTATATTATATTATAGATTCGTGATTTCACTGCCACATCACCAAACAACCTATTCATTGAAAATCATTTGGTACTATGTATAAAACATATACGACTTACATCAGTACGTATTTGATTGTTTAAAACCGTATCAGCTTTATTGTATACCCAGCGGCAAAGAATGGAATGGATTAAAAACACAAAAATAAATAATAATGCTTTCCTGTTAATGGTGATTTTCCTACACAAGTTGTAAAGATGAAATCAACATTTACTCTTGTTGAATTATCCAGTGTGATTGACGGCGAGTTGAATCATCCAATTTGATTGATTACGATTTATTCAATCAACGTGATTTACGGCTAGTTGAATTGTTCAATCCAATTTGCGACGAGATAATATATAACACAAATACCTTCGAAATTTTGATGTACCATATGTGAACATTTCAGAAAATCATTCCTCAGCAGTGAGTCTAGGGACCGAAAAGTTAGATAGATAGATAAAAAACATAAGCCAAACAGTTGAAAAATAAGGAATCTAAAGTTCCAAAATTATATGAATACAAATCCAGCTAAGGAATGCTTTGTATGAGGGAACAGACCTTAGTTTTCAATAAATTTCAAAAATTAAGACGTCTGAAAATTTTGCTAATTGGTATATTTTCTGACAGCATAGTGTACTGCCTTTAAGTCATTAAATGTGCTTTTCGCCGAGTTGAACGTCTATGTGATTAACGGCGAAATCGGCCACTCGATGACGGAACCAAACATCGAATTATTTTACAGAGTTTGACTATCATCACATTATTTGACGTCAGAACATAGGGTACTATGTTAATAAAGTTAATTATTACATGACCGACAAATTTTTTGTATTCAGTTTTCATAAACTTTTCACTTAAAGAAAGATAACGTATAATTTTAAATGTTTTCATAATAAGAATTCATTAAATACAGCATTGAAATCACCGATAAATTGAAACGTACTTTAGAACAGATGTGTTATTTTTTAAGATATTCCATTTGACATTTTCAGGAGTGAAGTGGAGTAATGGTGTTTTACGGCCCAGTCAGGTTTTTTCACTTATTTCGAGGCGGTCAGTTCTGGGATGGTGGAGGAAACCGGTGTACCCGGATAAAACCACCGACCTTCGGCAAGCAAACTGACAAACTTTCTCACACTAGGATCTGTCCCGAGATTGGATTCGAACCCAGGCGGTGACAGGCTCGCTTTAGACCCCTCGGCCACCAAGACACTGAAATTTCAAGTTTTATTTTTAAGGTTTGTAGGAGTCCCTTGGGAACCAAAAAAATATTTTGAAATTTGAAAGTTATCAACATTATTAGTATTGCAAAGTGAGTTCTGGACAACATGACTATAATTGCCATCATTACTCTTTCGCAATAGATATTTATATTTATTTCTCTCGTTTATATTATTACTACAGTGGAGGAACTGGTTGATAACTTGTATTGTTGTAAAACTAACGGCTATCCTTTTGTTATCTACGACGAAGCAAGTTTGTTTAAATCTAAGTATTAATATAACAATGTTTGCGTGAAGTGCTCGCGTATCTGTTGTGGCCTAAATTGTACTAGTATGCACTAAGCATTGTGTGAAGTTATTACACGGCTTACACGCTTACCACTCCCCCACCTTATTCTTAAACAATCGATATGCTGTACTCCTAATACTGAGGTTTGCCGAAAAAAAAGGTATCTTAATTTTTCTCATGCATGGGTTGGCCTTCCTCTCTCGAATCAAACACGATCAAAGAGGAGCTGTTTGCGCTTTTTAACAAAATTATAGTTTGGCAAGATGACATAAACGTTTCAAGTATCAGTTTAATATTTAAATAGACTTTAACTTTTAAAAATAAAACTTTATTTTCAAACGTAAAACATTTATTGTTGTAAATTAATTTTCTGTGTATTCCGGTCATGTAACATTATAAACCTGACTTAATTATACATATCACTAACGCAATAACATTAATTTTACGCTTTTTTTGTCGAAAGCAAGTTTATTGAGCTGTAAGGTTTAAATTAGCAATACTTTGTATAGTTGTATGTGGCGTTGTATTAGTATAAACTAATCATTCTGCGATGGTATTCAACTGTTTATACGCTTACCACTTCTCTTACTACATTATTCTGACGCCGGTTGAACCAATCGATATTCTATCCCCGTAAAGTCGAGGTTGGCCAAAAAAAAGTATCTTAAATTTTAAATCTTATTTATGACCTGACATTCTTTATGGAATCAAACGTGCTCTCACATGGGACAATATATATCAAAATTTATGACAATTTTTATCAACGTAAGCCGGATAGTCTTACATTTTGGTGAGAAAATTCCCATTTTGGAGGAACATTTGATACTGGAATGATTATTGCAATTGCGAAAAATTATATATATATATATATATATATATATATATATATATATATATATATATATATATATATATATATATATCTGGATGTGTGTGTGTGTGTCTATTGGAATATATATATATATATATATATACACACATGTGTGTAGGTGTATTTGTCTATTAGGACAAATATGAAAACAATTTGAAAAAAAAAATAGTAAACAACTTCGCGCTTTTAAACAAAATTACAATTCGGTAAGATGCACGTAAACATTACAAGTATCAGTTTTATATGTAAATTGACTTTAAGTTTTGAAATTGAAATTTTATTTTCAAACGTGATACACTTATTGTTGTAAATTAATTTTCAGTGTATTACAGTGACTATAATAATATCAAACAAATTTTATTATACATACCACTAAACGCAATAACATTTATTTTACGCTTAAAGTGCCAATTTTAAATTTTTATCTACCATTTACCCCAATTTCGAAAGCAATTTAATTGTTTTCCGTACCAAAAGTAACTATAGGATATTGTTATTGACGTCGATATTTAGGAATGAATCCAGAATCGAGAATTTAGATTAAAGTCACATTCATGGAAGCCCATAATTAGTTGAACAAGGTCGGTTTGTTAAAGACTTATTTTTTTACCAGTTAAACTATACAACTAGTGCATATTGGTCCTTATTTTTGTTTGAATTTAGAGAGCTTTATTTTCTTTATTCAAATAAATTTTCATGTTTTAATATTTTTAGGTGTTCACGTTTTTTCTGTTATTTGTCTAGCCAGACGATTCGATCAAAAGCGCATACTGATCATTGTCTCCAACCGCCTTAGTTCAAAGTTTGCTCGGGTAGATCTATTTTGAGAAAGTTTGCCAGTTTACTTTCGAAAAGTCGATGGTTTTTATCATCACCATTTTAGAACTGATCGAGTCTTTATAAGAGAAAGATTGCTATGAAGGTGTAAAATATAATTACTCCAATGCACTTTTATTTGGTTTAGCCAACGATTATGCAATTTCATGTCTTTGTATTTTTTCACATTCTGCTAGATTTTTTTTATTTTAAATAATTTTTCCTTTATCAAATATTGTTTTGTAAAATAGTTACGATTCATGTAAAAGGACTTAGGCGGTAAACAGAAAAAAACTTATTGTAATCAAAATTACATAATTATGTATGTCGGAGGAAATAATTTTACATTATCAATACTCGTCAAAAGGCTATATTTGACATTAAGGCTGATAATAAGCAAAAAAAAAAATATAATTATAAAATGGAAAAATTTGCGACGACTTGGCTAATGCATGTAAATGAGTCATTATTATTTTACAAGAATTTCAAATACTTAAATGTCTGGCCTGGTTAGGTTTTGATCGAGTAGAAAATACATTACATAAATTTTCACATTTTGCCACGCCACTGCGCCGTCACCGCCGCCAACACCGAAATCGCTAAAGTAACACCTAAGTTTCGGCTTATGGCGTTGCCAGGCTCGACAAAAACGGTTAAATACAAGAAATAAATAAAACAAACATACCAGTCCTTGTCCATATCACAATCCCAAAAACAAAGTTAAAACTTTGCAAACTGACAAATATGTTATACACGTGAACTTCTATCAAGGAAGTGAGGCCGGGTGCTCCGGAAGGGTAAGCATTTCTGGTCTAAATAGCTACACACGTCACGTGCAAGTCAATTTTGCGAATGAAAGGAACAAAGAACTAAGGTAAGTCAAATATATCCAGTATAAGTTGGGATACAGTGACTACATACTTATCAACAATATTGTGATGACGACCATACAACTTTTTAAGGGCCCTGATTAGCCTAGGCTTGCAATATCCTTGTGTCAACAATTCAATTGTAAGTAATTTGCTTCGTTGCAGAAAGTCCCCATAGTGGGTACAAGCTCTACCGTACCGTATTAACTGTGAAACATATACATCATACGCAGAAGCAGGGATATTACTGCAAAGAAACGGAAAGTTGACAATCGAAAAATTAAAGTCATCACGTTTGTCGTATAGCTTCAGATGTAACCTTTCATGAGGTCTAAGTCCAAATATGAAGCAGAACATAAACAATCTGTCGTGTCTTTTATTTCAAGCTCACTTGGATAGATAACATTCACATATTCTCCAAATAAGTGATTATTTAAAGATAGAACGTCATCTATATATCTGTATATGTAGTTGAATGATTTAAATTAGTTATTTAAAAAAAAAACAAACAAAACGGTTAAATATTTGTATTTCATTCTAAAAAGGATTAGCTATTTTACCTGTAAATAATATGCAATAGAAAGCTGTTCCATAACAAACAAATGGCAGATAAAAGCGTCAAATACGGAAATAAACTATTTTCAAAAATAAGATCATAACGATTTCCGAGCTACACTTAAATTGCTTCTTTGGTTTTAAAAACAACATTGACATAAATTATTGAACAACAAAATTGTTTTTGATAAAATTTGTTTTACTATATTTTTTATTTTATATGCTGTTTGAAATATTTGCACAATTGGGTTTCCATAATTATCACAGGAAACACTAAAACTTCATTCAACGCAACTTACTAGATCAATAGACATCTATAGATGGCGAATTAACACTCATAATCTCTATATTCGTGACCCCTTTAACATGAGTAATGGTAGTTTAAGAGGATCCTTTAAAAGTAATTTATTTGTCTAAATTAGGTCTAAAACGAAGAGAAACAATTAAGTTGTGATAATAACATACATCATTTGACGGTTTCTGTATTTACGAGAATTAGTAACACTTGAGAAATAAGAAATACCGTAAATTGCAACTAATTTCGAACTGCTATTTTTGGTATATTTTTTAAGTTCCAACAATAAATATTTGCATCTACTTTTTTGTCCTAACACTCCTTAATTTGACAGAGGTAGTAAGTGGCATGTCAGTTCTATATGTAGAAGTAAGTTCATCTATCCTTAACAAATAAGAAAAATAAAGATATTACATAAAAGGTAACTATGATGGTTATTTTAGAAAAACACACACACACACACACACACACACACACACACACACATATCGACAGCTGATGGTTTTCAAAATCATTAGTCATAAATACAATTAATTCAAATCAAAAGTGTTCTTTTAATCCATTAATTTTTTGTCAAATGGGTCACAATTATTATTATCATTCTTTTTTTTTGGAAGAGAGTAACCCCCCCCCCCCCACAAATGGACTCATTGTTACGGTTACAATCCACATTCTAACGGATTGTGTTGACATTCAACATTCTAAAGGACTGTGTTGATTTTGCACTGGAGGGTATATATTTACACAGCATATTTGACCAGCCTTTTAGTATTGTCAGCGGACACAGAAGCAGCCTTCCTATTGTTTAACTAAATTACTTGTCTGTAATATTACTCGTTGTTATCATTCTACCACAATTATCATAACTTTAATTTATTCAAAGTTTACGTTTTGTTTTAGTTATATAATTGACTTTATTGTATCTTTTACATATTGTTTTAGCCGCGAATAGCTGCAAAGGTTATGATTCGGCTTTAAACATCAACTTATTAATTTAACCAAATGAATGGAGATTTTTAACAGTAATATATATTTTATTATTAACAAACACGGACAGTATGTAACTTGTACATCAAACCGATTTATCAATGGTTTTTGAACAATATTTATGGAGTACCCAAGCGATATTGAAATATATATATATATATATATATATATATATATATATATATATATATATATATATATATATATATATATATATAGTCAAACTTCGATTATTCGAAGTTGAAGGGTCTTCATTTTAGGTTCGAATAATCGGGGGGGGGGGTTCGAATAATCGAATAAGTTAATTTGAAACTTCGATCCACCGTACGTTGCACATTGAAAGCGTTTATCTGTGTCAGTTTATAAAGAATAATGCCATGACCTTTCATGAATAATTCTATAAAAACAGAAATATTAATTTTATTTCAATAAAAATAAAAATTTAATACCATCTTGTTAAAAATCAAATACGCGTGGTAATACATACGACACAGTATCTACAGCCATCCAGTACACCAAGCTTGTTTATGCACGCAATATACAACGTTTTTATGATTTTACAGAATTTAAAACGAAACGAAACGGAGCAGTTTTATATAATTTCTAGAACTGAAATGCGAATTAGGCGGAAAACTGTCTCTGTCAACTTCGTTACAAATAATGATTTTATTTAATTTCCCGACTAGACTATATAAAATATCAAATTAATATTCAGTTGCCGTTTTTTTTTTTTAAAATTTTTGATGATGGAAATCGTGGTCAACAGAATTCTTTTTATCGTTTACTTGAGTATTGCTACACACGTGCAGCTCATTTTACTGTTTAATTGAACAATTACGATTACTTTTGGCAGGCATAGGGGTATAGAAAGGGAGAATAAATCATGCAAGTTTTCTCATTTAAAATGTATAGAAGACGAATACCATTTTGTACTTATTTGCAATGCGTACAAAAATATACGACATAGATATATTCCTTTAAAATATTTAAAAAATCCAACTTATCAGAAATTTATCATTCTTATGACTGTTGTAAAAAATTTAAGCATGTATATATATCATGCAATGAGAGAAAGATATACAAATACTGTCATTTAGAAATCTGTATTTAGTGTGAAAATAAGATGTATATTCATATTTTGTCATTTATACCGCCATTGATTGTAACTTATTGTGATATGGGCCTGAGGCCTTTAGTCATTAAACATATATATATTTTGGCGATTAGTGATTAACATGGCTTGTGATGGACAATACATGGCGTATGCATGCATACAAAATGACCGTCAGTTCGTTTGTATTCAATTGTACAGGTGAGAGTAGTTTCGTATAGAAATGTATAAAAATGTCAACTTCGAATTTCGGGGGTATATTTCCACTGAAAAGTCTGACGCAGGACTCAAATTAGGTTCGAATAATCGCGGGTATTCGAATGACGAAGTTCGAATAAGCGACGTTTTTTAATAAGAAGTTATAGTGCAGGGCGGTCGGGACCTACGGAAAACTTCGAATAACCTAAGGTATTCGAATAATAGAAGTTCAAATAACCGAAGTTTGACTATATATATATATATATATATATATATATATATATATGTTTAAATACTTTTCATAAAATGAAAACAAATTTAGTTACAAACTTAGGACGATAACATTTTTAACGAGCTGTTAGCCGAGCAAACAATGGCATATAACAACTGTTGTCGATCCAGATCTGACAAGGGTTTGAGGAAACAGATGTGGAGAGAAATGGCATTTGCTGAAGTAAAAATTCAATGTGGATTTGATAAATGAATTTCCTACTGTTACCAGCGTTCACTACCACGGTTTCTTCAACAGAACTTATCGACGGATGCAATAAGTCAAACAGAATGGATATGTGCAGTTTTTGTCGAGCCTGTCATTTCGAGACTTAGGTGTTACTTTTCCGGTTTCGTCGCAGGCGGTGGCGGCGTGTCAAAATGTGACAGTTTATGTGAAAGTTCATATCTCTTAAACTGATACTGTTATTTCAATGAAATTTGCAACACAGTTTAATTATACAGTTTAATTTTGATTACATTAATAGTATGTTAGCTAATGTTTCAACAATTTTTGGGGTAAAAAATTGCATTTTTACAGGAAAAGGGAATTTTGAGAAAATGCTTCTAATGAAACTTTTTTCAATATATATTTGTTTAATTTTTAATTTAGCATGTACCAAGATAGAACATAAATATATATTATGGGTATTTGAAAAAAATATATTTGTTGGTTCTTTTTTATAAAAAGGATAAATTTAGAGAAAATCTTGAAAGTACAACTTAATCGTAATGATTTACATTTCAAATGTTGTTTGATTAGTTTCTAGATTATATGTAATGCCTGATAACCATAGGGATAAATCTGAGATTTCAGATGAAAAAATACAAATTTTGAGAAAATGCATTTTGTTCTAAACCAATATTATTTTGGAATTCAAATAAAGCTATATTAGTTTCTGTGTTATTTATCTTATAAAAGAGTTTATTTTTTTTCAGTTTTAGGGTAGATCCAAGACTTTGGATAAAAAATTAAGAAAAAAATTTTTTACTCAAGCAATCATGAATATTTTTTCAATGAGATGTGATTTAAATTTTCACGTTATGTACAATGCATTTTGTAATAAACCAACATTTTTTAAACTAACTGTGTTATAATGAATCTCAATGTACAGTTTATGTACAGTAAAGAATGTCAGTTTTAATGTGAGGCTTTGTCTGTGATAAAATACAGATTTTGAATCCAGCCGAATGAAGAATGTGAAAAAGTAAGCCGTGTGTGTGGGTGTGTACATGTGGATGGGTGTTAGCAACTATATATAATATGTAACCCCTATTACTGTATTAATATATTTGTTTTCAGTGTTAAATACATGTAATTTTATTTTAGATTTGCGTGCTGGCCATACTTTGCATAAATCATTGGAAACCACTATAAATATCAAATGTATATAAATGTTCCAATATCTTGAATTATGGTTAATGCATCAAATTGTATACAATTTAGGGCCTGTTATTAATCACTTGTGTCTCTCGGTGGAACCTATCTCTAATTTGTTTATTTCAATTAACATACCCTGAACAAACCATATAGGTCAATAATTATATCTGAAAACTGAACTTTATTTTCTATATGAAGCAATTATTCGTGGCTGCCATGTTGTATACACTGACCACGTATAAAAGTAAGTATAACTTCTATACTGACTACTTATGGATCAATCTGGTCTAATATAGAATATATTGAGTCACATACGATCAAGATTATCTAACTAAACTTAAAGAAACTGGGAATAGGTTAGATGTGATAAAAAATAATATATTTCTTACAGTCAACATCAATGTTTAATCATATATACCTCACAAAATTTAAAATAATATTACGGTAAGACTGAATTAAAAATGTATTTTCTACGCAATCAAAAACTAACCAGGCGAGACATTTAATTCTGTGGAATTCTTGTTTATACTTCTGCTGAAACTTACACATTTAAAACTTAATGCCTCACATTTAAAAGAATACATAAGTAATCACACATTCTTCCTGTGAATAAGTGAATTTAATAAGTATTCAAGAAATATTTTACCTGTATCTTGCCGATATGAAGGAAGGCGAACTGGAATAGAACAAGAAAAGTTTTAGTATCTGTAGAGCCGGTAACGGATTGTCAAGTCGATCCAATGAACTTTGGAGTATTTAACTTTTTATGTCTGCGTATCAACAGACATCTTGTTGTTACTCCTAATCTTTATTATTATTATTATTATTATTATTATTTCTCCTCATTTCTGACAGATTTTTTAGAGACATCTCCTCCTACGTTTCTTTTTCGATCAGGTTGAAATTTTGTCAACAGTTAGGGATTGACCATGGCAAGGTCGCTTCCACACCGTTTTTTTTTTTTTTAATTCGGAAGGACTTCGGAGAAATCCGGTTAAAGCCATAAGATTTCAGAGACTTCTTTCTAGAGAGTTCTTTCTTTCTTTCTTTCTTGGAATTTCCTCCTGCTATTTGGAGCACCACCTTAGAGAGCTGATACTCAGACATATACTTGCTCGCAAGTACACGTTCTAGTTGTTTATTGCTATCTTATCATTGGTTGTCGGAAAAAGTTGAATGTCATTACTAGGCTTTGGATTTGAATAATAGTTTCGGCATTAATTTGTTCTGAATTTAAAATGAATACGCAAGTGCCGAATCTAGATAATTTTAAAGCCCTTCGTTGGAAGTGTGTTGAACTAACAACTTTCCATCCATAAATTCATGAAAATATTAAACTTTGTTATTTAGTTTAAGGAGTCAAATATAGTGGATTTTCTAATTGATTTTCCAGCATTCCCATGGATATATAACACAAATGCCAGTTAAATTTTGATGTGCCAGATCTGCACATTTCGGAAATTCATTCCTCATCAGTGACACTAGACCGAATTGTTTGATAGATAAAAAACATAAGCCTAACAGTTGAAAATAATGAATCTAAAGTTCCAAAATAATATAAATCCAAATCCAGCTAACGAATGCTTTGCATGAGGGAACGAACCTTAGTTTAAAATTAAAATTTTAGACGGCTGAAAATTTTGCAAAATGGTATATTTTCTGACAGCAAAAAGTACTGCCTACTGAGTTATGGATACACTCGAGGAGTTTTACTCCACCAGCAGCCGTACCCGCTAAGGGAGAGTAAAATATATAACACAAATACCAGTTAAATTTTGAAGTGCCAGATGTGCAAATTTCTGAAATTCATCCCTCATACTAATAACATATGTTGGAAATTAACATTTTTTTATCTTTATGGATTATAATATTTGCAACTCGAACTATCTGAAGACTGTGCTGTCTTACAAAACAAGGACATTAGAGACCAAAATCATTCAAAATGGTGCTTCAAAAAGGAAAGGAAATGGTTTTGGATAAGTTTTTAATAAAATAAAAAAGATCTACCAAACATTAACATTAACATTAAGTCCTATCACACGTTCTTTCGTAGATATGACAGTGAAATGAATGCATTCAGGCAATATGTAAAATATATAAATAGGGGAAGGCATAATAAATAATAAGTTCTTTAAGTGTGGGATAATTGTTAATTGTACAATTCAGATTTTCTTTTAGCAGCTGCCCAAAAACAATGATGGAAATTTTTCCTTGCTTGTGTAAGGATCTTAAATTTGTCTGTTAGAAAACTGCATAAAGAAAAACATTGTTCAAATTGAAAACATGATTACTATGCGCATGTGCAAGATCACTTGGTATCATAGCCTCATTAATCTCCTATTTAGTAGTTTATACTAAAAGATTACCGACGGAAGAAATATCTTTGATGAAAAGTACTGTTATGATATGATGTCAACATACATTTGACGTTTTGTATAAAACTTTTATGATAAAAAGAAAAGAAAACTGTATGTTTTGTAGTTAGATTGATGTAGATGTGCAATAAAATCTAATAAAATAAAGAAAAGTATATTTGAAAACAATTGGAATATTTTTTGAAACATGTTTCGTTTGTGCTTTCCTAAATTAAACCGTGTTAGAAATATTCATAAATGGTTTTAACTGCATGATTTTCTGTTCATTATCTGATTTTTATGTTTGTACTAGTTGTAAAGTAACTTATGCAGCTATGTCTTTGACCTTTGAACATATATGACTTTTAACCATATATGATCGCCATGTCAATACCTACAATATTCTAATATACATGCATATACAAAAAGTTAAAGTTTTCAAGATAATTAGCAATATAAGTCTTCTTTTGCAGCTGTGACCTAGACCTTTGACCACATGACCTTGAACCATATATAAAAATGATCGTTGTCGCATGTCCTGATAGAGATATGACCACACGACCAAAAATTAAGATTAAGATAGGAATTTATTTAAAGCAAGGAATAAAAATTATCATAAAAACTTTTGTTTCCATGAAAAGCCCATTTCAAATAAAGGGAGACAGAAATACATGCTAATGTAAGATTACCTTAAAGCAAGGGTAAGCTACTGTCAGTGTAAAGCGAATGTGCATCCGTTCATAAATTTTTACTCTTTCCTGCTAAAACCCTGTGGTTTCTTTAAATTGAATTAAGAATGGAAGGTCATCGAGTGATAACACTTTGGTTGTTAAAAGAATGATAACTCTAACTTACTCCGTCCATAATGTAGGATAATCAAAACGTCGATTTCTTAATGAATGTTAGCGTTGTATTTATAACTCTTACATACATGATTTTACATTTTTTACATAAAAAGTCACACACATAATAAACCCCCGCTATCAGCGTAATGACACGATATTGGTTCATTAGAGTTGGAAATTTTTGCCATTTCTTTACAACAAGAACTCAATTTCAGATACAAGAAAAAAAATCAAAGCCGTTGCTTTAGAATATATGAGTATCGATGGCTCCTAACATTTAGAAATTTATTTACAATTTTATTTATGAGCAATGTCAACAGATGTCAAATATCCCACGGATATTTTCTTTTGAGAACAGAGTATGCAAAACTCGCGCTCTTACCGCTGAAATTTAGACTTGGTAAAATGTGTCAGTTCATTTGCTAAAGGCCGATGGTATTTTAAATCATTCTTGTTTTCTAAATCATCCTATAACTGACCGACTTTATATATGTAAACGAAACTATTCGAGCATAAACCATTATTAATCAAACGCAATCTCGACTGTTTAATTTAGCTTTAAAATTGTGTGATTAAATAGCATTGTAGATAAAGGAAAATATTTGTTGTCTTCGAAACAATTAAAAAAAACCAATTGACGATCAATCCAATCCAAATCTAGTGAGAAAAAAATGTTTCATTGGCAATTGGCGTTGCATTTTTCCCGACACTTCGGGCAACTGATCGTCCAAAATATTAGAACCGATCACTTCGATATAAAACAAGACAATGGGAGACAAATTGATTTCGTCAGCTGAGCAGTATACGCCAGTCAATGTCTATTATCTTAGCAAGAATAATAAGAGGAGGCAAAATGCTATAGGAATTGTCAATTATTTGCTGTTGGACTAGTTGCATCGACAAGAAAATTGAACACAACATACGAGAAACTGGATGCAAAGAACCATATCTACAATTTTATGTGAAGTTGAAACGCGATATAAAAACTCGTTTTACATGTTAAATATAATTGCTTGTTATGAGACGATACCAAATTTAAAAGAAATTGGATAATTAGATTTTCTGGCTGCAAAATTTAACGCATCATCTTTTTTATGATATACACATCTGAATATGATCCTGATTAAGCTTGTCAATTTAAATAAACAAGTGGTGGAAAACTGCGGGACTAGTTGCACCCACAAGAAAATTAAACAAAAGATACAAAAACTAAATACAAAGAACAATAACCCAAATTCTGCGAAAATTGAAACGTGACACAAAAACCTATTTAGTATGTTAAATATTGTTACTTAGTATAGATCCAAACCAGTTTCTTAAGAAAGTAAATGAAAAAATAAAAACGTTGTTACATTTTCTATATTATGTCCTTATTTGACCTTTGAACTCAACTTTTGACCTTGACATTCAATACACGTACACACTTCCTTTTTGTAATACGTGTCTGGTTTCATCATGATATTCCTTTGATGTCAAAAGATATGCAGCGGTCAAGAAAAATCTTAAAGTACGAAAGGACAGACAGACAAAGCCATTCCATAATATGTCCTGCTACACGGGCTTATCAAAATTGTTTTACTTAAGATGTGTATAGTGTTAAAGTTTATTATAAGTTTTGTTTTAAATAAACACTTGAAACTGACACACTTTACTGAAAAATAGAAAAGTACTTGATACACTAAAAACCGCCCTTGAATTGTAAATGTTATTCTAGCTTGTCATTTATTCCTAGATTTGGATGAATAGCAAAGAATTGCACTGTCTAAACTTTCTATAACACTATAAAAACTGCAGATAACAGAACTACCTAAAAAAATTATTACGTAGATTGTTATGTAGTTTGCAACTTGACGGGTCGAATATCAACTATAAAAATTTAACAGATAAGATAAAATTCTATTTGTCAACCAAAAATGGAATGGTGTTTTTCATGGACATTTGAAGGTCAAATGTAATTATAAGATAATAAATACCATAAAAAGATTTATTTTTTAAACAACATGTCAATAGAAACTGTACCATTCGAATATCACTTTATTTTGATGTTTGGCCCAGTTGTACTTTAAGACTAAATTTAAAAACAATTTAAAACACCAAATTTACACATTCTGTAAAAACAACAGCATCACATCCAAAGCAAATAATGTATTTTGTCTTAAATACTATCCTCGTCTTCTCTATCAAGTTTCTCTAAATAGTTACAAATGTATTTTAGAAAATGTAATAACTACATGTTTCTGTTTTAAAGGAGAATTTGGGGAATAGGTTTAAATTATACATAATACATAATTAGCATAAAACATGAAATTAAATAAAAAAGGCTCGTCACATAATCAGCTATATATAATCATTTGCTATATCAGTTACTATAATTCAGTATCGGTCCATAGATAAATCAGTTGTAATATCTGGTTTCGTTTCTTAAATTTATTGTAACGGCGTCATCTTTGATTTCTGGCGACCTTGCCTGAAACAATTTTCAATTAAAATTTTGTTTAATTCAGCATATCCGTTTAAGAGACAAGAATTTTAAAAAAGGCTAAGCATAAAACAACTTTATGTAAACATTGGGTTAATAGATAATTTGTGAGTAAAATAAAGCAATATATACGACGTTGCTAAAACTAGTTTTGATTCAGCAGCAACCTAAGATGTTCCCTTACTAAATGTTATTTATTTGAGCCCTTTAGTTTCAGTGAATATTTGAAAGAAATAACTGGAAATTTTGCAGTCAGAAAATTCTGTCAATCAAATGCTTCCGAAAAGTAATGTATTGGAATAAAAGTGTATACACGTACTTTTTATATATCGAACTTCAACAAAATCGTCCTGACAATAAATCTGTTATGGTTATTGACGACAATCGCGGCGACAGCTTTTTATCCGTAACTAGTTTTTATAGTAACTGTGACCACGTTACATTTTTTTACAGACATGTCAGATACAATTTTGGATCACTATAAGCCAAGACTTCCAAAGGTTCATATATTTTAATGGATATGATCAATGTTAACTCTAGCAAAGCACGGATGCTCACATGCTTTATGAAGTGTTGAGTTTAACTGGCAAGTTATACTTAAATGATATAATTAGGACAGCATTGCACCAGTTTGTCAGGGTGACCGTGTGGTCTAAAGAGCGCGCTAACGGATCACAGCGTCTCCCACCCATTCCTGGGTTCTAACCCCACTCGGGGCAGATCCTAGTGTAAGAAAGGTTGTCAGTTCGCTTGCCGAAGGTCGGTGTTTTTCTCCGGGTACTCCAGTTTCCTCCATCATTCCAGAACTGACCGCCTCGAAATTAGTGATAAAATCTTGACTGGGGCGTAAAACACTATTACTACACTCCACTATTTTGTCACGACGAGCCTTTCTTATCTTGTAAGAAAACGTTTTATCAATTTTTATGTAATGCTTTGCATATAAAAGATAAGATTCACTTTTAATACGACAATCATGAAGAAAACAAGATTGTGTTTTGTTGTTTTAATTATCCAAGTATTGACTTTAGGTAAGAAAATCATCACAAGATCTATAATTTTCAAATCATCTAGGTCCAAAAAATTGAACATATTATTTAAAATCTAAAAGCTTTTAAAAATACATTGGTTCTTCCTTTTTTTAAATAGGAGAAATTGGTAGGAAGTCATCTTTGATTCTAAATGACCCGAAATTTAATATAAGAAAAACTTTAATGACAAATAAACAGACAAGTTCGACGTTACTTATTGATATCTACTAAATTAAAGTAAAATTTGGCGCAAAAAAAGTACAACTGGGAAAAAACAGAATGGGTTTATTTGTAAGGAAACTAGATGAAAACCCCTAGGACATTTTTTTAAACCCTTGTATAGGTAGGTGTAATCATAATTTTGGAGGGAGCTTTATTAAATTTTGCTATGTATTACTTGACTTATTATAAATCTTAAATCGCTTTAAACTCATACTATAAAATAGTGATTGGAATTTTTAAAGTAAATAGTAGAGTTATTCGTATCATATGTGCTTACCCTTCCCGAACACCCGGCCTCGCTTCCTTGATGGAAGTTCCCGTGTATAACTAAATTCCAGCTTTCAAAGTTTTTACTTTTTTTTTTTTTTTTTTTTTTTTTTTGGATTGTGATTTGGACAAAGACTGGTATGTTTGTTACATGTCCAACACCTATGTTAACGACCACTATTAAATATGTTGACGGCTTTTTATACTCTTTGTCAATGATACTGCTATTAAAAAGCAATAGCATAAAAGGTAGTAAATAATTACCATGTTCAAACATGCTTGTATCTGGTTCATTTGTTAACCTCTTGAACAATAATGTATTCTTTAGTTTTACTGATCAATTTAATTGACTTTAGAATGATTTTCTTCAAACTCTTACCCACTATAGATTTTGACGTATTGTAAATGAATGTCCATTAGGTTTTAAAATCATCAGCTGTTCATCTGCGATAATTTTTTGTTTGTTTTAGAAGTGTCAGATGCTTGTCCTAATGGCTGGGTTGAACACGATTCTACTTGTTATCATATTAGTCGCGAAAAGGAAACCTGGATCGGCGCTATGGTAAGTATTAGACATTAACATGTTTTATTTCAGTACAGCGCATTATCAATTGTGAAAATATTAGTGAAAATAATATGTATTTTCCGTTAGCTGCAAGTATCTCATAAAAATTGTCACGAATAAATTTTTATTTATGGTGTCATATACCAGTTTTTAATTTAATCAAATATACAACAAAATATACAACTTTGATTGTATTTCATAATTAACTTCAAAAAGGTATATAACAATAGAACTAATTTCATAACAGTTCTGTAACTTTATATTTTTACATGACATATGTAGCTTTGCTGCAATGCAGGAGCCATTTCTTTATAGTTCATTGATTACAAAATAAAATTGGACGGATTGATTTCGAATGGACTACAGTGAATGAGGCTGTATTAACATAACTTGTTTTAAAACTTCTACTGCTGTGCAACGTAAACGTATAATAACGCGTTACGTCAAACCTAACAGAGCCGAGTCAACTGTAAAATTACTTAATTTTAGTTATAATGTATATAAAGCTACAGTTAGTTGCTCTTCGTGACAATAATAGTTATACTGAACTATTTCTAATCAAATTAGAGCTTTAATAATGAATTTCATTAAATGATAAAATATTGGAAAATATAAAAGGATGTGTTTACGGTTAATGAAATGTTTTGAGTTTCTTTTTAAGTAATTTTTATATTTTAGAGGGTATGTCAATTATTTGGAGGAGAGTTAGCCACAATAAAATCGGACAGAGAACAACAGTTTGTTGTCAACCAAATAAAACTTTCAAGACGTAAGTATTTGCATTGGACATTTATTATTAATATTTAATATATAATGGGACTTTCTAGCTCCATAAAATAAAGCTATTAGCTTCTCATATCGTAATTGCATATCTTAATGTATATAAGCAAATATAGAAATAATAAACGCCGAAAGGTATACTTATTGCTAGATATTTTCTTTATAGGCAGACAACTTTCTCATAGATTCGTACTATTTAGCACGTTAATTCCTCATTTTGTAGTTAGTCCATACTTCTGGATTGGAGGCACTGATATAATGGTAGAAGGAGAATGGGTATGGGCCAAATCTGGTGAAAGAATTACTCATGGGTACTGGTACCCTGGTGAACCAAACAATAAGGGTAAATATTTACCTTATTTTACATCACCTCATACAATGTTTCGTCGAGGTTTATTGTCGTTTGTGATTTGTCGCCAATTGTAAAAATTCCGAAACTTCTTCTCAAAACTGTAGTCCGATATATGTTAATGACCACGATACTTTTTTGAAAACCACTATATATTTAGGAACAGTAAGTATTCAATCTTGATATCTTAGACGAATTGCATACATACATACATACATACATACATACATACATACATATACGTGCGCACATATATATATCACAATATTGTTGATAAGTATGTAGTCACTGTATCCCAACTTATACTGGATATATTTGACTTACCATAGTTCTTTGTTCCTTTCATTCGCAAAATTGACTTGCACGTGACGGGTGTAGCTAGCTAGACAGGAGGTGCTTACCCTTCCGGAGCACCCGGCCTCACTTCCTTGATGGAAGTTCACGTGTATAACATATTTTGCCAGTTGCAAAGTTTTTACTTTGTTTTTAGGATTGTGATATGGACAATGACTGGTACGTTTGTTTTATTTATACTACTGGGTCGGTATCTCTGCTGGTGGAAATTTTTTTTTCCCCGAGGATACCATTAGCTCAGTCGCATTTTTTTCATGCAGAACAAACTGAATGTTACTAGAGAGCCTGAGACGTCGCGCTCTATAAAAAGGTCTCCTGCTGGTACTACGGGCACTAGACTAGCAGTTAATGATGGTGCCCCTAGGGTTATCCTTCAGGATGTCATGAAAACTTTCTATATTGCCAGTTCAGACCATCGTTACTTCTATAAAGATTCACAACAAAATGTTAAACAACTCAAAAACACAACTGTCAAGCTTACTGATATTTTTGACTATGATAATAATTTATCATACTGCACTGTTACTTCTTGCAATTCTAAAAATTGCAAAACCTGTAAAATTTTGATTACAGACACACATTTTACAAGCAATTTTACTTCTAAGGAGTACACTTTACGTAGCCACGATGATCTGAACTGTAAATCTTCCAATGTTGTATATGGAATAGAGTGTAATTTATGTGGACTCATATATGTGGGCGAAACCAAAGGCAGACTAGATGCACGAATGAATGGTCACCGGTTTGAAATAAATAATTATGGTAATCAACTTATTTACCAACACTTCAATCAACCGGACCATTCCGTGCTGTCTATGAAGGTTAGAATTTTGGAAAAAATATACCACCACACTAATAGTCCTATTTTAAGTACACCATTCCGATTACAACGGTAGAACTATTGGATTAGAGAACTAGGCACTGCATCACCATATGGATGCAATGATAAAATTGATAGAGTGGGAAACCTTTCTAGCCCAGTTTGTAAGAATGTTAATGTTTTACACCTGTTCAACAGAACTACACGTAACAAAAGAAGTCATGGACATCGAAGTTACAATAAACCAAATATCCATGACGTTAGTTTTTCTAATCTTTTACCATTCATTCAGAAACCTCTCGGATTACACCATATTCGTACCAAATTGTACTCTTTACCACTTTCCCGTCTAAATCAGTTACAAGAAGAATGCATATACAAAACTACTACAGATTTTAATACACCAGAGTTTAAACTTAACGCTATCATCATGGATATTGCATTTAAAAGGTTATTTAAACCCGCTCAGGAACACAATATACAGGACGACAACCGTCGCCAATTTCTTAAATTACATTATGCAAACACCACCTACCTGCTCTTGCTCATCGTCCCCATATATTTATAAACCAGCTGGGCATGTAGTAACAGGTGATCTCAATATTATTGAGAATACTAAATTAAGATGTCTTCTTTCAAAAGGCCCTAAATACAGGGAGGCTCAACCTTTTACTTGGGGACAGAATTTCAAAATTATTATGGATTCTGTTGAAGAGTATGCTAGAGGTTGGGCTAAATTAGAAGACGTAGAGATTGATACTTTATCCGACTGGATAAGGACAATTAGAAATTTTGTCAAGTCAAGGATTGCAAAACTTAATGGGTCTATGGGTACTAAACCTTCTTTAGTGCTCGGGGACCCTGAGGTTTCTGCAATCCTTACTGACATACATAACAGGTATGTTGTTGTCCCGGCTGATAAAGCTTCTAATAACATTATTTTCGTCTGTAAGAAATTCTATGTTGAATGTCTTATTAAGGAGCTTGGTTAGAAAGTATATCGGAGAATCCTACTTATACCAAAACTAATTTTACAAAAGATGAAGTTCTTTCCAATCATAGGGGAGTACTTGAGTCTTTTGGTATCAATTTAAAACAGAAAGAACTTGACCTGCCTTACTTGTATTGGATTCCAAAACTTCACAAAAATCCATACAAGGAAAGATATATAGCAGGTTCCTCTAAATGTACTACTAAATCATTATCAGTAATTCTAACACAAATTTTGACAGTCGTCAAAGATGGCCTTCAGTCTTATTCAGATAAAGTCTATTCTACATCTGGCATCAACCAAATGTGGATTCTCAAAAATTCTAAAGAACTACTTGACCATTTTGTCTCTAATACTCTATCTTCGATAAAAAGTATAAAAACTTTTGCTTTTTCTACCCTTTACACCACTATCCCTCATGCTAAATTGAAAGAACGTCTAAAACAAATCATTCACTTTTCATTCTTTTACAAAAACGGTAAACCAAGATATAAATATCTAGTGCTCAACAGGGATTCTGGTTATTTTGTAAAACACCATACAGACTGCAAACAAAAATATACTGAAGATACCATCAACAAAATGTTTGAGTTTTTTTATACAAAACATATTTATTGTGTTTGGCAATTTAATTTTGCAACATACAAATTGCTTGCTAATTTGTTTCTTTATTCAAACGAATCAGAATTTTTACAGAACCTTGTCAAATCTGGAGAAAAGACTGTCGATAAATCATTCAACTACACATATAGATACATAGATGACGTTTAATCTCTAAATATATGAATGTCATCGATCCAAGTAAAATAAAAGACACGACGGATTCTCTATGTTCTGCTTCATATTTGGACTTATAACTCAATTATGACACACCAGAAAGGTTCCATCTATAGCCAACAAACTTCATGACTTAAATTTTTCTTTTGTCAACTTTCCGTTTTTTTTGCAGTAATATCCCTGCTTGATTTGCATATGGTTTGTATGTTTCACAGTTAATACGTTATGGTAGAGCTTGTTTCCACTATGGGGACTTTCTACAACGAAGCAAACTGCTTACAATTCAATTATTGACGCAAGAATTTTGCAAGCCTAAGCTAATCAAGGCCCTTAAAAAGTTTTATGGCCGTCATCACGATATTGTTGATAAGTATGTAGTTACTGTATCCAAACTAATACTGGATATATTTGACTTACTATAGTTCCTTGTTCCTTTCATTCTCAATGTTGGCTTGCACGTTACGGGTGTAGCTAGCTAGACAGGAGGTGCTTACTCCTTCCTCTATGAAAGTTCACGTGAATTACTACTTTGCCAGCTTTCAAAGTTTCTACTTTGTTTTTTGGATATATATAGAAGATTTGATGAAATCTTCAAGTTCTTATTATTAGTTAAAATGATGTTACAATATTCAAATTGTTCTGGATATTAGAAATACCATATTACCATTTCATATTTGACGGGTGATATTGCTAGACAGGAGTCGCCAAACCTTTCTCAGTCTCGCATTCCTAGTGCATATCCAAGTTTTACTTAATTCGTCAGTTTGCTTGGGTTTTTACTATGCTCTTGGTTTTCTGATAAAACCATGGACCGATATGTTTGTGTGATTTCAATGTATTTATGAACTGCAAACACACAAAGAATCAATCACAAGTTAAATGTTTTTGCAGATATATTCTAAATAAAACAAACATACCAGTCCTTGTCCATATTGTAATTTAAAAAACAAAGTGAAAACTTTGCAAACTGGCAAAATATGTTATACACGTGAACTTCCATCAAGGAAGTGAGGTCGGGTGCTCCGGAAGGGTAAGGCACCTCCTGTCTAGCTAGCTACACTGAGTAGTGCAAGTCAATTTTGAGAATAAAAGGAACAAAGAACTATGGTAAGTCAAATATATCCAGTATAAGTTGGGATACAGTGACTACATACTTATCAACAATATTGTGTTGACAGGCCATAAAACTTTTTAAGGGCCTTGATTAGCCTAGGCTTGCAATATCCTTGTGTCAACAATTTAATTGTAAGTAATTTGCTTCGTTGCAGAAAGTCCCCATAGTGGGAACAAGCTCTACCGTACCGTATTAACAGTGAAACATATACACCATACAAAAAAAATGCAATTGAAAAAAGATATATTTTTCTCCAAATAAAAAATATTCATCTGCTTTTTATTATTATGCTTGTTAATTGTCATTTTATCGTTCGATTTATGTCGACCGAAATTAAAACTCTAAATTGAAATATTTTACAGATGTAGGACAGGACTGCTTAATAATAAGCACATACGAATCTTACAAATGGGATGACATTGCATGCAACAGTAATGTTTACTATGTTTGCGAACAACCGTAAGTTTAAAACAATTGAATATATCTCGACATCCATTTGAATCCATCTTTATCTTAGAATAGACTTGATAAGATAAATATCCAATAACTGTAATTATTAATATTTTACGTATCCTTGAATTCAACCCAATTTATATAGGATGTCACCTCATGGACGTTTCTATGTTTTGTTACACTGAACTGACTTTTCAGATTTTTTCTTGTAAATCAATTTCGAAAATTATAGATAAGAACGTAAATTCATCGTCAAAATCTTATTTTAATGTTTCAAACATAAAAGCCCTGTGTATGATAGCTGCATTAACTATTAAACAACCTAATTGGATTAATGTCGTACGTGTGCATACTTTATAGCTTTTATATACCAAGGATCTGAGATTCGGACGAGAGTCTTTAACACATTTTTATTTGTTGCCTAGCAGAATTTACAGACGGAATGAAAGTCAACTACACCTTATATGCGTTCAAAACGCTTGGTTGGTAAAGGTCGAGAAAATATTTTAAAACGCCCATTGAAAAATCACTTGAAAGCGTATTTTCGTTATATTGTTAAATCTTCAGGCTGAATCGACCAATCGATACTGTCGAAATTGGTTTCTAGAAAGGGGACAGAGAACTCCGTACGCCGTTTCAATCATTAGAAAATTGAATTTCCAACCATATTTGTTCAAACTGTGAATAAAAAAAGGAAAATAGATCTTTAAATATATATATATATATATATATATATATATATATATATATATATATATATATATATATATATATATATATATATATATATAGTAGATGTATATATATACTGGTAAAACAAAAAAACAGTTGTTGCGTTCCTTCGACAGCCATTCTTATAAAGGAAACAAATAAGTGTTTCCATCCGAAATATTTATGTTTAGCTGGGACTAAAACAATAAACGAGACACCAAAATTTTACAGGTATACTTGTTAAAATTTACTACCCCTGAGCGGGCACTGCTGCTGGTGGAGTAAACTCCCCGAGTGTATCCATAGTGTATCGGTAGACGGTAGTTTTTGCTGCAAAAAATGTACCATATATCAAAACTTTCAGCAGTCTTAATTTTTGAAATTTCTTTAAACTAAAAACAAAACATTCATTTGCTGGATTTGGATTCAAAAATTTTAAGACTTTGGATTCCTTAATTATCAAATGTTGGGAACATCTCTTTTTTTATCAATTTTTTTGGCCACTATGTCGCTGATGAGGAGTGGGTTTCCAAGATGTGCGCATGTAGAACATGTGATTTTAATATTATGATATTCTTATTCTAAAGGAAAATTCGTCGTAGTCCAATTTCCATCGGTCAGCCATTTAAAAAAATGTAATTAGTAAAGTTGTTAAAGAACTTGTTGGAATTGTGGACTAAATTTAAAAAGTCGGGGGAATGGCTTGTTCCTGATGGGATGTAGAGAACAGCAATCACTTCAACCATTACCTATATTCAACATATTTGACAAATGCGAAGATGACACCACACGGGCCACCCTAATGCCAACAAAAGTATTAAAAGAAATATAGAATATTCGATAATTCACAGGAATTAGACTGAAATTGCTTCTGAACTTTCTCCACATGGAAAAAATCAATAAAATCTTTAATAACAAAAACAGGATTCTTTGTAACTTACAAGTTTAATCTTTCTTAGTAATATAAAGCGCAATTATATAATGATTGTTCAAAATTTGAAAAATTTGTAAATTGTAAAGAGAATACAAAGATTTTCTGGATGGATTGTTCCAAAAGAAATGCAACATAAGCTTCCTACGTTTCAGTAGCTATAAGCTCTTCAAGAAATGCATTTTTGTAGTTTGACCAACAAATTTTTCATCTGTTTTCCACAAAAATATTTTCCATTAACAAAAACATGTGTTTCTTCATAATTTTCAAAGTGTATCTTCCACCACTTAAATTTTCAAGACAAGTTAGTTTCAAATAGTGATATAATTTTTTTAAGAAAAAAAAAAGTGATTAAGAAACTAAAAAAACTGGTGTACTATGCAGAAGTGTTATTTCCAAGCAAAACTACTGCATCCTGTTTCTTAAAATCCAACGCCCGTCAAAAAAAAAGAGAATGGTATTTAATTAAGAGTTCCCGTCTGTCTTTACAATTCCTTTCTGGATTAATTCCTCATAACTATTCATCACAACTTAATGACATATATAACACAAATGCCTGCTAAATGTTGATGTGCCAAATGTGCACATTTCGGAAAATCATTCCTCATCAGTGACACTAGGGGCCGAAAAGATTGATTGATAAAAAAAAGCCAAACATTTGCAAAATAATGAATCTAAACTTAGTAGAAAGTACCAACAGGGATAGGAAATGTGCATATTGATAACCCAATATGGTTTGTTAGTTTTAATTTCCATAAGATTTGTGATTTTTTTTAAGATTTCAATATGAAAATTCTTTTCCTGTTAAATTTCCAAAACTAATAATTACAACTAAATGCGATTTGGTAAAAACAAAAAACATCAACTGATACAGGAGATGGTGATGTCATTATAATCCGAGTTAGTTTATGTTTTTCTAACAGTTTTAACACTTTCAAGTTTTTAATAAGACATTTGTCCCAAATAATTATCCAGTAAAAACTGAAAAAGACCCTGTTTGAGATTGATCATATTACATTTATGTTAAATAATTTAATTTTTATCATATTTTTCATGGTAAATAATGTAAAAAAATTCAGATTTGATTTGCTATTTTAACAATTAAGTTGCATTCCATAGCAAAAATAATATACCTATAGCCTTGATTACTTTATTAGTTCACATAAATTAGAAAAAGTCGAACATAATTTGATATTTAATATATATATTTACTGTATGTGTGTGTGTATGTGTTAAATCTGTAGAGGTTTAAACTCGTCCAGTGAAAAAAGTGGAAAGGAAAAAACGGTCATAAATTGTATTGTTTATTAAGGTCCCACAAAAACTGCTTCAGAGCAACTCGAGATCACGATTTCTAAATAGATAGTTTGCCATTGATGGATGGCAAGTCTTTATACAATGATAATGTGTCAACATTCGTAGTGATAAAGAAAGTTTTACAAAACGACCATAATTATAAATAGCTTGTTTTAAGACATCATCGTCGTCACCGTAGTGTCAGTTTTAATGTAGTATGTCCGTCCTGCTACAGAAACTTTAATTCTATAAGTTTGTTTGTTTTACGTTTTCCAGGGACAGACGGTGGTGAATCAGTTCTTGGATAAAAGTGGTAGATATCCCATAATGATAGACTTCAAACATAAAAGGAAACATACAGTTTTATTCTTTGAAATAAAATCTATTTCAACATATCAATTGTTTTCGTCATTTGTTTTTTATATACATGTATAGTCTTTCCGGTGTTACGTTTTACCTACATTTGCGTTTTAAGAAATTAACTGTTTAACAGTAATACATATCAATAAATAATTTAATATTTTATACAAGGTCTTGCTGTCTTGATTAAAAATAGAAAGAAGGGAAGAAAACATTGAAAGAGTTTGTCAGTTTGCTTGTAGAAGGAAGTTTGTCAGTTGGCTTGTAGAAGGTACAAGGTTTTCCTAACATTTACGGTTTTCCAACATCAAGAAATTAAAAGCGTCTGTGAAATAAAATTTTTTTTTCTAAATTTTCAGCTCGACATACCCTAGCTCATGTTAAATGTAAACTCTAAATAAGTTCATAGTTTTGCATAGATAGATCTTTCTTAAAATTCAATAGTTTAAATGTCTGGATAATAACATAAACAATCAAAAGTCTTTTTAAAAATAACTTTGCATGTGGATTTTTTGTAACATGTTCAGGGTTGGGATTGCTTTTAAAGTCAGTGGGTCCCATGTTTATGTCACAAGGTCACATCAGATTAAAAATCTTTTAAAAATCATTCTCTGATAACAATGAATATAAGCAAATTCTGGTGTAATATGTGACTTTCTAAGGTTTTTAGTCAGTAGTTTCTTTATTTTGCGAAAAATTAGACAAAATGGGTAATGTTTTTTGCATCTAATTTTGACTCAGATTACTGTAGATTGGGAAATTTTCGCGTCATCTAATTTTCGCGTGAACGCACTTTAATGTTCGCGTGTTTTAATTTTCGCGTGATCGCGACACTGTAGTTTTAATTTCGCGAGTTACAAGACTGTCTTAAAATTCTTGCCGGAAAACGGAACAGGACCTTTAGCTCACATTTTCTGTCATAGACATCCTTTGATAATCGAGAGCACCAGTGTAACAAAAAAAAACTTATTTAATGTCTGATCACATGACTGAGTTCTCTCTCAACTAAACACTTCTCATTCTGTACTACTGTATTAAAATCGCTTTAAAATCATGTAAAGTCTGTAGATGACTTAATTAAAAATCCTGATCAAGTAAAAAGCTCCTGGACAATGGCTGGACTAAGTTGATACTAGTTTGTGCAGAGATTGATACTGTTACACTGTCCGGATAAGACTTGTACGCATGTACTAGTGACTTGTAATAGCACGTTAAAATGGATCTTTACTTACTGTGTATCCCTTTTTGGGAAAAATAGGTGGTTGGTACATTTACGACATCATTAATATTCAATCAGTTGAATGTATTGTGTTTTGTTGTTCATTTGTGTTTGAATGTACAAACCAGAATTTTTTTCAAAATACTGTTTAATGCTCGCGAAACTTTTATTTTTGCGACTCGTTTCACTCGCGAATTTACGCGAAAATAAAACGATCGCGAAAATTTCCAAATGTACAATATCATACAAGGACTGGTATGTTTGTGTTTTATTTGGCAAATTCGTAAAATTTCTTCAAACGTTTGTAATTTAAATATGAAAGGAGAAAATGGCATCGGCTTCTAGTTTTTACCTTTCAAAATGAATTCGGGGTCATTGACAAAGGAAATGGCATTATGTTTTTTACCCATATATTTTGTGCATTTTTTTTAAAAAATCGAACATTTTTTTAAATATGGAACATTCCTTGTCAGTGACACTAGTTTGATAGATAAAAACAAACGCCAAACAGTTAAAAATTACTGAATCTAAAGTTCAAAATTATATGAATGCAAATCAAGCTAATGTATGCTTTGCATGAGGGAACAAACCTTAGTTTTCAATAAATTTCAAAAGAAGACGGCTGAAAATTTTGCTAAATGGCCCTTTGCTCATTTGAACTTTTAAATTATTTAGACTAATTTTTTACATCGTTCTCGAGATTTGTATATTTTCCTGAATAATATCATATATTTTAGTTAATGTTTATTAAAAATAATTTCATCACTTATTTCGAGACGGGACAAAGAATGTAGGTGAAAATTCATCAAAATCTGTACAATGTGCTTGTCTTTTGTAAACTATGCGATCCCTGTGAAATTCTGAGATTGGATAACATTTCCGATTAACATATTTCCGATTCAGAACTTTTAATTTGATATTAGAAACTGGAGGGGCAGAAACTCCAGGAAAAATGGAAATGGCATCGCGTAGCAATGCGCGTTCAAATGTAGTATTACACTCATAAAAACGATTTAAACTCATCAGTGCAGAAATGCTTAAACAGTACAAGGACAGTCAGTAGTCAACATCGTCAAAAGAAACACAAAATGGGGATATATATGTTTCAAGGTTATATTAATAATAATAATGGTGTCACAACTTATGCATACAAGTCCAGACCAGGACAAAATCCGGAACCTCACATTTAAATGAGTGCATTACATTGAGCTATCTGTTTATTTAGCAAGTTGTCACTGATAAAAAGAATAAATTGAGTTTTATTTTATTTATTTTTTCATTTTTTAAAAATGATTTTGGTAAAAAAAATTGACAACTTAAAAACTTTAGGTTAATTGTAAAATTATGAAAGAATCAAGAACAAAATGTCGTATGTTTAAGATTATTAATTATATTGATAAGTGTTAAATATCTGTTCACATTTTAAGTGAGAAGTAAATACCACTGGTAAAATCTCGACAAAATATATTAGTTGTCGTTAAAGATTCGACTTTCAATCATGCCGTCAACACAATCTAATCTTGGAAGTACTTTGAGAGCAAATTGGGCGATTAAACTAAAAAGTCATCTTTGCAGTCGAGAGTTTAAGTATACAGGTGGAACGACAAATGTGCTAAACCGGTTCACATATACATCTGAAGTTAAAGACACTCTAGATAAAGTAAACCTCTCGGAGACTTTGTTGTCAGTTAACTATTGCCTGGTCATACACCTTTCGCTTAAGTAAGCCTAAATGAAGCCAGTAACTACGGATCGTGTAACCTAGATTTAAGTCAGATTTAAATCAAGCTCAAGTTAAAAATGTTATTGCAAATAATTTATGTGACTCGTTCTTGCATGAACTGAGTTCAAGCCGAGATTTATGACGTTCAAGCAACCGGTCATTGATTTTTTATTCAAATATATATGTGTGTGTGTGTTTGTGTGTGCGCGTGTGTGTGCAAATCAGACAGAAAAAGAAATTTATGTTGATACAAGTTGTATAAGAAAATGACCCAGTGTATTGTACAAACAATTGTTCAGTTGAAAACAATTATAATACATTTTTTAAGTTATCAAAAAATGAGAATGTATTTATTGTATTTAATAAAAATAATAAACAATACTTTTTGTACAGGGTGTCCAAAAACATGTGTTACACTTTTAATCATCTATAACTTTGTCAAATCAAAAGCAATTACATATGTATCTTGCCAACATCTAGTATATTAGTATAATTTTTTTTCACAAAATTTCGGGAAAAATCTGTTAAACATTCAGGTAGTTATGACGTCAAAATGACGTCATCACATTTTCAAGATGGAACCTTCAAGTGATCAGCTGGCAGAAACTGTCAAACTTTACTATGAGTATAAATCTGCTGCTTTAGTCATCAGAACCATGAGGAAATGACATCCAGGAATGAAAGTGCTCAACAGAATGCTTATTTACAGACTTGTGAGGAAGTTTGAAGATAAAGGCACGGTAAATGACAGAAGGCACAATTCTGGCATTGGCAGACTAAAGAGTGCCCGTACCAAAGAGAACATTGATGACATTGACAGAGTTATTGCTGAAACTCCACAAAAATCAGTTATACGAGTATTGCATGAACTAAATATCACTGCTAGCAAATCTAGTGTTCATTGAATGCTCAAATTTGATTTAAAACTGGTTCCTTACAAGATATGTGTGATGTAACATTAAAAAGAGACAGACATTAGAAGTCGTTAAGACTTTGGCCAATGGACTTTAAGTCGACCCGACTCCGAGAATTTAACAGATTCCATATGGTTTTCCCGATGAAGCCAACTTCCATCTTAATAATGTTGTCAATAAACAGAAATTTAGATTCTGGGGTTCTGAGAAACCTAATTTTTATGTGGAAAAACCTCTAAACTGTGAGAAAGTTACTGTATGGGCTGCGTTAAGTTCAAGCGGAATAATTGGCCCTTTTTTCTTCGAAGACTCCGAAGATTATGCAGTGACCGTAAATGCTGAACGATATTTAAGGTTAATGAAGTCTAAATTTCTGCTAGCCCTAAGACGAAGTTTTAATTTCTGCCAGCCCTTAGACGGAAAGTTGTAAATTTGAATAATGTGTGGTATCAACAGGACGGTGCTACGCCACACACTGCAGGTTGTGTTCTTCAGTGGCTTGAGAAAAACGTTTGGTGATCAATACATTTATCGTAACGCAAATGTTTGGCCAACGCACCCCCCCCCCCCCGATCTGAACCCCCTTGATTTCTTTTTGTGGGGTTACCTGAAAGACAAAGTGTACTTTCCTTCCACACAAACAACAGAACACCTAAAAACAGCAATTACACTAGAAATTAGATCGATCTCTGTTGATACATGTAAAGCTGTGATAAAAAAACTTTCGAATTCGTGCTCAAACAATGTTTAAAGCAAAAAGACGTCATTTGGAACATTTATTGTAAAATGACATACATTTTTTGTATTGTCCTCCAAAGAAAGTTTTTGATGATTAATCAGAAATCTGTGACAAATGTATGCTTATCAAAAAATATAAAACCTTTTTGTTATATTTTCTAAATTCCATAATTATAACTAAAGGTATTAAGATTTTACAACAGTTTAAAAGTGTAACACATGCTTTGGGACACCCTGTACAAAGAAAATTTAATATAAGAATAATGCAACTTCAAATTATTCATTTGTTCTTAAATAAATCGCATAACAGTGAAAAGATTTTTTTTCGTCTCATATGAAGAGTTAATTATCTTGCAAGAGAAATAAATCTATATGTTAACTAATATCTCTTGTAATATACAAAACTAGGGCATTGCATTTGATAGATAAGATATACTTTAAAGCGACAAACATGAAAGAAAAAAGATTTTGTTTTATGTTTTTACTTTATCAGATACTAATCTTAGGTAAGAAAAATTATTTTTTGAAAAACTAGATATTTCACATAATAGAAAATACAAAAAGGAAGCTATGGTTAAAAAACGCAGGGTATGAGGATTGTCTTAACAATTTGCTTGTGAAAAGGTAAGACAAACAATGAGACACGTGTACCTTGACCAGCTAGTAATACAAATAATTATAGTGCCATATTTAAACGTCCAGACCAGTGGAAATATTTAGATTTCCTTCAATTTTTCTATTGGCAACTCTCCGTTTCTTGCAGTATTATTCCTGCTTATCCTATGTATAGAGTATTTGTTTCACTGTTGAAACATTTTGGTAGAGCTTGTGCTCACGACGAAGACTTTCTTTGGGCATCGATGCAAACTGCTTACAATTCAATTTTTGATTAAGGGATAGTACAAGCCTTTATAAGCCTAAGCTTGCACTATCCCTGAGTCAACAGTTGTAAAAATCTTGCTTCGTTGTAAAAAGTCCCCGTGGAGGGAACAAGCTCTACCATTTAAAAAAAATGAAATTTGCATTTGTCAGTTCCGTTTCTTCAAAGACGACCGCGGAAGTTGCGTCAACTGCCTCCAAAACAAAACTCAGAATACTTATCTTGTTTCCTTTAAATGTTATCTAAAGAGCTCTTGCTATTTATCTCTTTAATTAACCACAATTTTAAGAACTTCCTAAAATCAGTTGTTAATGGCATTATTTGTCATCTTAACAGAATTTAATAAATTGACTATTCATTGCAATTTTGCAAATGAGTTTTGAATTAATTAATATGATGAATCTATATAATTATCTTGTATGGTTTGTGATGCAGCTCATTTGATTAAACTTATATAGTAGTCTTTGCATTGTTTTAAATTGATCACTATATCTTGAACCTAGCACACGTACAATAAATTAAAGCTAATTACAGTAAAGAGGCACTATTGATCTCGAAATGCAAACGTTCAATGGAAAATATATTTATTTGCCTCGTGAAATTCCAAGCTTGAGAACCGTTGTGTTTATAAGTGACTATGAACGACAAAAATCTTGTCACTCCGTGTATGAATACATAAAAATGCAACAAACAATCCGGAACCACATTACCTTAGGTGAACAAACATTGCTGCCACGTTTAATTGAAATAAGTTTCACGAAATACAGCATAAAAATCACAAGGTGGATTTGGCACCCATCGAGAATATGACCTAAAGAGGATGTATGGCATATCCAGTAAAAATAATCAGTATCACATGCTGTGTTTGTTGGAAAAATCAACAACATGCTTTTTAATCAATATACTTGGAATGCACCAGCAACTCCTCAATACTATAATGCATGGTTTAAGTACTACAAAATTTTCCACTAAAAATAAAATGATCATTTGTAAGCTTGTAAACATTTGTAAAAATTCCCCGTAAATCCCTATGTACGCTCACATATCCGGCGCAGATTCGAAACGCACATGCTTAGCAATTGAAAATCATCCCTCTGCTACAGTTTCCTTCGTTTCAGATTTACAAATTTCACTTCCGATATATAGTCAGCAATCTTTCAATGCAAATAACACTTTTACTCCACAAATTCTCACTTCAGTTCTTGGACTTTATAACTTCCATAATTGAAATGGCACCACACGGGTGTACCTGATTTTCGATCAAAATATAGTCCACAAATAACAACACTTTTTTTTTGATATTCAAAATTTTATTTATATTACTTTCTATCCAATATTCTCAAAATACAGTATGCTAATGAAAAATCGAGAAAATACCACCAAAACACATGATAACACTATTATTTTTCAAAACAAAACCTCCATTGTTTCCCCAAAAGAAATTAGTGCGGATTAATAAGGTGTCTAAAATGCACTCTCTTCGTTGCGTCTACTTGACTCCCCCCGATGTGCAAGTGTCATAACGCGCGTTTTTCAGTTTGCTTGCACAGTTGTTGCCTTCATATTGACAATAACGATCTTTTAAACAGTTTAATTGTTAATTAAATCACAAAAAGCAATAAGGGTTAACAAAATTAATATGCCGTGTCGTTGTAACTTTGAAAATACATAGAACTTCCATTTTTATTTCATTGCATTTTTTAATTAGGTACATGTAAATATTTTCTTTCAGTTGTTCAATGTTGCTCTGATGGTTGGATTCAACATGGTTCTTTTTGCTATCACTTTAGTGCGGACTCCAAAGACTGGGTTGAAGCAATGGTAAGTAATGAAACACTTATAAAATAGCAGGTATTTGTTATATATCTATTACCCCTGAGCGGGTACCGCTGCTGGTGGAGTAAATCTCCCCGAGGATATCCATAGAATATCAACTAAGTAGGCAATACTTTGTGCTGTCAGAAAAAACACCATTTTCAGTCGTCTTAATTTTTGAAATTTATTGAAAAATTAAGGTCTGTTCCCTCATGCAAACATTCCTCAACTGGATTTGGATTCTCATATTTTTGGAACTTTGGATTAATTTATTCTCAAATGTTTAGGGTATGTTTTTAATCTATATAACTATTCAGCCCTTAGTGTCACTGATGAGGAATGATTTTCCGAAATGTGCACATCTGGCACATCAAAATTCAGCAGGTATTTGTTATATGTTTACTACCCCTGAGCGGGTACCGCTGCTGCTGGAGTAAATTTCCGCGAGGGTATCCATAACTGAGTAGGCAGTACATTGTGCTGTCAGAAAATATACCATTTAGCAAAATTTTCGGTCATATTAAATTTTGAATTTTATTGAAAACTAAGGTCTGTTCCCTCATGCAAAACATTCCTTTGCTGGATTTGGATTCACATATTTTTGGAACTTTAGATTCATTAATTTTCAACTGTTTGGCGTATGTATTTTAATCTATTAACTTTTTCGGCTCCTAGTGGCACTGATGAGGAATGGATTTCCGAAATGTGCACATCTGAACATCAAAATTTAGCAGGTATTTGTTATATATTTATCAAAGTCATGTGGCTGACAAAACATTTACTTCAAATATACCACGTTTAAAATTAGTTTTATCTTTGCAAGTATGGTATTGCAAAGTATTTCAGAGAAATACATATCTAATTAATTATGTAATATTTCAAATTGCACATATATGAAATAACAAAACATCATTTAAAAACAAAAAAGCAACTATATGAAGTTTTTTTTGAGTATTTTATATAGTTTAACATTAACAACATAGTATGAATCGATAATTTTTTCTTAGAAAATATGTGAACTATTTGGGGGAGAGTTGGCAAAAATACAGTCTGATCAAGAGGAACTGTTTGTAGTCAACCAGCTAAAACATTGAATGGTAAAGTATTTGAAAAGTTTATTCAAATCTTAAATAATAAAAATTTAGAAAGTATTTCTCACATTAGACTTGCCATTACGGTAGCTCAGTTGGTAGAGTGCTTGCTTCGTATGTGGGAGGTCAGGATTCGAACTCAGACCGGGTCTTACATAGACGCAAAATAATATTGGTATATTCAATCAATCAATTAATCGATTACTAAATATATAAAAAAAATAAAATAAACATACCAGTCCTTGTCCATATCACAATCCCAAAAACAAAGTAAAAACTTTGCAAACTGGCAAAATATGTGATACACGTGAACTTCCATCAAGGAAGTGAGGCCGGGTGCTCCGGAAGGGTAAGCACCTCCTGTTTAGCTAGCTACACCCGTCACGTGCAAGTCAATTTTGAGAATGAAAGGAACAAAGAACTATGGTCAGTCAAATATATCCAGTATAAGTTGGGATACAGTGACTACATACTTATCAACAATATTGTGATGACGGCCATAAAACTTTTTAAGGCCCCTGATTAACCTAGGCTTGCAATATCCTTGTGTCAACAATTTAATTGTAAGTAATTTGCTTCGTTGCAAAAAGTTCCCATAGTGGGAACAAGCTCTACCGTACCGTATTAACTGTGAAACATATACACCATACGCAGGAGAAGCAGGGATATTACTGCAAAGAAACGTAAAGTTGACAATAGAAAAATTGAAGTCATCACGTTTGTCGTATAGCTTTAGATGTAACCTTTCATGGGTGTCATAATTGAGGTATAAGTCCAAATATGAAGCAGAACATGGAGAATCTGTCGTGTCTTTTATTTCAAGCTCACTTGGATAGATGACATTCACATAATCTCCAAATTTGTGATTATTTAGAGAAAGAACGTCATCTATATATCTGTATGTGTAGTTGAATGTTTTAGCGACAGTCTTTTTTCCAGATTTGACAAGGTTCTTTATCTATTTGTTTGTACAGACTGATACCTGATACGAAAGCGTTGTTCATTCTGATCCTCGGCAATGACCTCAATGTTCAATGTTATTGATTTCTTATCAATCTGGTATAAAAATATTAATTTTGAGAAGCATCAATAAAATATTTAAATTGTGAAAAAATGATAATTGATTTTGGATAAATTAAAATCGAAACGAAATGAAGATGTAATAATGACTTGTAAAAATGCAATCCTTTTACCTCTAATTTACCTCTGATCGCAAGTTTTTCTTCTGGTTCATTTGCCGAGGGTTTAATTTTTTAAATCGAATAAATGTTTTTATTTGTAAAAATTAAGGGAACAATCTTACATAAAAGTCTGCTCTTCATAAATTTGCAATTTTTATTTAGATTAATTTTAAGGTTTTATTCCAAGTCAGGAGTTGGGTCGCTTCGCAATTTTCAAATTAAAAAAATCGAATTATAATATTTTTATATATATAAAAAACTTAGAAAAATACTGTTTTTCCTATAATATCTTCTAGTTTAACATTAAATCAGAAATACATCCATCAGTGAATTTCTAGCATTTTTACACCAAAATATGTGCAACAGTACTTCCAAAAAATAAAAATGGTGTAATGTAACTACTTTCTAATTAAAGAGTTAAATTCAATCAACAATCACATATAACTTCTAAACCACTTATTCCCACAAACGGACTAATTAAGCAAACTAAAATGTTTAATAGAAATTTTTTTCAGTCGTATGCTGTGATATCTGCATGCCTAAAGGAAGAATTTGTAGTAACCAAGCTTAAACGTCTGATTTATATATAGAAGTGTATTAGCGGATGTAATGGTTTATGCATAGAAATATTTTTTGTAGGTGGTCCATATTTCTTCATTGGGTGTACCGATTTAATGGTTGAAGGAGAATGGGTATGGGCCAAATCGGGCGAAAGGATAACAAAAACTTATTGGTACCCTGGTGAACCCAACAGGGGCCGCGGTAAGACATAAGTAAACCCGTGAAAGTTGTTTTTATAGTGTTATTAGATACTTGAATAAGAAAGCTGATGATTGAGATGTATGCTATGTCAATTGCAAATCTTTGTTACGATAACCTCACTTATTCTCTTTACACTAAGAAACTGATTTGAAATAATCACCTTCTTGTCTTTGAAATACATGGTGTCTACAAAGTTTCTTTAACTCTTTAGAAAAAATTGATCAAACTAAGAACAAATTCATTTGTCTTTCACTCAATAAAAAACTAGACTAAAACAGTAAACCATTAATTTGTACACCGAAAAAATAAATACGATACCGCATTTTCGATGAACATATGACTACTTGTGTAAATTAAAAAAACAAAACAAAAATATCTGTTAAATTTTGATGTACCAGATGTGCACATTTCGGAAAATCATTCTTCATCAGTGACACTAAGATAAAAAAGTTTGATAAATAAAAAAAATGCCAAACACTTGAAAATTAATAAGTCTAAGATTCCAAAATTTTATAAATCTAGCTAAGGAATGATTATTCATTGTAGTAATGTCCGTTTAATTTACCAGTGAAATATTATTTAAAAAAAGTCTGATAAATACACAAGACAATTAAGGATTTTAGAATTTTGAATATTTACCTTCTTTTTGTCAATAAAATGTCATCATATTTTGTTAAATGATGAACTGTTTTAAATTTTGATAAAAAAAGAAGCCAGCATTGGCGTTAGTAAAAATCTGAACAATTAACTCACAGAAAACCTTATATTTAATTAAACCTACTTTCCACGTGTGCACTCGATTTTGTCAACAATGAAAAAATATTCCTTTTAATTATTATAAGTGGTCTATTAGTGGCAATCTGTCAAAAATTGTTATAAATAATTTATTGTACTTAAATGAACGACCACGGTTTATAACAACGTTATTGGTATCGTAACGTACATTCCCTTTTGATCATAGAGTAAGATGAACTGTAAGTAAAAAATTGAATGAGAAATTCCCTTACTGTTATTAAATCAGAAACTATTCGTAATTTATTGTTAAATCAGGTAAAAATCACTTTTCTATCGTTGAAATTTCTTTTTGATAAAGTAAATGCACTACCGTTGCCACTTGAAGATATATGTAACGTCATGCATTTAATATACATGTGTAGAAATGATGATGGTTTTATTATATTTCAGGGGAAAACTGTTTAGCTATAAGTTCTGGTCACAATTACAAATGGGTTGATTATGCATGCGTTAGCACAGCTTTTTACATTTGTGAACAACCGTACGTACGATATATACAAAACTTTTTAATTAACCAAATAGAACAGAAATGAAGTTTTAATCGAGATTTAGCCCTAATATTTGTAAAATTAACTCGATATTTACTATACATCTAAGTGTATTAAGTACCAATCAACAATACTTCTTTGATAAGCTGAAATTGACTGAAAATTAAATTAATGACGGATTGTTTATTAAAATCTAGTTTTTTAAGTATCAATAGTTTTAAAAGATTGATAATATATTGCTCCTTAGTCGTTGTTAATTTTTTAAAAGAAATTTAAAGAGTGGTATTTGAAAAACTTTTATTTTATTCAATGAAACCATATCTAAGACATCAAATAACATAATTACGAAACATGAAAGCCTAGAGTGTTTTATTTTTCCCATGAAAATCAAATCTGAAAAATTATTAAAAAAACTCACACACACACAAACGTACCAGTCAGTTAAGTACCTACTTTATAGCTAGCTAAATCTGTCACGTGCAAAGTCAAATTTGAGAATGAATGGAACAAGGGACTACGGTAATCTAGTATAAGTTTCGATACCTTGTCTCCATATTTATCAACAATATTATGATGACGGCCATAAAGCTTCTTAAGGGCCTTAATTATCATAGGCTTGAAATACCTGTAAGTCAACAATTTAATTGTAAGCAGTTTGCTTCGTTGTAGAAAGTCCTGTAGTGGGAGCAAGCTGTTCTATGTCGTATTAACTGTGAAACATAAATAACATGCGCGGGAGAAACAGAAATATTACTTCAAAGAAACGGGAAATTGAAAATAGAAAAATTCAAAGTAATCACGTTTGTCGTATAGCTTTAGATGTAACCTTCCGTGGGTGATACATGTGGTTGCTAAAATTTCCAACATGTAACCAATACACAATACATAAAAAATAATAAAAAATAGTTTACAAAATTTTACTTTTATGGATTAATTTGCAAGTGAACGTTTGATCCTGAAAACAACGATCCAATCGAAATAAATTAACAACTTGTTAGGGTAGTAAAGGGTAAAATCTTAGTTAGGGCAACAAAATGTTATATATGCACACATAAGCCATAGATACTCTGAGATCCTTATGTAAGCGTGACCTGGAAATGGTTAATTATCATAACTTACTATAAGGAACGGATTTATAAATGCGGTTAATTACATAAACATGATTATAATAATAATAATAATATAAATAATAAAAATAATAATGATAATAATAAAACAAACATTCAAGTCCTTGTCAAAATCACAACCCAAAAAACAAAGTAAAAACTTTGAAAGCTGGCAAAATTAGTTATATACGTAAACCTACATCAAGGAAGTTAGGCCGGGTGCTCCGGAAGGGTAAGCACCTCCTGTCTAGTTAGCTACACCCGTCACGTTTTGAGAATGAAAGGAACAAAGAACTATAGTAAGTCAAATATATTCAGTATGAGTTTGGATACAGTGACTATATACTTATCAACAATATTGTGATGGCGGCCATAAAACTTTTTAGGGTCTTGATTAGCCGAGGCGATGTTTCCAACAATTTGCAAACACCTGAGACCGCTCTAGATCGCGTCCTGCGTATAACGTCCTTGCCTTAGGATATTTTCATCAGGCTAAAGCATCTAAGGAATCATTTCCAAACTGCAACTTTCACAAAGAGAACCATTTTCAATTTCCGGATAATAAGTACAATCGGCAATCGACTACGTGAACGCCACAATAATCGTTGTTCATTGGATAGAGGAGGTGAAATGGTGTTGGGCAGTATGTCGGCGAATGTTCAATTACTGTAGTGGTCATTGATAGTAATTTGACTTATGCACAATACCAAGATGAATTTTGCAGCGTAACATTTTCGTTTGTTTAACAGCATAACGTTACACTACATCATGAAAATACTAGATACTTAGACAATACTGGATATGTGGATTAAATGATATCCGGAACAGAATATTTTTCAACACCCTTGTTGTATCAATAAATATAAGGCGTTACATTGCTTGGTATAATGCCAATGTTTTAAATTGCCCGTGCTGACTTTGTGAATTGGGTTAATTTTGCCGAGCCCAAGCTATAAAATCGATGTCCTGCATAAAATTTTGAATATATAAATTTTTTATTATAATGGAATATGCCTTTTAAAATTGTTGGCACAGTTATATATATATATATATATATATATATATATATATATATATATATATATATATATATATATATAATATATCAATAAATAAAAATTTCACATGACCAGTTCTTAAAAAAAACAATTTGTATTGTCACTAGCGCTTTCATGTCTTACGACAATCTTCAGGTGACTATGAATTCTTTTTCATATATATATATATATATATATATATATATATATATATATATATATATATATAGTTTGCACAACGTTCATACAGCTTTTTGCACTTGTTATTTAAATCCTTTTTGTTTTACGTTTTCCAGGGCTGATGATGGTTATTCAGTTTTTGGATAAAACAATAAATACACCATGCCGATAGTCAACTGCTTTGTAAAAATAACATTAAAAATAAAACTTTCAATGCATATCATTTGTTTTTGTCATCTGTTTGAATATATATAAGTCATTTTGGCTTTTAATTTGTACCGACGCATGTCTTTCATCAAAATAATCTTGTAGGCAAAATCTTACCATTTTACTGCATCACACTTGAACAGATAGGTATTGTTGTGTATTTGCGGTTTTCTGCATTATCCAAAAATTGAAGACCTCGGTTAATTAAAAAGAAAATTTTGAATTTTGCCCAACTAATGAATTGAAGCAGTAACATGTATTATCAGTGTTGATTTCCTACGCCGCATCGACTAAAGGCATTCGTTCATATCAAAGAATTTTTAGCATTAATTTCAAGAAGAAATGAAGCAAATTATCTCTTTGGGTTTGATTTTCGTGTAAATGTTTTTGATTTGCTTTGAACTTGATTCATTTCATTGATAGCGAGCATACTGGTACAGACATTAGAAAAGTCGAATTCCTAGTTCAGTTGCTTTCAGTCTAATGTCTTTTTAGCATGGCCTGTAAAACCGAAAATGAAACATCAGTAAGAGATGTGTAAAATTTATTATACGTTCTTAAAAATAAGAATAAATTAAAAATGAATGGTGGTGGTTCACTATTAAATATTTCATATATGTAATGTAAGAAACAACTAAACTTTCTACCTTACAAGATCAGCAAACTTGTACAATAATTGGTTCAATGCTGATGTTTTACGTTGTGTCATTGTGTTTTAAGCCCCAGCCAGTTGAATGCTGCTGATTTACATTGTATCATTATGTTTTACGCTCCAGTCAATTCTTCACATGTATCAAGGCGCTCTGTTTTCGAATGGTAGAAAAAGCCAGAGAAAACCACCTAAGTTCTTCATGCATACCGACAAAATAACGCACACTAGAATCTATATAAAAATTCGAACCTTGTCCATGAGAAGCATTCTCATCCGCAAGGGTGCACTATAGCTAAAGACAACCCAGGCATTGAAGCCTTAAAACAATGCCCCCCCCCCCCCGAAAAAAAAAAAAAAAAAAAAAACTTTTTAGATTTTAGTGATCATTAAGAAATGTTAGAGTTTTGTGTTAGTATTTGTAATCATCTTTTAACAGCGCGCGCTGATGGCGACCTTTACAGCGGTAATGAATTTGCTCACAAGAAATGACTAAATAGTTCAGTTTCTCGCATATGTGATAGATTAATCTCACTGAATGGGTGGTACGATATTTTTTCCATATCGCACCCCGCGTGCGCACGTGCAGCCTATCTCATTTTTTTTTTCAATTGGCAAAGGTCATAATTTTGTGGGAAAAATTATATGAAAACAACAAAAAAAAAAAGACTTTTTTTATGATGAATGATATAATTTTTACTAAACGATGTATATATATAAAGAGAAAAATCGTTGTTTTATTTTGTCGCGTAGGTTCACATTCTGCTGTTAGTGAAACGTTATTTGTTATTGTTGCGTGTTTTGTACTAGCAAAATTCTGCAACGTTATAGAAGGAATTCCGGTATTTTTTCGTAAATTATATGCGAGAAAAATAATCAATTACTCAACTGAAGTCGAGATGGGAAAATTCCGATCTCGTGGTTTTTTTTACATCTCTGCCTCGTTTGAGATGAAAAAATCTGACCACTCGATCGGAATTTCCCCATCTCGACCTCAAACTCGTAATAGATTCTTTTTATATAATACTTGGCCTAATCTAGCCAGTTCAATCTTTATGATAATAAAAACCCTCTCTCACTTGCAGTGTGTCCATATTTTGGGTATTTTGGGTTAAACGCAAGATATAAAGCAAAGAAAATATCAAGATTGTTTTCAAAATTTTGAGTAGTCTTCATAAAATACTGTATACATAGATGGCTGATGGCGTCTCTTTATCAATGTTTTGTGATTCGGACCTCTAATCAGTAAAACTTGTAATACTTATACTGTAAGTGTTTATGAATCACATTAAGTATATAATTTTGGTTAACAGTTGTTTAATCACGAACCTAATAAAATAAAAGTCACGAGGAGAACCTACAATAAAAACATGCAATTTTAAACAATTTTTCAAAAAAAAAAAAAAATGGATGACAGAAATCTGACAGGTAATGGACATATATCTTAAGGTTTTATAATTATGAAGTGGATGACAGAAATCTGAAAGGTAATGGACATATATCTTAAGGTTTTATAATTATGAAATGGATGACAGAAATCTGAAAGGTAATGGACATATATCTTAAGGTTTTATAATTATGAAATGGATGACAGAAATCTGAAAGGTAATGGACATATATCTTAAGGTTTTATAATTATGAAATGGATGACAGAAATCTGACAGGTAATGGACATATATCTTAAGGTTTTATAATTATGAAATGGATGACAGAAATCTGAAAGGTAATGGACATATATCTTAAGGTTTTATAATTATGAAATGGATGACAGAAATCTGAAAGGTAATGGACATATATCTTAAGGTTTTATAATTATGAAATGGATGACAGAAATCTGAAAGGTAATGGACATATATCTTAAGGTTTTATAATTATGAAGTTTTTTAATCTTTTATTATTATAAATTCTTATTTTTACTTTGACTTTTCAGTTTATGTTTTATGCCTACTTAAATGGTTTTCGGTTCTTTAATCGTTTAACTCACATCTCTTTCAGGTTGTGTAGTATACAATTGGTTTAAACGTACTATGTATAAAGAAATTTCTGGACTGCATGAAAAATTTTAAAAATGTCCATTATTTTTGTAAAATATCTGACTGCACTGCTAAACAAGTGAGTGGAATGGAATAATAGCAATTTACACCCAAAAGTCATAATTCTTTCCCTGTATCGCAGCGGTCATTTATATTATTGTAGGGAAAACCGGAGTGTCATGAGTAAAACACCGACCATCGGCAAAACAAACTGACAAAATTTCTCACCTTAGGCTCTGTCTTAGTAGGATTCGAACCTCGGCGGTGAGAGGCACCATGATTCGTAAGCCCCGCTATCTATATAACTCGGCAAACGATCCACCCTAGACATGAAAAAGAGGAGGCGCGTTATTCATTTTTTGAAATAAACTTTTTGAAAGCGCATTGGATATGGTTTATTTATCGACTATATCGTCATCCTTAACACACCCGAATCTTTACTAGGCCAGATTCCAGTATCGAGATGTTAGTCAGTTCGCGTGAAGTGAAGTGGTTTTTTCGGATACTGCTGTGTCTATGCTTTCAAAGGTCTGCCCGCCTCTATACAAGTACCCTAATCTTGTAAGAGGTGATTCAGTCATTGCTGAATTAAAAACGCCGAGGCCTCAGTGGTAAAACGTTCAAGTAAATAACGAGAACTCGGAGAAACGAGCTCCGGCGGGGTCATCCAAAAGGATTTAATAATCGATTCTGTTTCTTCTCCTGGCGGCGCTGGGCATTAATAGGAGTTTAGATACACTTTAAGAGGCTTGGGTAAATGATATGATTGTCTGCGGCATACGGACCTGAAAAGCTACAAGTAAAAATATGAGAACTATAACAAAAAGTCTCCCTGAGAGAGCGCTTGTACATTGCAGACGACAATACACACGTCTACACCTCACGCGTACACAAACTTGGTCTAAGATAAATCCGTAGATTATTGACCTTGTTCAGGTTGCATACAGCTGGAAAAAAACTTCTAATGCGACGTTTAAAGTTTAGATTTTTATAAGTTTGTCCTCGTCGCGAATAGCTGAAAATATCTGATGCGACGTTAAACAAGATTAAAACCAGCCAAGAACCATTACTCTTACAATTTTAGGCTGTTTGGATGTCTTCTATTTCTTATGGTTTATGAAATATTCTTAAATTTTGAACATTTGTCATTTACGGTAACTTATGCTTCATGTAACGAATGTTAAAAGATTCTGCATATTTACATTAAATATTGAAATCATTTCTCTAATACAATTTAGTAATTATGAGGGTAGATCATTTATTCATAGATGGTATTTGATTAATTTTTACTTTGCACTATTTCAGTCGAGAGCATGTCACTTGATACTTCTGATAATCTTGAACAAACCGCTTCCAAAGGAAATAGTTGGAAATCATTCTTTGAGATTCTGAGACGGGACAAGAGATATAGACGTAAATTCATCAAAACCTGTATATTGTGTTGGTCCTTTGTAAACTATGTGAGTAAACTTAATTGAAACATTGACTTTGATTTAAACAGTAACATACAGTTTAAACTAGCAAATTAAATTAAACACGTCTATAAATCTGATCTCTCCTGGTTAAACTGGGATGCTTTTGATTGATCGATTTAAAGGGGTTTACGTCTCAGTCAAGAATTAATTAACTAAAATCGAGACGTCACCAACTAAATATGAAGTGGCAGGAATTTTTACATTTGCAGTGCGCTCAGGGCGATGTCCAGGGGGGATATTTTATGTGTCACGCCTGCCGTGACAAGAGACATCGGTTTTTAAGGTCTCCTCCGAAGGACTCCGTGTCGAATACTATTCGAACCTCGACCTTCCAAATTCGACATTCCCACACTTTTTAACTGAGCCAGCGTAGTGGTTAAATGTGAGATTCATAGTAGGGTTACAGGTACACGTATAAAAAATTTGCCTTATTAGAATAATATTGTGAAACAAAACTCATAAAGAAACGCGGAAATGTTCTCCCAGGAAAAGTAATTTTATTCACAACTATGTATAAGTATGGAACACCATAGCTGTCGTATGTGGTATAAAGATGGTATAGGAATCATTATATAATTATAATATTTGCTTTTATCGTTATATGATTTGGTTTTACCATTATATATTTTAGTTTTATCATTATATGATATGGTTTTGCCATTATATTTTTTGGTATGATTATTAAATGATTGAGTTTTGTCAAAAAATATGTTATGTTTTTTTTTCTTCAGGGTATAACGATTGGACAGTTTGGTCCGTCATTATTAGACCTTACAGAAATTACAAAAACAACAGTATCCCAGATTTCTGGTACGATTACTGCTGCAGGCATCGGATACATGTTGGGAGCTATTTTAACTGGCATCATCGGAAACCGAATCCATATTGATATACTTTGCTTCTTGTCATGTTTAGGATCTTCCGTTACTACATTCATTATACCTTGGTGCTCAATTTTTGAATTGATGATAGTTCTAAATTTTCTACGGGGAAGTATGGGTGGAGTGCTGGATACAGGTATGCATGATAATAATTTCTAATGAATAATTATTTTAGATTAAGTTAATTAATGTTCATCTACAAGATTCATGTACTCATATCGAGCCGGTCAGTTTTGGAATGGTGGAGAAAACCACAGCGACCTTTGAAACTATAACATTAGGATCTGTCTGAGTTCCCGAGTGGAATTCGAACCTATGATGAGAAACAGTGATTCGTAATTGCGCGTTTTAGATCACTTAGCCGACGATGTTCTTTTAAAATGCAGGGCAATCTAAAAATATTGTTATATTGTCTTATGGCTAAGTCAGTGTGATTAATAATCTAAAATCGTTTTCCTAAAACGTGTTTCTAATGGCTTGATTTATTTTGACATGGGAAGATCTAAAAGATACGTTCACACAATTTTGGGGCATTTCGAGTTCGAGCCAATTAAACTGCATTTTAGTATATAAATTCAGTTTAATGGTTGAACGGTGTCCTATATTACTGTTAGCACTGTTCTTACTCTCCAAGCCCGTTCAAAGTCGGAATTTTATAAACATGCATTTTTATTGTTTTGTGTTCTTTGCCAAAATCATTTATTTTTAGTTGAAAAATTAAATTTTCCCCTCCAATTTTAGACAGTAAAAGTTAATAAAAAATTAATTTAAAATTAATTTGTTTTTCAGCTGGAAACACATTGTTAGTGGAACTTTGGGGCAAACAAGCATCGTCTTACATGCAGACATTACATTTTTCATGGGCTTTTGGTTCTATTATATCGCCGCTTTTCACAGCACCATTTTTGTCGAAATTAAGTGCGGTTGTTATTTCAAATAAAACCAGTTCTTTTCATATTTCAAATATCACATGCCTTCAACAGATTGAAAGACACGACAGTACATCAAATGCTTCGTTTTGCAAATGGAACAACACGGTTGAAATATTTAATAACACTGCTCGTTTCAACGATAGTTCCACTACTGAATTCAAACTTTATATTCCATATTCCATTGCAGCATTTCTCTTTATGACTGCATCGGTCTGTTTCCTTGCAACATATATACAGGCTTTATGTTCAAAAAATCGAAAAACTGGCAAAACCAAGTATGGAATTGAAATATATCAAACAAAATGGAACAAAATAAAAATATCGTTCTCAAGAGAATCAATCTTGCCAAAAATAGCTATATTGAATTTATCATTTTTAATTATGATTTATGTTTCAGTTGAAGGTATATTTGGTGCTCTTTTGGCTACGTTTTCAGTAACAAGACTAGGTTGGTCTAAAGTCGATGGTTCATATATAACATCAGTCTTCTCTGGATCTCTTTGCGCTGGACGTTTTTTGTCAATCGCTGTGATTAAATTTCTTGGTTCTTCTAAGATACTTTTAATCTATAGCACTATCCTATGCATTGCAGTAGCTGGATTTCTTATTTCTTCTATCTTTACTTTTGAAGTAGGTTTATGGTTAACAACAGCTGTTGTTGGATTTTTTGGATCCGCCATTTTCCCGGGAATTCTCACGTGGACGGAAGAAGAATTTGTGCCAATGACAAGACGCGTTACAAGTTCAATAATGGTTGGTTCTTCTATTGGTTGGATGACTATTCCATATGTAACAGGGATTCTAATGGATACTTTTTCACCTATGTTTTTCTGTTATGTTTCTTTAGGAATCAGCATGGTAGTAATTTTAATTTACAGTACGGCTTATTTATTATCAAGACAGTTGAAGACATACTACAAAACTCGGAAAAATGTTACCTATGTTGTATAGAGACAATATCGTCTGCTATTTGTTATATCGCTGATTCGAACCATTTTAACTGAAAATTTAGATTGATTTTTTGTGTCAACTGTAAATATTTCATAAATCGCAATATGAATGTTTAAAATACTTAAGTAAAATATATCCATGTACATAATGGTCACTTTGTTAAATGTCAATTAATTGATTTATTCATTCATAAATAATAAAGACAAGGTTGAAACTAGTCTGAATTTCCTCTTATCCAAACAGTCTTTAAATCTGGCGGCTGTTGTGTTGGCCGGTCAGAAAAATTTCTTCATCAAAAACCCAAGCGATTGAGATTTAACTTTTCAACGTTCCATCCAAGATTTTCAATCTGACGCAAAATGAGGCGGCGCCCTTTCCGACACAGGTTGGTATTGGAAAATATTGGGATTTGATATAGAAATTATTTTGACCCTACACACAACCGCCAGGCAAGTGTGTCAAGGTCAAAGAAAATTTAAACTAGGTTGATGCATAACGTTTTATAAACACAAATACAAACACACACAACCAAAGTATTATTACCAACTCACGATAAGTTATTGAGCATTTTTATCGGTTCACATGAGAATTGATCCCAAGCGGAGTTATCCGTAATCGCGGTCTTTGGAGAAGCCATGAAAAATTTAAAGACCAAAAAAAATTAAAAAGTCATTTCTATTTAAGCTATTCGTTCTCCTACTAATTTTTAAAGGACATTGAATTTCAATTTAATGTGAAACAACAAATTCAAAAACAAAGTTAATTTGTACACCTTTTCTTAAAACAATTCTCTGGTAATTTAGAAAATAAAACGGCTTGAAGACGAGATAATTTTAATAAAATTCTTAAGGTTACTTTATCTATTCAGACTAAAGACTTATCTGTCACGTGGTGTATGTTGAACAGCAATTAATTGATAAAACGCACTCTGGAAAGAACAATTTATTTACATTTGATACGGACAATTTTATTTATAAAATTTAATTTGTTACATTATTTTGGACAATTTTAATATTTATATTGATTTTCTTATGAAATGAAAAAAAATTGTAGACATGAACAATTACACAAAACCCTAATGAGAAGAAAGTAGAAAAACGATAAAAACAATGACACGAAACCGTAATGAGAAGAAAGTAGAAAAACATTACAAACAATGACACGAACCGTAATGAGAAGAAAATAGAATAACGATACAAACAATGACACGAAACCGTAATGAGAAGAAATTAGAAACACGATACAAACAATGACACGAAACCGTAATGGGAAAAAATTGGAAAACGATACAAACAATGACACGAAATCGTAATGGGAAGAAAATAGAATAACGATACAAACAATGACACGAAACCGAAATGGGAAGAAATTAGAAACACGATACAAACAATGACACGAAACCGTAATGGGAAGAAAGTAGAAAAACGATACGAACAATGACACGAAACCGTAATGAGAAGAAATTAGAAAAACGATACAAACAATGACACAAAACCGTAATGAGAAGAAATTAGAAACACGATACAAACAATGACACGAAATCGTAATGGGAAGAAAATAGAATAACGATACAAACAATCACACGAAACCGTAATGAGAAGAAAATAGAAACACGATACAAACAATGATACGAAACCGTAATGGGAAGAAAGTAGAAAAACGATACGAACAATGACACGAAACCGTAATGAGAAGAAATTAGAAAAACGATACAAACAATGACACAAAACCGTAAAGAGAAGAAAGTAGAAAAACGATACGAACAATGACACGAAACCGTAATGAGAAGAAAGAAAAAAAAATACCAAAAATGACATGAAACCGTAATTAGAAAAAAGTAAAAAGAGTACAAACAACGACAAGAAACCGTAACGAGAAGAAATGAGAAAAACGATACAAACAATGACACGAAACTGTAATGAGAAGAAAAAAACGACACGAACCATGACATAAAAACCTTAATGAGAAGAAAATAGAAAAACGATACGAACTATGACACAAAACCGTTATGAGAAGAAAGAAGAAAGTCGATACGAACAATGACACGAAACCGTAATGAGAAGAAAGAAAAATATCGATACGAACAATGACACGAAACCGTAATGAGAAAAAAGTAGAAAACAGCACAAACAACGACACGAAACCGTAGTGAGAAGAAATTGAAAAACGATACAAACAATGATACGAAACTGTAATGAGAAGAAAAAAAAAAACGACACGAACCATGACATGAAACCTTAATGAGAAGAAAATAGAAAAACGATACGAACTTTGACACAAAACATATGAGAAAAAAAGAATAACGATACAAATAATGACACAAAACTGTTATGAAAAGAAAATAGAAAAACGATACTAACAAAGACACGAAACCGTAATGGGAAGAAAATTGAAAAACGATACAAACAATGATACGAAACTGTAAAGAAAAAAATAGAAATACGATAAAACAATGACTTGAAATAGTAATGAGAAGAACAAAAACGATACGAATAATAACACGAAACCGAAATAGGAAGAAAATAGAATAACGATACAAACTATGACACGAAACCGTAATGAGAAGAAAATAGAAAAACGATACAAACAATGACAGGAAACTGTAAAGAGAAGAAAATATAATACAATACGAGAGTAAAGTGAAATGAATTTTGGTGTTTAATGTGTTAGACAAGATACTTTTACCTAAATTGAGGCGGTCAAATGAAAGATGGTAAAGAAAACCGGATTTACCGGAGAAAAACAAGAATTTTGGCAAAATTGTTTAGTCTGAGATCCACCCATAGTAGTTTTCAAATCTAGACATTGAAATACTCTTTGATCTATAATTTAACATTCAATACTATTCGGCGATCAAGGCAGTAAAAAGAAGATAAGAGAAGATAATTGATATTCTATAGAAACATACATAGAAATAATTCACTTAAACATTTTCAGAATAATGAAGGGTACTAAATTTAAAAGAAAGAAAACCGGATCTATTTCAATACCAGTACCTAATGGTTATGTTCTTTAAATATAATATTAAGCTTTATTTATGTAAGAAACAACCAACAATTCGAAGCCTTTAGCTTTTAATCCATCAAAATTTATGAATAACTTACGATAAATTTACATTTATTAATTTTTAACTATTTGGCTTATGTTTTATCTATCAAACTTTTCGGGTCCTAGGGTCACCGTTGAGAAATGGTTATCCGCAGTATCCACATAAGGCACATCAAAATTTAATAGAATTATTTTATTCAATCCGTTGTAAATATAAAGCAAATACCTGCTAAATTTTGATGTGCCAGATGTGCATATTTCGGAAAATCATTCCTCATCAGGGACACTAGGGGCCGAACAGCCGAAAACAGTTGAAAAATAATGAATTTAAAGTTCCAAAATTTTATGAATCCAAATTCAGCTAAGGAATGCTTTGCATAAAGGGAACAGACCTTAGTTTTAAATAAATTTCAAATTTTAGGACGGTTGAAAATTTGGCTTAATGGTATATTTTCTGACTGCACAAAGTACTGCCTACTGAGTTATGGATACCCTCGGGGAGTTTTACTTCACCAGCAGCTGTACCCGCTCAACAAAGCCTAACTTTAATATTTAAGATTATTGTATTGCATTGATGATAATGATTCTTTTTATGAGTACATCTTAAAATATATTTTTTGGTTGTGGTTATCTCAACGCCTCCGTTCGTATCCTGCTCGAGTAGATCCTAATGTGAGAACATTGTAAGTGTAGATGGTTTTTCTCCGTGCACTCTAGATTCCTTCACTATTCCATAACCGATTATCGTATTATCATAATCTTGAATGGGGCTTAAAAAACTTAATAGTCGACTATACTAAAATTTAATTTTAAAACTGAAGATATATATAGTGACATAATTTGTAACTTATTGATAGTTTTAATCTAGGTCGTTTGTTAGATAAAAGATTAAGTTTTTATTTGAAGTAACAATCATGAAAGAAATAGATGACAACATCGTGAGAGGTAATTTTTATTTCCTTTAATTTTGAGGTAATAGTTACGATACGACAAAAAGTGGTACCTATTAACTAGTGGATACTGAGTTTATTTTAATAACCTAAAGTTACAAGATCCGATGAAGAATATTGTCTGTGATTCACATGAGTTAGCGTGACCTAGTATTCAATATTGCAATAGAAAGTACTAGCATGCCCAATAACGTTAAACACAGACAAATGCACTGTTATTTTGTTAGTATTAATAAATGAATTTTAGCAAAGTTAGCGACATGTTGTCTTGTGTTTTCGTTACATTCCTTAGATAAATCAATTATTCATGTTATCACGCAACAATATGACGTCACGCTATGACAAAACAATATAGATATCCAGTTAATACGACGATACTAGGAAAATGTTTCGTACAAGAGAGGAAAACGCTTGCAGCAAAAATGGAAGTTTCATAGAACTTGGATATTATCAAATACTGTAGATATATTTGAATTAGCGAGTATCACATTTCGCGTGCCGATCTCTAGGTGTCATTTCGCAAATAGGTAAACTCGCAACCACAATCCATATGAATATTCAAATTCGTGATCGATAGGCAATCATCTCCCTTTCCTCAGTAAATATCTTTACCTTTTATGCCAAAACTTTTTTAATTTTCTGAGGCTTATTAAATTGTATTATGGTATTAGTTACTGGTTATCATATAAAGGCTATTGCATGTTATATGGCATGTTATATATAACTTCCACGATCATAGTCGATTGCAGACATGTTTTAAATTTGGTATTATCATTTTCCCGATTTCAAAAAATATGCGCGTGATATATGATAATGAAATTGCCAGTGGGAGTTCTCCGAAATTACGCATTAATAAATTTCTTGCGTTAAAAAGTAATCTACAATGGACAATTTGCCAGTTCTATGAAAGGATGATTTATTCGATTTATAATTTACAAGGAAGTTTTTTGACAACTTTACCAATCCAATTTACTTTCCAAACATTAGTTTATTTATTGTCAAATTTTATAATGGCGCTTGACTGTACGGCGCTAAAACTACACGGCTACATCTCTATTTCTGTTGCACATCTTGCTTTGTATATTTTTAGATTCCTTATTTTACTTTCATTTTAAAAATAATGTGATCTTGTACACTTAGTGTGTTGTTCTAGTTTTGTTTTCTTTTTATATTATTGAGGAAATTTTTTCATTTATATTAATTTATTATGTGTAGAGAACTTAATTTCGACTTCAAATGCTGAGAGAGAAGCGAACGAGTCGAATACGCATAAACATGGGAAAATCAAAAAATCGAAAAACCTTTTCTCATTGCTCAAAAAAGACCCAGATTACAGAAAGAAGTTCATCAAAACCTGCATGATGTGCTGGTCATTTGTGAATTATGTGAGTATAATTATGTGCAAATGTTGTCTTACTTGCACCTATTGATACAGTCAATACGTAACAAGCTGGTATATACTAATTGTATATATAACACAGTTAAATTTTGCTCTGCACATTTCGGAAATTCATTCCTCATCAGTGACACTAAGACCGAAAAATTTGATAGATAAAAAACATAAGCTAAACAATTGAAAATTAATGAATAAAACATTTCAACATTTAATGAACCAAAATCCATCTAAGGAATGCTTTGTATGAGGTAGCAAACCGTAGTTTTAAACATGTTGCAATAATTAGGACGACTGAAAATTTTGCTACATGGTACATTTTCTGACAGCACAAGGTTCTAGCTACTGAATTGAGAAAACCCTTGCGTAGTTCTACTCAAATAGCACCAATTATTTCCCGGCAAAGAAAAAAAAATAATAATAAACTGTTATTATGACAGAGATCATCTGCATTTTGATCAATTATAATTTTTTCATTTATTGGTTTATGATTGCTTCTGCCATTTTCATGCAATGTTTATATAATTATATTTTAGGGGTTAACATGTGGTCTATTCGGTCCATCGCTACTAGATTTTGTAGAAATTACTAAATCAACACTACCTGAGGTTTCGAGCACAATAACTGCATCCGGTTTAGGGTACCTGACTGGATCAATTTTTACAGGTATCATTGGCAACCGTATCCATACCGATCTTCTCTCCTTCCTGTCCTGTTTTGGATCTTCTGTAGCTATATTAGTTATACCATGGTGCTCAATTCTTGAAATTATGGTGTTCGCATTTGTTGTAAAAGGATTTTTGGCCGGAATACAGGATACAGGTATATATATGAACGAAATTTCCGGTCTTGAATTTTTCTTTGGCTTCGAACTCTGAGATTTACTTTCTGAAAAACCTCTTTACACGAATCGCTTAAAAATTTACGCATAATTAGCTTTCAAAAAGCATCTCTTAAATTGAATGCAAAATTTTAGAGAGCCCCTCAATAATTTTATATTCTCTGTTGACTTACTCTTCTCTCTCCACGAAAAGAAAATATATTGACATCAAGGAGAGAGAGAGAGAGAGAGAGAGAGAGAGAGAGAGAGAGAGAGAGAGAATTGCTTTAACTTTATCAATGCGACATATTCAAACAAAGTTTTACAAATATTTCGGAATGTCTGATATTTATTCAGATTTGACAGTTATTTTTTATGTTCTGTCTTTTTCAGCGGCGAATGCGTTGCTACTACGACTTTGGAAAGATGAACGTTCGACATATATGCAGGCACTACATTTTTCATGGTCTGTCGGTTCTATTCTTTCTCCGCTATATATAACACCGTTTTTGACAGAGACGCAATTAACACCAAATGAAGTAACCAAGAATAGCACTTCATTTTTCCAAAACGCCACAAATTTTGAAGAAAAATATAAAAACGAACACGTGACAAATATATATTCATATTTTTCTAATCAGTCAAGAGGTCCTGACATGTCTCACAACTATTCTCGTTTGAACGATATTTCGTCCTCGGAATTTACTCTTTACATTCCGTATACCATAACGGGCATGGTTTTTATGACTGCGGCATTGTTTTTCCTAATAGCATATATACAGGCAATTTTAAACACGTACAAATCAGAAAAAATCAAGACAAACGAAAGCTTGGCAGAGAAAAAGTCTAAAACAAAACGAAAATGTATTGAAAATCTCGCGAAAATTTATATTGCGCAAAGTTGCATTAGTCAACGTTTTGATGATAATGATGTTATATGTGTCAATAGAGGCAGTATTTGGGGGCCTGATTGCAACGTTCGCGGTAAGGATGCTAAAATGGACAAAGGTCAAAGGCTCGTATTTAACAGCGGTATACTCAGGTTCGTTTTGTATTGGGAGAGTATTTTCAATATTTGTCGTGAGGTTTGCTAGGACATCTAGAATATTAATATTTAATTGCTTTATCCTTTGCATTGCAATAACAGGATTTCTTATTTCTGCTATTTTATCGTTTGAGATTGGCATTTGGCTCACAACTAGCGTCATTGGTGTTTTTGCTTCACCGGTTTTCCCGGGTATTCTCACATGGGCGGAAGAAGAATTTGTAACAATGACTCGACGTGTAACAAGTTCTGTATCAGTAGCTTCTTGTATTGGTTGGATGTCGATTCCAGCTGTTGTTGGCGCACTGATGGACATTGTATCACCTATGTACTTTTCTTATTTTCCTTTGGGATTAATTATTACTGTCATAATTCTTTACTTCACGGCCACTTTATTTTCAAGAGTAATTAAAAAATATAGAAAACCAAATATTATGAATAGGTCGTTAGAAGTATAGACGTATATAGAAAAATGAAAGGCTGTTCTCTGTACAGTTTTGAATATATATATATATATATATATATATATATATATATATATATATATATATATATATATATATATATATATATATGATTGTAATTTTGTACCATACTAAGAAGAAATATTTTACCGAATTCTACTTGAATAGGAAAATTTTTTATCGATCAATTTGACTTTCGGCAATTCTAATAAAGAAAAGGTTTGATAATTAGAGATGTTGTTTGTCATTTTGCTTTCTGTTTTTTTTCTCCCTCCGGGGACTCGGTGGCCGAGTCGTCTAGAAACAGATCACACAACCAGCCTAGGTTCGAATTCCCATTTCGAGAGATCCTGATATCAGTGCGGATTTCTGTAAGCGAACTGAGAACACTGGATTAGTACATACAACCGATTAGGCGAAAGAACCACAAACTAAAAATGAAATGAGCTTGGGATTAGCTATAGCACTCATCAATCATTGCAGTTTGTTAGAATGGAAACTGACCTCTGTAAATCATTTTACATGTGAAACATTAAATTGTTTACTCCCGCCTCCAAAGCGGGAGATCGGAGTTCGAACCGCAAGCAGGTCATACAAAAAGACTTTGAAATTTTAAATACTGGCACTTGGCATTAGGGCAAAGTATTGTCTAATTCATCTGATGTCAGAAAAACGTGACTGGAGAGTGGTATGGCTGTTTATGGCTACTGACTAGGTGAGGTAGCCATAAGGGTACGGTAGTACAAGGGAGATCGCACATTTCACGTTATGCATACACGAACTTTTTTCTTAGTTTAATCCTTAGAGATTAATTGCACTCTTGTCCCGAAAAGCTGAAAAATTGTTGTTGCTAAGTTAAACACCATTGTTATAACGACTGAATTTCTTAGTTTAGATTAAGATATTCTCTTGCTTTAACCGATATTGGTACTATTTATATCAAAATTATTGTGTAACTTTATCACAAGAATTTGGACATTTACGATACTTATATACATTGAACTATAGATTAGAACACGATAGACCATTCAACAGAAAAGATGATAAAATTACTCACAATAATTTCATTGTTTTATTTCTGTGCCGAAGGTAGGTTAAAATACGTATAGTTGTTTATGATATATGATTAGCTTTTATATATGCATATACATGTTTTTATTTGAAGAAGGTATGAATTATCTAGCTTTTAATAAATTTTAAAAACTTCAACATTGAAATTTTCAAACAAACAAATAAAGATTATGAAGTGGATCTGGATCTACTACTAATTTGGACAAACATTGAGAAAGTTTCGACTAATAGAAGCTAAATAAGATCGAAATATATAGCACAAATTTTTGATGTGCCAGATATGCACATTTCGGAAATTCATTCCACATCAGTGACACTAAGACCGAAAAGTTTGATAGATAAAAAACATAAGCCAAACAGTTAAAAAATAATGAATCTAAAGTTCAAAAATTATATAAATCCAAATACAGTTAAGGAATGCTTTGCAAAAGGGAACAGAACTTTGTTTCAAATAAATTTCAGAATGTAAGACGGCTAAAAATTTTGCTAAATGTGTATTTTCTGACAACACAAAATACTGCCTACTGAGTTATGGATACCCTCGGGAAGTTTAACTCCACCAGCAGCGGTACCCACCCAGGGGTAGTAAATATATAACAAAAAATACCAGTTAAATTTTGATGTTCGTGATTCAAATTTATGAAAGAATTTTTTATTCAAATACAAAGGTCAAAATAATTGTTGGTTATAAAAATCTTTCTAAAAATTAGCAAGAATCCATGTTTAAATTATTAAGTTATTGTATCGGGTACCTATCGGTGTCTCGATGGCCGAACGGTCTATGATGTCAGAACGTCAGCTGACGAATCGTCTTTTCTTTCCGCTTATTTTCGTATCCCAAATCTATTGCGAGACAGATTTTTTCAGTTCGCTTGTCAAAGGGTTGTAGTATTTCATGGAATTTTTTTTAACATTCAAAACCGGAATATTCAAATTGTCAGAAAATGTCTATCACACATAGTACGTGTATTTGCAAAATAAAGCTACTCGGTTAAAAAAAAGTAAAATGACATTCAGCATTTATTACTTTGTTTTATATCATTGACCATAACATCTTAAATTTGCTTTTAGACAAAAACAGTGAATTGATTACCTAGTAAATACATTTTAATAAAGACTATTTTATCTTTAATAAAATGTCAGTTTACAGGAACATCAATTTAAATAACAAACACATGCTTTGTAAAAAAAAAATCAAATATATATGGATTAAACAGAAACCGAAAGCTTCACTTCAATAAGTTTTTACAAACTTTATTCTGGCTAAAATTTAGATATGATAATGTTCTTAAGAACAATAATAAACACGTTCATAAAAGTATTTTGAACTCGAATTTCGAACAATTCTATCGGTACTTTTGGCCTTGTAAATATGATAAGACAGGTATTGAAGATAGGAATGTCGTGAGAATTCCAGATAAAACGTGTTTGGAACTAACAAATGTTAATGACAAATTTATATTTATCAGGATAATTACGGATATATGTGTGCTTGAGAGTAATGTTACTTTGCAAAGGGGGGGGGGGCTTCGATCGCTAGCAAAGCGGTCTATATATGGTGTCTCACTTTCTAGGTTTAGGTCCCATGCGGGATAGATTCGTGTGTGAGATGGTTGGTGGGTGTCGGGGGGGGGGGGGGGGGGCTTCAATCGCTAGCAAAGCGGGCTAAAACAGGCGCTTACTATATATGGTGTCTCATTTTCTAGTTTTAGATCCCATGCGGGATAGATGCATGTGCGAGATAGAAAGTTTTTAATTTCGTCTGTGGTTTTCCCAGGATACCTATTTCCTCTACCATCCTTGAATTGACGTTACCATAAGTGAAAAAATCTTGACTGGGGCGTAAAAACCATTACCATACTCCACTTTGTAGAGAATTATTTTATTTATTATTCATTATTCTCTTCAATAAAATAAATGAAAATTACGTCGCGATATTTGTAAATAATCTACGTTTAGAGCCATCGTGTTTGTTACAGTAAATTATGCAAAAATATCAGAGAAAAACCTTTTTTCACTTACTTCAATTACGTAATTTCAAATTTTCTTTCCGGACTCGCGATTAACATGAAAAATTCCAGTAGAAATGGGATGTCGATGTTTTACATGTCGATGTTTTGGCGACACATAAATTCTTGTACACAAAAGATTCTACGATTTGCCTTTTTAAAAATGCAAAATTCCCATAGCGGCAACACCTTTCTGTGTGCGGAAATGTCCCCTGGTAATAGCAAATGCGGATATTAATTTCCCGTTACGACTAGACTTTAAATAAGTTAAAATTTTATTTAAGTTTATCGCATGTTCTATAAAACTTTAGCAAAATTTACTTTTGCTGTAACAAACACAGTTACTTAAACATTAATAATAAGTATCTCTGTCGCCATTTTGAGTAATAATGACATGGAAGCAGTAGCGTTTTATCTTTATTTATGAAAATAATTTATTATCCTTCTTCACATAAGCTATGTGCAGTTTCTTTATTTAATATATAGCAATCACTTTTATTCAGTGTGTATCTCGAGGGTCATCTGTGACCGAGTGACTTTTAATGACAGCTAATTGATGACAGGGTCCCTTGTCGCCATGATTTAAAAAAAAACCAAAACAGGTCTATTCAAGTGTAATTACTTTAAAGGTCCGTCCTCGTATGCCGAGGGCAGCTTGTTTTCTCGAAGCACTCCAGTTTCATCCATCAATCCCAAAAGTGATCACCTTTATGCAAGTTATAAAAATCTTGACGACTCCATCCATGTACATTTCAATTTTCAGCACAGGTTTTACAAACATCTCCACCAATAGATAACCAAGTTGGTGGCTGTCACTATGGAAACATGTTATATATGGCTGGGCAAAGTTGGACAGCAAGTGATGGCTGCAATACCTGTTACTGTTCAGCACATGCTGGAGGCGCTTTGTGCACAGAAATGGCGTGCGTAACTACCAAACCTTTAGTAGATGTAAAACCAGTCGCAACATGCTTATACAACAAAGTCACGTATGTTGCGGGGGATAAATATATGGCTACTGACGGCTGTAACACGTGTGTTTGTGGGTCAAACGGTATGACGTCGTGTACAAAGGTATTCTGTCAAAGAGGTAAGTTCAAGTCGGTTTATTTATTTAACATGTAGAACGCTCCTTTTGAATTGATTTTGTTTGTGTCATTTTTACTTCCCTACTACTACTAGTACTGGTAATATAATTTGTAATAGAAGTGTCTTGAAGTTGCGTAGTCGTGAAGTAATTTAGAATATGTTGTCACTTCCTTTTATAATCATCACGTATGATCAGCAAAGCATAACGGAAATCTTTTCCAAATCCTTTACGACAAAAAATTCGGATTATTTTGGAATTCGTCAAATTGTATTTAATATACAAAGCAAATGTGGATCTACACGAACATCAATTGCAGTAAGATGCGTTAGGGCACCCCAATACAACTCATTACCGTATCTTTTATGCTATGCGACCGGGTCTGACCCAAGACTTAAAAGTGGGTAGTGACTGTTCTTTCGCCAAGCACCCGGTATTATGAAATGAAAGTTACGGTTCTTTCGGATGGGAACTTAAAATTAACGAGGCCCCGTGTCAAGGTAGGCGTGGTACAATTAATAACCCTGCTGTATAATGCCATCAGCGCAACGCACAGGCAAAATTTTTGCACTTTCGCCTTTAGCTGGCGACGTCTCGATATAAGTGAAATATTCTTGACTGGGACGTTAAACACCATTACTCAACTTAATTCAACTCATCTTTTATGTGAATTTGCTAATTAGTGACGTGACATTAATCAATGGTATTATTTCAATATATTTCCAGTTTTGTTTATCTCTGTATAATATTATATTTCTTATGATTAAATGAAATTTAGTTCGCATGTTCATGATTTACTGTTTTGAAATTTCTCTTCCTTCATTAAGATTGCCTTGGTAGTCGGGTGGTCAAAGGTGCGCTTACGGATCATATGTCTATTACCGTCTAGCTTCCCATTAGGTAGATTTTTGTGTGAGAAGTATGTCTCAGTTCGTTTGCACAAGATCATTGGTTATTTCCGGCTATTCCGGTTTTCTCCAGTATTGCTGATAGAAGTTAAAGATAAAACGTACAAGAACAATAATCCAATCCCGCTATTTTGAATAAATATTTGACATTTTATTGAAGCATCATTTTTGAAGTTGCATCTATTTTCAGGTTCTTGTGATTACAACGGTAAGAGATTTTATGTAGGAGAAATGTTCGATGCCAAAGATGGCTGTAATACCTGTCATTGTGTGACACAAGGACATGTAGCATGTACAGAGATGTATTGTATTCCTTTCATGAATTTTTAATAAAAAATTTTTTACATTTGTGTTGTAAAATTATTATAGGTGTTACAAAAGCCTTAATAAAATGCGACATGTTAACTCATAAAGACGAATGCTAAATGTCTTGGTTTTTTCCGGAATAAAAAGGTTTCATCTTCCAAAGACATGAGAGACAATATTAAAACATGCTTTAAATCTTTACTGGCTGATTCCGTGTCTCATATCATCTTTGTTTTTATAGGTTCCCACTTCCTCGAAACATTCTATGCTTTGTATTTATATGATGAAGGTTTGAAGCGAGCGCTTTCGAATCACGACGTCCCTCAACGCTAAGTAAGTTTCGAACTTTGTAAAGATTCTGTTGTAAGAATGTTTGTTAGTTCGCTTGTCGAAGTTCTTTGGTTTTCTCCCGAAACTCCTTTTTCCTTCACCAACTCAAAACTGACCGCCTCTATATAAATAAAAACACCTTGTCATTCGGCGTAAAACTTCCTTACTTCTCTTTACTGATAGTGATGTTTCACACTAATTTGAGGAATAGAAGACTCAAGCACAGCATTAAGAGACTTCAGATGCTCCTGTTGCTGCTGAAACTGACGGGAGAATTCAGCTTTTTTTTCATCCCGTTCATTTTGTGTCTTAAGATTAGAAAAAAGAAAAATTCAGCTTTAAAATCGCCGTCATCACAATATTACTTATGTGGAATGATTTTCCGAAATGTGCACATATGGCACATCAAAATTAAGCAAGTATTTGTAATATAATTACAAGTATAAAATCACTGTACTTAAACATATACTAGATATATTTGACTTCCATTAGTTCTATGTTCCTTTTGATTATCTTTCCGGAGCACCCGGTCTCACTTCCTTGATGAAAGTTCACATGTATAACCGAAATGGTTTTTTGAATGAATATGAACCTCTTGCACAGAGAATAATTTCACCCATTTCAAACTGTAAACATAAAGTAAGGTAGGTACAAGATAAAAGAAAGAAATGCTTTGCAAAATATATTACAAAATATTAATCAAAATCATTACCATCCATTTTTGTGTTGAAGATGTTTATCTTGTCGTAATAATCTCTTTCATATGATTCAAATTATCCTACACAACAAGCGACAAAAGAATTCCATAGTTAGCATTTACTATCCAAATTTATGAAAGAAACATGACAGGTAACGAGGTCTTCTTCAGATGAAACTAAGAAACGTTTTAAAATATAATTTTAAAAGTATGAAGTTAAAGAAGTCCATATACAAGGTCTAGAGCCAATAGATCAATACTCTGGAAATATAATGACTTGTGCAGCATCACAGAAATAATATTAGAATATCATCTGTAAAGGAAGAACTTGTAATGCTGCAAAAATGTCGGTTTATCTTCAGAAGAAACTGTTATGTAGTGACAAAATACCCACACCAATCAAACCAAGAACCTTAGATATAAAAAGGAACCTTTCACTATTTTTTTTCCAACTTTTAAATCACTTCAGGCAGGCAACCTTTGTATAACGAAGGACCACTCTTGAAAGGATAGGTCGTACAATTAAGCAATATATAGCATGTTTGTTTTATTCTTTTTTTATGATGAACAATTGACATCAATGCTGGATCAATGATTGTGTTCTTGATAGGTAAATACAAAACATTTTTTGACTTCCATTAAAATAGACTTAAGTATAAAATGACCTCAGAAAAAAACACATTAAATAATTTGTTCTAAAATAATGGAAAAAACACTTTTAAGTACGTTCAAATTATCAATAAAACAGAAAAAAAAAAAAAAAAAAAAAAAAACCATTGTTGTTTAAATGCAACGAAATTAAATTTAAGCAATATCGAATCATACAGTTGCTAGTATTGATTACATGAACGATAAGATTAAGGGTGACAATCCACGTATTGTTCATAAAACGTTTTGTGCTTGTTAAACATTAATATGTGTTCTTCATTGTTAATTACTGATTCCGGTTTACGATTTACACAGACTTTTAGGAAAAATTGTAAGAAAGGTATTTCAAGTCGAGTTTAGCAACACATTCTTTTATGTCTAGAAGGATTTAATTCGGAGCAATTGCAAATTTCCGGAATTGATAGACATTTACCGTAATTATTGAAAGAAAATCAGAAATCAAGAGAAAATTTGAAATAATAAAGTAAAATCCGGAATATTTCAACAAGATCCGGAATATTTCGACAAAATCCGGAATACTTAGGCAAAATCCGGAACAATTAGTTTCGAATTAATGGTAAATTTACCGGATTTTGAGAGTCGTATAGAAGTCTGAATCGTAAGTCAAAGTCTTATTATTCCAGTAGATGTCTGATTTTACCGGAAAATGTTTAACAATTAAAATTTAAATTGCGCCATTTCGTTAGTTTTTTTTGACGTCGTGTAATTAGACCCGCTTTAAATAAAAGTATCATAAAATGAACACCTAAATCTATTGCTTGTACACATATCACTGTGATCATTGTGATTTTTAAGTGTGTCAATTTGCTGCAATTTCAATATCGTTTAACTGATTTGAATGTACTATATAGTAAGATTTTCAGCCGTCTAAAATTTGAAATTTATTTAAAACTAAGGTTTGTTCTCTTATGCAAAGCATTCCTTAGCTGGATTTGGATTCATATATTTTGGAACTTTAGATTAATTATTTTTCAACTTTTTGGCCTATGTTTTTTATCTATCAAACTGGATAACAAAATGGCTCTGTAGCAGCATTTTTCTCAAAATTTCTCGATTCTGTAAAAATTGTAAGTTTTTACCCTAAAAAGAGTTGGAACATCATCTTGCCTTCTCATATAATCATAATTAAACTGCATAATGAAACTGTGTTGCAAATTTCATTGAAACAACAGTATTAGTTAGAGATATGGACTTAAACATAAACTGTCAATATTTCCTCAAAATTTCCTTTTTTCGGTAAAAAAGTTTTTACCTTAAAAATAGTTGAAACATAAGCTTATAAACTCATGTAATCATGATTAAACTGCATGATGAAACCTTGTTGCAAATTTCGATGCAATAACAGTATTAGTTTATGAGATAAGGACTTTAACATAAACTTTCACATTCTGACACGCCGCCGCCGCCACTGGAAAAGAAACACCTTAATCTCGCCTTTTGGCGATACCAGGCTCGACAAAAATGATATACTTGATACTATTTTTGAGACAAGTTATTCTAAGCTCATTTATTCAGAACTATTCTTTACACACATACACGCGCGGGCGCGCGCATGAATGATATTAATATAAAGACAGTAGATATTTGTTACCATATATATCTTTTAAAAAATCCAAGCAAGAAATTTTTTTCTCTATTGGTTTCGTTCACCAGAAAGCTCTCAAACAATAAACAAATATGTTGGCACTTCATAATAAGATGTTCACTAACTATCCTTTAAACGATAAATAAATGTTCTAGTACTGAGTTGAGTAATGGTGTTGAACGTCCCAGCCAAGAATGCTTCACTTATATCGAGGCGTCAAGCACTGCTTAATGTATATGCAGTTATTATTTGTAAGCTCGTTATAAACAAAGAAATCAACACGATTTAATATGGAAATTGATTGATTCTTGAGATTTGTTTCAACCATCACGCACATACACCCACACACATCGATGACTAATCAGTTTTTTATTCCTTATGAAAATGAAATAAAACATAAATATAAAAGCTTTTTTTTCTTAATTTATTACAGTCTAACTCTTCATAATTTCCTAAAATTACATCACAGTTATATTCATCTTCTCCTTTTTTATGGTCAACATAAAAAATCTAACAACAGTTAACATGATAAATTTAATACAATATGATATATGATAATGTTAATCAATGTTAATGATATGAGAACTGAACACTCTAACAACATATAAAATAATATGACACATGATAACAAAATAGGTGGGTAGTTTCAAATGAAATCGGTTTGATTGGTAGATTATATGCCCGTTTGCATCTGTAGTGTAAGAATGACAAAGCCAGAATTTTAATAATGTTTCATTTAGAATATCATATCTTAAAAGAGATTATATACTACATTAACAACAAAAGATACAATTCCTAACAAGACAATATGTTATGTGAAAGAAACAGTTCTCAACAAGACATGAGTTAAAATGTATTTACAAAAACGAACATTCATTGTAGCCGGCTTTCAAAGGTGATTACTTAATTATGTTTGTATTCTTAGTTTCCACGCATCCTTGTTCAGCTTCAGCTACATCTGCTAAAAGGATGAGAAAACCAATAAACTAAATATACATTTTTAAATTGTATTTTCCCCTAATAAATGGCAGTACATTTATAAACATTTTCGTAAATACAGTTAATATTAGGTAATACTATAATATATATCCATATATATCATGAGATTAAATATACAATTCTATCCTATGATTTACCTACATATAAACACACAGAAAGTTTAAACATAAATATAAAAAAATTAGTAAATAATAATGCAAAGATAAACTAGCCTGAAAGAACTACATGTAGTTAAGAAACATTCACAATTTAAACCTAAGTCTTATTTTCAAATTAAATAGTTTAACTATATATGTCCGTTTGCTAATTCATCATTGAACTGTCCTATTTAAGAAATAGATAAGTTGGTTAACAACATTGCTATAAATTGTTCAATTAATTATTTCCTAAATTTAATTCACAATAATTCATTTTTTAACAAAACGGCGATGGAATGGAAAAGGGATTAAGTTGTTAAAATACATATCTCAGTCATATGCTAGTTAATTTGAAGTCCTAATTATTTTTTCTTCTTGGTTATCGATTTTTCGCCAACTTCCTCCATAATTAGCAACATGAATCCCGTGTTTGTCAGTTAAATTTCAAATTATTGGGGCACCAAATACATGCAATTCAATTGCAATTTCTAAAACTATTTGGCAATCATAAAAGTGTGTAATTTGTTTAAAATAATACTTTAATCAGTTGTAATAAATGTAAGTTAAGAAATGGTGGCAACAACTAATGAATACAACCTCTGCTGATTTTGAGACCAATTTTTCTAGAGGTTTATGTGAAATAAATTTTATATTATTAATAAAAAAGCTATATCATTTTTTTTTATTTACCTCAGATGTTCTGTATATGAAAAATAAGAAAATTTCAGATGGGGAAACATGGTATAGAAAGGTTTGAAAATCTAGTAATTGATAATTCATTTTATTGGACCTAAGTGAGAAAAAAAAAAACAAACATTTAATCATGATCTAGAAAGTCAATGCATAATTACATTTATTTTAAATAAAATGTATAGAAAATTAAACTAACAATGAATTTTAAATAAATATCACAAAGCATATATCAAAGGAATGTTTGCACATGAAATCATAAAAAAGCAAAATTTAGGATGGTTATGCATATTTCCCATACTATATAAGCAGTTATTCAATATGTGGAATAAATAATGTTTTGATTATATATAAAGTTATGTTGTACAAAATTTCATTAAAAAAAAAAAAAAAATAAAAAAAAAATAAAAAAAATAAAAAAAAAAAACCAACAACAATTTTGCATTTGAACGCAGGGAACACTTAAACCATCTGGCACATTGTTTAAAAATTTCAGAAATGTTTTGTTATATTTTTTTTTTAATTTTAAAAGGCCTTATCAAGGTTTTTTTTCAACTTTTCACAGAAATACCTACTAATTGACTTTTTTAAGTACCATCCATGACAATATTGCAAAGTCCAACAAAACTGATTGACAAATATGGTGTTTTTACAACACTACATAAAAATGTATGTTGACAAACATCAGATTTATGATATGTGCAGCTTCTATGCATTTTACAAATGACCTGTTATACAAAACATGTACATTTTCAGAAAATTCCCAATCAATTAAGTATAACATTACGGCAACCAAATAACAAATGACCTTACTGAATGTTTGCATCACAATATATTGAAATTCAAAAATACTTTCATATATTACTTTTCAAAATCACAGAATAATTTTACTGTCTACAAGGGATAAAGGATTTGTGTAGAAATATTAATTTTATTAGTGAAACTGCAAGGAACCATAACTCTACTCAAATGTATAATAACCAGAGTTTTGTTGTTCAAATCTTAAATTGTTATCAAAAATTTGAATCTTGTTGCAAGTCAATGTTTTTGATTTTTTTTGTTTGAAAGGTAATGCTCAATTGTTATTATAAAGCAGCAATAATTTAAGTTAAAGGTCAAAGGTCATAATAAATGCATTAAATTCTAAATTGATAACATTCTGAATTATTCACTAACAATTTGGTTAAGATGAAAAAGCTTCAAACAACCTGGCCCGGGTAATCAGATTGGTAAACTTGTTATGATTTACTTTAATGATAAGCACAATATATTAACATTTTCAAACAATAATGGATGCTGTTCAATTTTACAATATGGTTTTATTTGACAAATATTTGAATGATAAGATATATGTATATAAATAAAACAATCATAATATAAAAATAAGCATGTGGATATATTAATACAGAAAATACAGAATCAGAAATTAGTAGATAAAATGTTAATTACAATCACGATAATTCCAGATTATATTTTTTTCAATACATGAAATGTAAATGACTTGTACAGATAGCTTTTATAGGACTTGATAATACTTAAACAAGCTAGGAATTACATTGATCTAAACATTCACATCAAATTGTCTGAATTCATTGATTTACAGTTGCAAATTGCTTGTTGTCCCAAAGCATAATTATTCCAATGAATCTGGTCTGCCGGGCAAATAAATGTTTTTTAAATTAATGAAAAATAAAATTGACAATATTATATATTAACTACAGATCAAATTTGCTGGGTTTATTAATGCTTTTTAGTTCAAGGCAAGAAAACCTTAAAATTTAACACAAGTTACTTTTTCCTTTTTGTGATTCACTGATGAGGAATGAATTTCCAAAATGTGCACATCTGGCACATCAAAATTTAACTGGTATTTGTAGTATATATCTAAAACTGGGCTTCATTCTTAATCACAAAAAAAAATATTGTTTAAATTTTGATGGTGTATCCCCAAATATCATATTCTTTACTGTTAGACTCACAAGGAATACCTTTCTTACAAGAAATTAAAAAGAAAAGAGCTGTATGTAAAATAGAAGATGTTATTTGCTGCTGAGAATGTAATCTGTAAATACTAATGCTGAATATCATGAAGATCAGTAAATTACATATACATACATGTAATAAGATAAAACAATATTTAGATGATTTGACAAACTTAAGTATACAAACGGTATGAGAAAAAAATACAAAACATTTCTGTATGAATAACAATGATATTCTGATGATTTTGCAAAAACATCCATGGCCTTTTTTTAAGTAAAGTTATTTTATTTACATGTAAAATATACACAAAGTGACCACTTGTATCCATAGTTGCAAGCTAACATACAATATTTACATGATTTCAAAAACATACACATTGTACGGAAACATAGGTAGATTAAACAGATAAAGAAGCATATTTGATATTGAGTCTGCCTTTGTTTTATAGTCCAAAATAAACACATTAATATTTCCACACCAAGTGGATCAAGTAGAGAGGAGTGGAGTAAGTGCTTTTTTCCATCCCAATCAAAATCCCATCACTGTTATCTACATTAAAGAAGTTTTTATTTGAAAAAATCTGAATTTCTAAAGAAAACCAAATTAAGAGACTGATTTATTTGTCTTGCACAAGGTTGTGACTGATTGGGATTCAAAAACAAATTAGAAAAGTGCAAGAATCTAAGAGTCCAGGCTTATGTCCACTAGGTCAATATGTTATATGCTAATAAAAGTGTAGGTTTTGCAAATATTTTTGTAACAAAACATTTTGTATGTTTACAAATCATGGCAGTAGCCTCGAGGAATGATTGATGCTATGTGATTCTAAAGAGTTAACTGATACATGTAACATTTCTTGTTACAGATTTTCTGGGGTGCTATGGATTAATTTAGTTAAAAATTAACTTTTGAACAGGCATTTAAATTCAAATATTCTTCTTTAGCTTGAAATAAATATGTAAACTTAACAAACAACCAATTTAACAAACTTTTACACATTTAAACATATAACATACTTTTATATCAACTGTCTATAAAACATAATGCGTACATATATACAACTAATACCTTTCATTCTTTAATTTGCAAGTTATTTTCATTTTATACAAATTGAAACCAAATTATGTAATGATCATGTGATACCCATGAATCACACCTGGGTTGTGATAGCTTTGAAACTCGTTTACAAGACTCACAACAGTTTTTTTTAAATTGGAAAAATTATAAAAAAAGTGGTTAAAAGTTCATTCCGTTTTTTGCAATATTTTTAAAACTCAAGTCTTTGAGGTTAAGTTTATTCTTAAAGAAATAACTTATTGTAATTTAAAAAAAATAAAGTAAAAACATTTGTTGAAGTTATAAAAAGATAACTGTTCAAAATTAGATTAGTATAATTCATGTTCACAATTCATATTTCAGTTGCTTTAGGCAAAGAAATAACTTTGGTTTACCACTCTTTTGTCTGTAGATCCATCACAACTATTCTTTTTATCAAATACATAACTTAGGCCATAAGAAATTAATACCTGGATTTTTATTCCCGTCCACCCCCTTTTTTAACACCCGCCCCGATTTATTTTATTTTCGGATTTTGAACTCATGTCTGGTTTTGATTCCAGCTTTTATATCAAATCTGCTCGCTCAATGAGCCATAATGTTATAAGTAAAAGCTGACTTGTTTCCGATGAAGTTTTGCATTGTAACAACAAAAGTAGAATGTTTCATGCTCCATAAGCCATAGGATTATATGTAGAAGTTGACAGGTGTCCGATCAAGTTGCAGACAGATTTTCAAAAATGAAAATGGCGTGTTTCGCATATTGGTTGTAGCATGGTATTTATTATAGCCACTGTAAAATCGGGCTTAAAAACAATCAAAAACTGGTATGGCTGTCAAGTTCCAGACACCATGACATTAATGGAATTATATATCGACTTTGTAGGTGGTAAACTCGATCATCAGATGCCTGTTGCTAACGCATTGAAATTGAATTCAAGAATCACAGTTAGTGTTGGTCGCACAAAACACGAGTTGACAGAGTGTAATCCTACCTCAAAAGTTGGAGATATTGTTTTATTTTGGGATCGTATATTAAATTCGATCAAGATGAGACTGGTATTGTGGTGTCTGATAGCTCAGCCAAAGTTGATGCTGAGAAATAAAAGAAAAAAAAAAATAAAATCCGCCCCCACCCCCATTTTGAAAAAAAAATTAGATGAAAATCTAAGTATTAATTTATTATGGCCTTAAGAAGAATTTTTTAAAGTATCTGAAATTCTGACTTGAGTTTTCAAACTATTAAAGTTAAAATGATGAAACGGCAAACCAAGCCCAATCTCATTTGGAAAAGTTTACTAAAGGCAATATTTTTAAAAAATGAATTCAGAATTGTTATTATACGTATTTAATAATTTAATAAATAATTTTTGTTTGTTTAATTCTTTTGAATTGGAAATTATAACCTTTTTTTATTAGTACATTATATAACACTTTCGGAAACTTACAGGGAATCTAGTCCTAAAGTCCTTACAAGTATTTCACAAATTATTGAAAGTTTTTTATTTTTGCATACATTTCACAAATATGATTTTTTTTGCCTGTACTGTCACTACCATTTATTTCTAAAAAATCACTATGATCAGTTATGACATCTTATTACTGTTTATGACATTGTGGATAACATTTGCTCAAAAAGATAAACAATATAAAAAAGACTTTTTGAATACATTTTCTGATTAAAATATACATATATATCATAAAGATAATACTGATTTTATAGGTAATAAGGGTGAAACAATAAATGTACAAGTTTGGTATAATACTGCATGAACACATGGCTTAGTGTACCTTTCATTTTCTTAATATTTCCATACCTCATTAACTATAAACAAAATTTAAACTGACAGAATCATAAATTAATATCTCATATGGGACAAAGAGATTGTTATATAATAAATACAAACCAAAAGCATGTTTTTGCTTACATACAAGGTATATACCAACAACAAACCAAACTGATGATTCAAAAATGGTAGCAATATATTGTTTCACCCCTAAAGATAGTCAATATATTAATTAAATTGGACAAAAACAAATCAGAAAAAGACAGTAATTTACAATGCTTGTACAGATAGTGTATAGATATAAATATGGTGGAAAATTGTCAATCTTTGAAACCATCAAGTAAAATTATGTTTTACTTAAAGGAAAAATCATTTCAGTTTTATAGAGATGCTTGTCTTTGAAGATTACAACCTTAGAAAACCAGTCTGTGGGTATTTTTAAACATGTATGAAAATTTTATTGATGTTAAAGAAGATTTTACAATAAACTGTATAAAATTATTTAAGTGTTATTCCCTGGATACAAATACAATGAGTACTCCAATCACCAACCACACTCCATTGTCAGAGACGCTTTTTGTGCCACATGTGACACCTGCGATTTCCACTGAATGTTATAAAACATCAGACTCTAGTTAACTTTAGAACACAAGTTTTTGAGTATTTATAAAGACATATGAAAATTTTATAAATGTTTAGGGAGATTTTACAATGGACTTTATAAGATTCCCTAGACACAAATATGAGTACTGCTTTTATAGGTCAAATACCCTAATATTCCATGTCTCCAAACCATAACAGACTTTGGAATTCCTTTAATTTTCCTATTTTTACAGGGAGTTATAATAATTTATTATCACATCATGCACAAAATATGAATATATAGTTTTTTTAAGTATAAAAAATGCAAAATATTAAAGCTAATGGTCACCATTTACTTGTGGTCATAAATGAAATGTATTTAATCAGTCAAATTTCGATAACATGAAATTTTTATGAAGAAAATTTTGCTATGAAAAGAAAGCAGAAAATTGCATACAAACTTCTAAAGTTTTCTTAAAAACCTTCAGCATCCAAAATTTGATTTAAATACAATCTGATTAAGGATAAAATTTTAATATTATCTTTCAGCCAATTTTTTATTTTTTAAGACCCTATTTTGAATTTCACTTTGATCAGTTTTAATTTTTTTTTTAAATTTAATTTTCATTTCATTTTACCTATGTGGTCAATTTGAACTTGTATTTTCATTCTAGCTTAAAAAAAGCATTCTATATCTACATGTATAAATATTACTTTTATAAAACCATAAAAATAAAAAAAAAATTTCAGAAAAATATACAAATGTATCTATGTATCATAATCAAAGTATAAAAAGTGTAATATTAAAAAGGAAAAGTTCTGTTATCTACTACAAAGTCTCATGACAAATACAATTTATCCTAGTACCTTCTACATCTTTATTCTGGCATATGTTTCTAACTGAACTCTACTCATCTATTATATATTTTCATGAATATATGGCTACTTTATTGCTTGAAAAGTAATTTTTTGTGATTTTTAAAAAATATTATTTCACCTATAGCAAATTAAGAAAAGAATAATTTTTTAAAATAAAATGACATCTGGCTCATTTTGCATTTATTAATAAAGAATAATTTTTTAACATAAAATGACACCTGGCTCATTTTGCATTTATTAACAAATGATTTTTTGCAATTATGTACAAACACTCATTAATTATAATTGCAGTGATACAGCTTTTCTTCAAGATAACAAAATACAAAACCAGTATTTAAAAAAGATTATAACAATATCAATATCCAACCCAATAACTACCAATGACGTCAGAGCTAAAATCTGAACTCGGGAACTCTTTAGAGTAAGATGGGACATATAGTTACTGTGATAAAGCATTTAAAGTTTATCAAGGCAGTGATTTTGATATGGTTTTTGAAAACTACCATCCACCTTTCTGATTGGGAAAATTTGGACCCTTTTTATGTCACATGTTACGCTCAGAATTTTGAAATTCATTGCAAAGATTTGATATTGTGACAATATCTAACATTTTTTGTCTGTCAGAACAGTTTTGGACAATTGGATTTAACTTAAACTATTTGATTGTGTGTCACTTTTGCCTTTTTGGGAATTTTAGTTGTTAAATTGGGAAATTTTAGTCTTATTTCTTTAGGGGAAACTACCTTTATTTGGTAGTAATTTTAGGCAAACAAAATCACTGCAAGGTTATGAGTTAAGTAATGGTGTTTAATGCCCAGTCAAGAATCTTTCACTTACATCAAGGCAGCCAGATCTATAATGGTGGAGAAAAACTGGAGTGCTCAGAGAAATGACAGATCTTTGGCAAGTAAACTGACAAACTTTCGTACACTAGGAACTGTCTGGGTGGGATTCAAACTATGTAGTGACAGACACCATGATCTGTAATTGTGTACTTTACACCACTTGGCTAACAAAGCCTAAATAAGCAGTAATTGAGGAGTAAAAATTATGAATAAGTAATAATTGAGGGGTAAAAATTATAAATAAGTAATTTTTTTCTAGAAGACATCCTGACCAAATTCTTTTGTGTAGAATTTTTAGTTTTCAATGGCAATGAAATCCTACAAAATGGTATATTCAGTGGGTTTTTTTTTTGTTAAAATAGTGGGATGTTTTACCTAGCCAACAGAAACAGTTCTGCAGAATAGCAGCTTTACGATTTAATTTTAAGTTTTTAATATTTTTTTCAGTTTTAGGCATAATTTTTTTAGAATAATCTAAAACAAAAATAAATGGATACAAAACCCTGCAAACACACAATCTGCTATTCAGAATTTCCGCTGACGCTAATACACCTTATGTTACAATCAGTAAATAATTTTTCTAGGTTCCACATGTCCAAAATGAATGAGTCGGCACTCATTTTTATTTGAGGGGGCATTATGACTTTCCATTTCTGAGAGAAGTGTTGGACAAAATTTGGGCTTCAACAGGTGAAAGAAAAAAATAAGATGCAGAACCAATATGAAAACAATAAGTCTCTCCCATTTTTGTGCGTGGGAGACTTAAAAACTAGTAACTATTTGTCTACAATGCTGCCCTTTTACACATAAGAGGACAAAGATGTTGGAAGTTACTGGGTTGGAATGACATTATAAAACATTTAAAAGAAACAAAAACTATCTTAAATTTCATTTTACAGCTTCTTTTATCACTTAAACATATAATATATATATAAGTAGTAATAGCATATCAACATTTTATAACCAAAATAAGCACTATTTATAAATAAAAAATAAGAGATATAGTGAAAAATATAAATCACATAATTTTTGCAAAAAAATGACTAGAATTTAAAAAAAAAAAAAATTAAAAAAAAAAAAAAAAAAAAAAAAAAAGCAATTATCAGTTTTTCTTACAAGGTCTTAAATACTTATTTTGTTAACATATTCGTCTGTAGCAGACAAAACTAAGTGGAGCTGTATTGTAACAGTCAAATTTTACTGAACTTTTAGAAAATTCATAATATGAAGACAAATTTGGTGTAGATATATACTGATACTGCTTGTTAAACAGCAAAAATAGTTCTAAATCCCTAACTAATAGTGAAACGAAGTTTTTTATTTTATTTTTTATTTATTTATTTTTTTTTTTGCTTAGTTGTAAGAATTAATCCTGTATCACCTTATTCCTGTTTCTATGACAATCCCATCACCTCTCTAGGACTGTACAGTTAACAGCACCCTGTTATTATATTTGGCAAGTTTTGCACAAAACATCCGACACCATCTTACACCAATTATCTTCACCATTTCATATCCTTGATCACCCATTTTTGTCTATCACTATGATCACATGGTCCTTAAAAACAAAATGTATATTATACATTGTGACTTGTGAAACTTGCAAAATTATGTTTTTTCTTTTTTTTTAAATTTCGTACCAAAATAACAATTTGAAATGTAAATGTAAACAGGTAAAGGATTAGAAATATAGGAACTAAATGAGTGGCTGTGTTTGTGTGATTGTGAATTTTGCTTAATTTGCATTGAAAATCCAAAAGCTTGAATTAAGTTTGGTATTTTACACTTACTTGGGTCTAGTCATACATGTAACTCAAAATTGCTCTGGGCATCTGCAATTAACATGGAATATTTCTGTACAAAGGAAACTGATGCTGCTGGGGGGATTTTAAATGTTTTCGGTAAAGTATTACATCGTATGTGCAAAAGAATACACCATATTTTTTTGTTTTTTAACATGTAAAAATCCTCATAGCATCATTTTTTTACTTTTTGCAGAAATATCCCATGGTAATTGCAGAAGCATATAATAATTCTCAATTACAACTAGGCTCAAGAAAGTAAAAAATACCAAACTTAAGTTAATTGGATTTTCTACGAAAATCAAGCAAAATTCACTTTCACAAACACAGTGACTCCAACAACTGTTAAATAATCAAAACTGTAAACTATAGTATCTTGTCAAACTGACTACATGTGTCAACTATAGTATCTTGTCAAACTGACTACATGTGTCAACTATAGTATCTTGTCAAACTGACTACATGTGTCAACTATAGTATCTTGTCAAACTGACTACATGTGTCAACTATAGTATCTTGTCAAACTGACTACATGTGTCAGTTAATGACCTACATGTATGTCAAACATCCATTTAACAATGCTAAAGACTGAACAGTACTTAGAATATGTATTCAACCATTTGTTATTTACTCTATCAAATAATACAGCAAGTTTCTATTACTTTGGAATCACGGCAACAGATCATAGTTACTATACATGGTTCCCGACTAAGATATCTCGAGATAAAGTTTGGCTAGTTCACACTTTTATACATGAGCATCATACCAATAATTTGAAGTTATTTGCACAATATGTTATAATAATCCAAATCATTTTTTGTTATGTTGGTTTGGTCAAGAATTTCACCTGATAATTATAGATACTGAACTAAATTTTACTTATCTGGGGTTGCTTGTGCTAGCCACATTGTTTATGGTGTGTGATAAAAGTAATAGCTGTACCCATCTTCAAATCAGTTATTAACTCTATTTCAGCCTTCTTCTTCCTCCTCATAAACCTACCTATAGATGGAGCATCTTTATCTGTTGGACTAGAAGCTCCTAAACACTGCTTGCTATTTACATGTTTTATTTCTAATGTCTGAAACAGAAAAAAAATTATAAGCATGTTGAATGTCCCATGCATATCGAATGACTAAATGAAAATTTTGAAATCAAATTTGAAAATTATTTTTCCAAATAAAAACAATCAAATTTATTTTATTACACATTGAAATATTGAACACATGTAAGCTTACATGGTTTTCCATAGTGGAAATGATGTTTCAGGGTTCTAAACTATTTGGTAGTTGACAAAATGACATTAAAATGTTTCATATTTAAAATCACTTTGACCTTGACTGGCGGTCGAGATTTACCCTTTTTTTTTTACTTTTAGACATTTAAGGTCTTGACAAGATGATTTTATGTTTTACTACTTCATGTGACTGTGACCTTGTTAATGAGTGAAGGTCAACTTAATTTTAAGAATTTTGTACACGTTTGTGCTCTATATGAAGTTCAAAGCTTCTAGACCAGTTCATACTAATAAAGGTCACTGTGACCTCGAATGAAGCTTAAGGTAAATCAAGTTTAAAAACTTGCAGAGGTTCTGGCCAAAGAATCACCCTGTAAAATGTCATTATTGGCTCAATAGTTCATTACTGATATACATGTACAATGGAACAATCGAGGGCAAATTATAACAGGAAAAAGGCAATCCTGAAAGGTCATACAAACAGAATTTAAATGTTTTAACAAATATGTAGATTTCACCTTACATATTACTGAAAAATACATAATTTATACATAATTATCCACTTACATAAACTTATAACAAAACAGATATGATGCATTATAGTAAAAATGTAGACAAATTTCACATCTTTTTTGGTAAAACATTGCAAATAGCCCATCCCACCCGAAAACAAGATACAGAAATACAATGACATTTTCAGACATGCTGTAAGCTAGGCATATGATGCTTTATAAATACAGTATTTATCACTGATAAAATAAAGCTAAGTAAGCAACATAAACAATATGGTTTTTAATGTCCAGAAAGCTTAAGATAATGATACTGATAATATTGATGAAGTTTTGTTAGACACATTGCTCACATGCATATAACACGAACATAGAAGATATTCACAGTAATATCATAATGCAGAAATTGTAGTCTTAGTGTTTGTTAAAAAAGCATTCAAAAACACAATGTTTGTTAGCCAGAAAAACTCTTAAATCTTGAAACCTACACCTACTTAACAATAACAATTGATTTTACACTTATAACTTTTCAATTACTTAAAATTTTACCATGAAAATAGGTGAAATATACTTCATTAGAGACTGCTTAACCCCTCTCTCTTTATATATATATATATATATATATATATATATATATATATATATATATATATATAATTTAAATTAGCTCCTAATTTGGTGCATATTGTAATTTTTTTTTTAATTTCTGATAACAAGGAGTAAGGAATCTGTCTTCCCTTTTCTTGACTCTCAGGTAAACCTAGTCTTACTCATTATAACAGATGACAGTCAGGTAAATCTAGTCTTACTCAATATAACAAATGACAGTCAGGTAAACCTAGTCTTACTCAATATAACAGATGACAGTCAGGTAAACCTAGTCTTACTCAATATAACAGATGACAGTCAGGTAAACCTAGTCTTACTTAATATAACAGATGACAGTCAGGTAAACCTAGTCTTACTCAATATAACAGATGACAGTCAGGTAAACCTAGTCTTACTTAATATAACAGATGACAGTAAGGTAAACCTTGTCTTATTCAATATAACAGATGACAGTCAGGTAAACCTAGTCTTACTCAATATAACAGATGACAGTCAGGTAAACCTAGTCTTACTCAATATAACAGATGACAGTCAGGTAAATCTAGTCTTACTCAATATAACAGATGACAGTCAGGTAAACCTAGTCTTACTCAATATAACAGATGACAGTCAGGTAAACCTAGTCTTACTCAATATAACAGATGACAGTCAGGTAAATCTAGTCTTACTCAATATAACAGATGACAGTCAGGTAAACCTAGTCTTACTCAATATAACAGATGACAGTCAGGTAAATCTAGTCTTACTCAATATAACAGATGACAGTCAGGTAAACCTAGTCTTACTCAATATAACAGATGACAGTCAGGTAAATCTAGTCTTACTTGATATAACAGATGACAGTCAGTTGAACCTAGTCTTACTCAATATAACAGATGACAGTCAGGTAAACCTAGTCTTACTCAATATAACAGATGACAGTCAGGTAAACCTAGTCTTACTCAATATAACAGATGACAGTCAGTTGAACCTAGTCTTACTCAATATAACAGATGACAGTCAGGTAAACCTAGTCTTACTCAATATAACAGATGACAGTCAGGTAAATCTAGTCTTACTCAATATAACAGATGACAGTCAGGTAAACCTAGTCTTACTCAATATAACAGATGACAGTCAGGTAAACCTAGTCTTACTCAATATAACAGATGACAGTCAGGTAAACCTTTTCTTATTCAATATAACAGATGACAGTCAGGTAAACCTAGTCTTACTCAATATAACAGATGGCAGTCAGGTAAAGCTAGTCTTATTCAATATAACAGATGGCAGTCAGGTAAAGCTAGTCTTATTCAATATAACAGATGACAGTCAGGTGAACCTAGTCTTACTCAATATAACAGATGACAGTCAGGTAAATCTAGTCTTACTCAATATAACAGATGACAGTCAGGTAAATCTAGTCTTACTCAATATAACAGATGACAGTCAGGTAAACCTAGTCTTACTCAATATAACAGATGACAGTCAGGTAAACCTAGTCTTATTCAATATAACAGATGACAGTCAGGTGAACTTAGTCTTATTCAATATAACAGATGACAGTCAGGTAAACCTAGTCTTATTCAATATAACAGATGACAGTCAGGTGAACTTAGTCTTATTCAATATAACAGATGATAGTCATGTAAACCTTGTCTTTCTCAATATAACAGATGACAGTCAGGTAAACCTAGTCTTACTCAATATAACAGATGACAGTCAGGTAAACCTAGTCTTATTCAATATAACAGATGACAGTCAGGTGAACTTAGTCTTATTCAATATAACAGATGACAGGTATACTTTTTCTTATTCAATATAACAGATGACAGTCAAATAAACCTAGTCTTACTCAATATAACAGATGACAGTCAGGTAAACCTAGTCTTATTCAATGTAACAGATGACAGTCAGGTAAATCTAGTCTTACTCAATATAACAGATGGCAGTCAGGTAAATCTAGTCTTACTCAATATAACAGATGGCAGTCAGGTAAAGCTAGTCTTATTCAATATAACAGATGACGGTCAGGTGAACTTAGTCTTATTCAATATAACAGATGACAGTCAGGTAAACCTTTTCTTATTCAATATAACAGATGACAGTCAGATAAACCAATCTTACTCAATATAACAGATGACAGTCAGGTAAACCTAGTCTTATTCAATATAACAGATGACAGGTAAACCTAGTCTTACTCAATATAACAGATGACAGTTAGGTAAACCTAGTCTTACTCAATATAACAGATGACAGTCAGTTGAACCTAGTCTTACTCAATATAACAGATGACAGTCAGGTAAACCTAGTCTTACTCAATATAACAGATGACAGTCAGGTAAACCTAGTCTTACTCAATATAACAGATGACAGTCAGTTGAACCTAGTCTTACTCAATATAACAGATGACAGTCAGGTAAACCTTGTCTTATTCAATATAACAGATGACGGTCAGGTAAATCTAGTCTTACTCAATATAACAGATGACAGTCAGGTAAACCTAGTCTTACTCAATATAACAGATGACAGTCAGGTAAATCTAGTCTTACTCAATATAACAGATGACAGTCAGGTAAATCTAGTCTTACTCAATATAACAGATGACAGTCAGGTAAACCTAGTCTTACTCAATATAACAGATGACAGTCAGGTAAATCTAGTCTTACTCAATATAACAGATGACAGTCAGGTAAACCTAGTCTTACTCAATATAACAGATGACAGTCAGGTAAATCTAGTCTTACTCAATATAACAGATGACAGTCAGGTAAATCTAGTCATACTCAATATAACAGATGACAGTCAGGTAAACCTAGTCTTACTCAATATAACAGATGACAGTCAGGTAAACCTAGTCTTACTCAATATAACAGATGACAGTCAGGTTAACCTAGTCTTACTCAATATAACAGATGGCAGTCAGGTAAACCTAGTCTTACTCAATATAACAGATGACAGTCAGGTAAACCTAGTCTTACTCAATATAACAGATGACAGTCAGGTAAATATAGTCTTACTCAATATAACAGATGACAGTCAGGTAAACCTAGTCTTACTCAATATAACAGATGACAGTCAGGTAAACTTAGTCTTACTCAATATAACAGATGACAGTCAGGTAAATATAGTCTTACTCAATATAACAGATGACAGTAAGGTAAACCTAGTCTAACTCAATATAACAGATGACAGTCAGGTAAACCTTGTCTTATTCAATATAACAGATGACAGTAAGGTAAACCTAGTCTTACTCAATATAACAGATGACAGTCAGGTAAATCTAGTCTTACTCAATATAACAGATGACAGTAAGGTAAACCTAGTCTTACTCAATATAACAGATGACAGTCAGGTAAATCTAGTCTTACTCAATATAACAGATGACAGTAAGGTAAACCTAGTCTTACTCAATATAACAGATGACAGTCAGGTAAATCTAGTCTTACTCAATATAACAGATGACAGTCAGGTAAACCTAGTCTTACTCAATATAACAGATGACAGTCAGGTAAATCTAGTCTTACTCAATATAACAGATGACAGTAAGGTAAACCTAGTCTTACTCAATATAACAGATGACAGTCAGGTAAATCTAGTCTTACTCAATATAACAGATGACAGTAAGGTAAACCTAGTCTTACTCAATATAACAGATGACAGTCAGGTAAATCTAGTCTTACTCAATATAACAGATGACAGTAAGGTAAACCTAGTCTTACTCAATATAACAGATGACAGTCAGGTAAATCTAGTCTTACTCAATATAACAGATGACAGTCAGGTAAATCTAGTCTTACTCAATATAACAGATGACAGTCAGGTAAACCTAGTCTTACTCAATATAACAGATGACAGTCAGGTAAACCTAGTCTTATTCAATATAACAGATGACAGGTAAACCTAGTCTTACTCAATATAACAGATGACAGTCAGGTAAATCTAGTCTTACTCAATATAACAGATGACAGTAAGGTAAACCTAGTCTTACTCAATATAACAGATGACAGTCAGTTGAACCTAGTCTTACTCAATATAACAGATGACAGTCAGGTAAACCTAGTCTTACTCAATATAACAGATGACAGTCAGGTAAATCTAGTCTTACTCAATATAACAGATGACAGTCAGGTAAATCTAGTCTTACTCAATATAACAGATGACAGTCAGGTAAACCTAGTCTTACTCAATATAACAGATGACAGTCAGGTAAACCTAGTCTTATTCAATATAACAGATGACAGGTAAACCTAGTCTTACTCAATATAACAGATGACAGTCAGGTAAACTTAGTCTTATTCAATATAACAGATGACAGTTAGGTAAACCTAGTCTTACTCAATATAACAGATGACAGTCAGTTGAACCTAGTCTTACTCAATATAACAGATGACAGTCAGGTAAACCTAGTCTTACTCAATATAACAGATGACAGTCAGGTAAACCTAGTCTTATTCAATATAACAGATAACAGTCAGGTAAATCTAGTCTTACTCAATATAACAGATGACAGTCAGGTAAACCTAGTCTTACTCAATATAACAGATGACAGTCAGGTAAACCTAGTCTTACTCAATATAACAGATGACAGTCAGGTAACCTAGTCTTACTCAATATAACAGATGACAGTAAGGTAAACCTAGTCTTACTCAATATAACAGATGACAGTCAGGTAAACCTAGTCTTACTCAATATAACAGATGACAGTCAGGTAAACCTAGTCTTACTCAATATAACAGATGACAGTCAGGTAAACCTAGTCTTACTCAATATAACAGATGACAGTCAGGTAAACCTAGTCTTACTCAATATAACAGATGACAGTCAGGTAAACCTAGTCTTACTCAATATAACAGATGACAGTCAGGTAAACCTAGTCTTACTCAATATAACAGATGACAGTCAGGTTAACCTAGTCTTACTCAATATAACAGATGAGAGTCAGTTGAACCTAGTCTTACTTGATATAACAATTGACAGTCTATTGTTCAAATGTTCAAAGGCAAATAGTAGACTTGATCACATTTGGAACCATAATTATCTAATAAACAAATTATATCTTGCACAAATGAAAAATATTTGGGAAAAGAAAAGAAATGAATTAAAGACTACTAGTCTTCTTCATCATATTAAAAAAATTGGAAAAATTTCCTCCCCCTCTCTCTATCTAAAGTACATAGCTATTTGATTTTCTCTTGATTTATTTTTTAGAATACACAACTTTTTGATTACAAAATAAATAATAATAATAAAAAAATAATAACAATTATAAGTTAAATGTATGCAGGTATGGTCATCAATATTTAAACATATCTCACAAGTTTTATGTTAAAATTTATCATAGTCACTGAGATACCAACCATCACCGAGATACCAACAGAGTCACTGAGATTCAAACAGTCACTGAGATACAAAGTCACTGAATCACTAAGACAGAGTCATTGACATAGAGTACAGAGTCATCTAGACACCAACATTCATCAAAATACCAACAGTCATTGAGATTCAGAGACAATGAGATACCAACAGAGTCACTGAGATACACAGTCATCAATATACCAACAGTCACTGAGATACCAACAGAGTCACTGAGATACACAGTCACTGAGATAGTCACTGAAATATCAACAGTCACCAAGATACCAACAGAGTCATTGACATACAGAGTCATCAAGATATCAAGTCACCAGATACCAAGAGAGTCATCGAAAATACCAACAGTCACTGATATACAAACAGTCACCGAGATATCAACAAAATATTTGTCTGTTGATCTAGATAAAGAAACCAGTGAAGTCAATTTACCCCATAGATTTAATTTAGAAACATTTGAAAGTTTAATTTAACAAACAAAATGGATTGTCCTGGTAAGATAGCTAGTTTTACTCTTTGTTTAAGTTTTCACAGTTTTTTTTCTATCAAGTGGCCTAAACACATGTTGTACATTCAATAAAACTGTTCCTACACATCAAGTAATAATAATCCCATTAAAAAGTAATTAAATAACAAACACCTGAACAGGTATAAAATTAAATCTACTGGAAACGACATGTCATCTTTTATACCTTAACTGATTGTTTACAGCTGTCATCTCATTATTAATCAGAGGAATTTTATTACATATTTATTGTATAATTAAACAAAATTCAAAATGAATTAATGTCAACTTTTATACCTTCAGATGTCATTCTTTTATCAGTGAAAGGTATTTTATTATTTTAATAAACAATTTAAGAATGAAGAAAATAAAAATTTAAATATCATTTGTTAAAATTTAAATAAATCATGAACATTCCAATAAGCTGAGCTTAAACGGAATTTTATTGTTGTAGGCTTTTAAGGGATATTATATGAACTTTGTAGAAAATATAAAATTTGTAACAATGTTGAATATTATGGAGACAGAATTTAAATTCAAATAATCTTTTAATAAAAAAAAAAAATTGAAATAATAATAACAATAATAGTAATTCATTGTAGTCCTTTCATCTGAAATTGTTTCTTGTTGATCTTTCATTACCATAACAAAGAAAAAATAAAGACAAATGTAAATAAATAAATAAAAAAATAAATAAATAAATAAAATAATAAAAAATAAACAAGTAACAGTATAGTCTACAGATGCACATTTAAACCTTACATGTATGTAAAGTACCATTCTAAGGAACCAAAACTTTAAAATTTTTAATTTCAACTCAGCTGAGTCAAATGTTCATGAATGGTTACATAAGGAATCATACTTTTTACTCAGACAAGTATCCTGTATCTTTACTCTTATACAAGCATAGTGAAAAAATACAAATTAATGTCCATTTTGACAATTGTGATGACATCATCATTTTCTGTGCTAATAAAAGTCTCTACTATGTTTTACTCAGACTAGTATCTTGTATCTTTACTCTAGTACAAGAATAGTGAAAGAGTACAAAATGTTAACAAAAGTAAGACAATTGAGATGACATCATTATTTCTGTGCTAATCAAAGTCTCTGCTAAGTTTTTACTACAGTACACTTGTCAGAATAACGGAAAATGTGTGTTACTGTATTAAACTAAGTTAAAATATCTACAAATTAAATAGTTGTGGAAATAAGGAGAGTTAAAAAAAGAATCTAAATTCTGTACTCTAGTATCTTAATAAAATAAGCCTCAACAAAAGGCAGAAATAGAAGTAGGTGATGTTAAAAAAGAGAAAGTTATGTGGTTTCTAATTTCAAGGAAATCATTAGACAAATTGTTAGCATGAACTTGATAGACAAGTGACTTGTATGGTGACAAAATGCTGACTAAAGTTTCTGTGCTGCTTTTCACTTTTACCATACATAGTCATGCTTTGTATTGTATAATTATTTTTTAAATTATGCATTTATTTTTTTTTTTAAATAAATGTAACAAAACTTTTATTTTTAATTTTAAATGCATTTTACATCAAAGGATGCATGTTCACCAAAAAAAAAAAGTTCACCAAGATAGTCATGATGAATCATCACTTTATGTGCTTATCAAAGTTCCTAAAGCTTCTTAATCCCCATAGTAGGAAACAGTTCCACTTTATACTGTCAAATATGGACAACCGCAAAAATACTTGACAAGAAAAAAAAACAAAAAAAACAAGAGTTTATCTCACACATGGACTGAAGGTATTTCCATATTCCCTGCTCCACATTCCCAGTGGTGGGGATAAACAAAAAAGGATCAAATTTGAAGTATATAATAAATGAAATCAATACATAAGTAAATATACTAATAAGAACCAATACTCATTTAATACAACCTGTAATATTAACACACATACAAAAAAAAAATAATTAAAAAAAATAATAATAATGGATAAATTAACATACACAAGATGCATTGTTTCTTATATAGCTCCCGCGTAATCATGTGTAAATAGTCATGCTAGGGTGAAAAATTAGGATGGTGAACAGAATTGTTAATTTACAGGTATAACATAAACAGGTAAAAATCTTGTCATTCAAGGTCTTCTGAAAACACATGTTAATTGTATAACACTGAAACTACTTCATAAAAACACAAACTGACTTAATCAAACACCTTGTGCATTTTATTTTAAATACAGTTTAACTCTTTTTATTTTCTGAAAACCATAGATAATTCAATATCTCTATTTTGAATATAAGAAACAAAAGAATAACAACCTGAATATACCCCATTTTTTAGTACAGAGTCTTTGATTTTTTTCACTGTTATGCTTTTTAGCTCTCTCAAGGTCTTCTGAAAACACATGTTAATTGTATAACACTGAAACTACTTCATAAAAACACAAACTGACTTAATCAAACACTAAAGCAAATATAACGATGTCAACACTTAGCTTTGAACTTTCAAAACAAAAATTTTTGATTTCATTTTCATACTCATAACTTATTTTCTACTGCTCAATAATGAGTAAAAAACTACCATTTTATAATAATTTTTAGTGCAGAAAATTGAAAAGGAAGTTTGACATCAATGTTCGATAGATGTGCTATATATTTCCATCATTAAAATGTTTAAACAGAAACAAAGATGTAAAATAAAGACAAAATGGTGATAATAATGTGCGTGCTAGAAGAACAGAATGCCAAGATTTTCTTGTGAAGAAACAAATGCACTGATATCTATATTACAGTAACCTGTTCCACAACAGTATCTCAAATTTTCTGTCACCAGCATTTCATTTCATTGTACTCTTATTAAGTCACTCACAGTGACCACAACAGTTCAAACATTTATAATTGGTCAAAAGATCTAATCAAGTTTACTTACAAATTAAGAATTGGAAAATGTGACTATGTCATGAAATTATTGAAAACAAATGGGTAATTTTTAACTGTAAAAGATATATATTATTAGATTAAGCTTTAAATATCAAAGCGCCCGTAGCTTTTCACTTCAAATCATTTCCATGGTAATCTGCAGTCAACATTAACTTGTCAATTTCTGGGACCATTTTAAATCTAGATCACATTATTTAAGTCATCTCTGAGAGAGAAAATATCAATATCATAAGTTTTTTTCTTCTCTTTTTGCAGAACCAATACCTTTTTATATAAAATAAAACAATATGTGTGTCTTAATCAACCAGACTCAACTTATAAAGTTAATGGTTTTGGTGACAACATCAAATATATAACCAGAAACCTGTTAAATTTTGATGTGCCATTTGTGTTCATTTCGGAAAAATATTCCTCATCAGTGACACTAAGGGCCGAAAAGTTTGATAGATAAAAAACATAAGCCAAACAGTTGAAAATTACTGAATCTAAAGTTCCAAAATGATACGAATCCAAATCCAGCTAGGGAATGCTATGCATGAGGGAACAAACCTTAGTTTTAAATGAATTTCAAAAAATGAAGACGGCTGAAAATTTTGCTAAATTATACAAACTAACAGCTGGTGCAGGAAATTTGAGAAACTTGATGCAACCCTCACCAACAAAAAATTTAGTTTGTTGAGTTTTAAATCTACCTCTTTATTGTAATCCCAAATTCCCTGTCCACTACTACAACGGACAAAGTTGACAATTCCATAGTTTGAATCTATACAGACGTCATCATCTGTCATCAGTTGCTTCTTGGATGTATATGTAAACACCTATAGATTGCATGCAGCACAGGGCAAGAGAGGAAGATTAAAATTTAAAAAAAAAAAAAAATTCTTAAAAAAACAGAAATTCAAATATAGCTTAAGCTAAAAACACAGTTAATTATTAAAAACATGGGAAATAAAGTGCTTCAATGCTAACAGCATGCTGAATCATCAATGTCATTTACAAGACCTGTAAATAAAACAAACCTGTTACTATGGTAACTAAATTCTAACAGATAAGACATTTAACACTGTTTATTCAATCCAATATCTCACTAAATTTCTTTTATATAATGTGTGAGAATTGTGTCTCTTCTAAGCATTTAAATTAACAAACCCCTGAAACGCAGTTCTGCATTACACAGAACAAAATGAAATGGACAATAACAAACTTCACATTAAAACAATGTAAAAAATGACAAGTTTAATTCCAATGACAGATCTTAATTAATTTTCATAAAATTTTCAAAATATTGATTTATTTTGTTGTGAACTCTTAGAGACACATCAGTGTTTTCACACTTAAATGTGACTTTATGTTTTATAATAAATGTGTTGAATAAACAGTGTCCAATGTCCAACCTCACAAACTTGTACATGCGACAGGAAAATGTTCCTGATGTTTTGTGTTTACCTTACGATTGTATTCCCACTGTTGATTGCCCCCTAAACCGTGACACTGAAATAATTTGACCGGTCCACTGATAGCAGACACGTCTAGACAAATATCATCTGTTTGAAGAGCTTTCTTTTTTGTATATGAAAACACCTGTAAATTGGTATCTTATAAGTATTAGTCAATATAAAATATTTAAAATAGCAAAGCATAGTTATTTAACACAACTTATGTTATACATACATAAATTATATAAAGCATGAACACCAATCAAAAAGATTAATATAGACTTTTACCAAAAAATTGTAACATTGTATGGTTATGATTAAATAGGTAAAATGACTTTTTCTCTTTTGTCATTAGAATGGAATGTAGTGGACTAAAGTGATAAAGTTTAACATCTCAGTCAATATTCTTTAGCAACATGATAATGATAAAGTTTAACATCTCAGTCAATATTCTTTAGCATCATGATAATGATAAAGTTTAACATCTCAGTCAATATTCTTTAGCAACATGATAATGATAAAGTTTAACATCTCAGTCAATATTCTTTAGCATCATGATAATGATAAAGTTTAACCTCTCAGTCAATATTCTTTAGCAACATGATAATGATAAACTTTAACATCTCAGTCAATATTCTTTAGCAACATGATAATGATAAAGTTTAACATCTCAGTCAATATTCTTTAGCATAATGATAATCAGTTAAAGGTTGTTGGAGATAACAGGATTGCTTAGAGAAACAAGAGGCCCATGGGCCTTAACGCTCACCTGAGGATATGGCCAACCTGAGTATATATCTCATAACAGAATGATTACCATATCAATTCTTACAATATTATAATATACATGCCAATACAAAAAGTTAATAGTTTCCAAGATAATTAACAATTTCAGTCTTTTTATACACCTATGACCTTGACCTTTGAATGTATGACCTTGAGCCATATATCAAAATGTTCGTCATGTCAATACCTACAATATTCTAAAATACATGTCTATACAAAAAGTTTATAGTTTTCAAGCTAATGCACAATTTTAGTTTTCATTGGCAGAAAAATAACATTTCAGGGGCAACAACTCCTACATGTATTATCATACAGTTACAAAACTTTGTACCTCTTTACATTTTGTCATGCTGAACATTTTAACAATGTTTTGATATTATATATCTCTTAAAATTTTGAAGAAAATAGCCTAAAACTGCACAAATTACAAACTAGGTCATGACCCTGAACTTTGACCTTGACCCCATTTTGAAGGTTATTTCAAGAAAAAGTCAAAACTGAAAATCCCATGTCAATATCTATTCATATAGTCAAGTTATAACAATTTGAAGCTATTTTACGAAATTTTTAAAATTAAACGCACAAACGCGTAACCTAATTTTTTACCAAATTTCACGAAATGAACAATTTATAAGCTTAAGACCCTAGAGAAGCCAAATATCACATCAGATTTTTTCTACCATCTTCGCTTTCGGAGAAGAAGATTTTTAAAGTTTTTTTTAACCATAGGTCACCTTGACCTAGTTTTGGGAGCTAGGACAACGTCATGAACAAATTTGAATTGCACTGGCCCATATATGCATCTGACCAAGTTTCATTGATATCCACCTTGTAGTTTCAGAAAAGAAGTCGAAAATGTAAAAGTTTACGCCGCGGACTACGACGACGACGACGACGATGACAGACAAATTTTGATCAGAAAAGCTCACTTGAGCCTTCGGCTCAGGTGAGCTAAAAACAGAGACCTTTTGAAAGCAAACTGACAAACTTTCTCAAATTAGGATTTGTCCAAGGGGAATTGAAACTTACACAGTAAGAGGCAATATATTCCGTTGTTATTAAAACAGAATGAATTGGACTTGAGTAATGATGTTTTACACCTTACTCAGATTCTTTCACTTTTATGATGGCAGTCAGTTTAAATACTGTGTAGGAAAAGGGATGTCGAGATAAATACAACAGACCTTTAGTGAACCGACAAAATTCTCACACTTATAACTACCTAATGGAATGGAATTTGAGTCTAGATGTTGAGAGGTACATTGATCTGTAAGAACACATTTTATACCACTCTGACATTAAGATACATCTCTCTACATAAGACAAGCAAATGAAAATGGTATTGATCTTCATATCAATATATTGGCTGAATGGGATTTTTGTTCAATATCAAGACTTATTTTTATTTTCATATTTCACCAGTTGAACATAAAGTTACATGGTACTATTTATGTCAATCTGTAAAAAATTCAAGTTATAGTTGCATTACAGGCTGCCGTCAGTGAAAACTTTTTTGTTGCCATCAGTGTCAACTTTTATAAATGTGATCAGAAACACTTGAACATAACTTTGAACATAACCCATGCACCACATAGATTGTGTTTAGAGTAATCTTTGAAAACAATAAGTAGTGATGCTGATAAATTAATGATGCGACAAAATCTTTAGTTTTGAAATGTGTTTAAGTGAATGATGACACGCTGAGGAAACTCGCTATTCAATTGAGAATCTAAGTTGTCCATAAAATGGGAATGGAGAAAAATGTAGTATAAAAAGTGTTGGGAACTATATAACAGCAGACTTCCCGAAAGTTAAAAAAAAGTGTCAAACATTTGAATTGACACCACAAAAAAATCTGTCAGACCGAACAAAAATCTGTCAGACTGAAAAATTAAAACAAAATTCATGTTTGTTTGTTTGTTTTTTAAAATTGTAAGTAGTTACACATTTGAGTCTGCTTTACATCACATATCTCTTAAATTCACAGTTAATCACAAGTTTGTTTTGGAAGTCTAAACAATCTTCTTCAATGTCCAAGTCAATATCATCACATTTTTCATAATCTGTTTTATTTTGTTTCAATTCTACAGAAATTTTTTTTTTACATGGTTTTGCTCCATCAATGTCATTATCACAGATAAGCCACATGATCGTATTTAACAGGTGTATCGATTGGATCACTCAAAAGCTTTTAACCAATGAAATTCTGTTTTACAAATTAGACTCAAGAATGGCACCTCTTCAAAACACCAAAGCTCAAGCAGTGTAGGGTTATATAACCCCCCCAAAAAAAGTGCCGGCCAGTTGGTATGATACCAAATCACAACTTATCAGTCTGAGCGAAAATTTGTCAGTTTGTCTGACATACCGACGGCTTTCAGAAAGTCTGTAACATGGACATTACAACACATTTTTAAAACAGAAATCAAATGTTAAAGGTCTTTCAAAATTTTAAGTCATGTTTTTGAGATAACATTTAAAAGTGAAAACATAAACATGTAAAATACTATCATATTTCTGATTTCTGATAAATGACATAAATACATGCATATTACCTGATTTCCACCCATCCCATGACAATGAACCAATCCAACTTTCTCTCCACTTTTTCTTCCCATACTATCAATACATTGCCCTGTTTCTTTATTTCTAATCTATAACAATATAAAAAGATCCAATATATTTTAACATTTGAGCCATGACATACTTTAGCTTTAATATGACAGAACAAATCACAGTTTTCTCAAATACTTATACAAGGAAAACTCGATGTTGTTAACAATTTATTTGTTGCAACATGTATTTCTATAAATAAACGTGGCATAAGCACATGATACACACATATATAAACAAGAATTCAACTGATTTAAATGTCTCGCCTGGTCAGTTTTTGATTGAGTAGAAAATAAATTACTTTAACATAAACTGTCACATTTTGACAAGCTGCCGCCACCAGAAAAGTAAAACCTAAGTATCACCTTATGGCGATGCCGGGCTCAACAATAAAATCATGGATCTTAAATCAGTCTGTGTATACAAGAATCAGTTTGTGTAAACTGCATCCTGTAGGAACTTTTTAAAGCTTTGACAAGAAGCCAGATCATTATTTTCAAAAGGAGGCATATATTTATTAGAAAATTGGATTATAATTGGTGAGAAAGCACACATATAAAATAAATCAAATTAATCACACATCTCTGAGTTCCAAACATATAAAATAAATCAAATTAATCACACATCTCTGAGTTCCAAACATATAAAATAAATCAAATTAATCACACATCTCTGAGTTCCAATCTCAATGTCACAACTAAAACATGTGTACACTTCTTCAAAGCTTTTTTAAATACAAAAATAAATTCTAATTTTTTTATCACAATTCATACATGTATTTCTATCTATATTTTTAGGTAGATTGCCAAGTGTGGCTTTTTCTATTGAATCGGGCCTAAATGATTTTCTGTTAACATGTAGATATTTTTGGTCACAAACATATATTTTCTATATAAAGCAGAGCTCAAATTTACCCATAGACTTGTGACAAAAGAAATTTTTAGCTACATGTGAGAATCTAAAAAATAAATTGTACTCTGTTCAATTTTCCATGCAGTTCTTTATAAAACTCTTATTCACAATATTAAATGTTCAAAACAGCCTATTTGCACAGTATTCAGTAACAATAAAGTACAGATAGAAATTGTCTTGTTGCCTACGTCCCCTAAAGCATAGTAATCAACAGAAATCTGTGACTTACCTCCCTTAAAGAATAGTAATCCAGAGACATCTGTGACTTACCTCCCCTAAAGAATAGTAATCCAGAGACATCTGTGACTGACTTCCCCTAAAGAATAGCAATCCAGAGACATCTGTGACTTACCTCCCCTAAAGCATAGCAATTGAGAGACATCTGTGACTTACCTCCCCTAAAGCATAGCAATTGAGAGACATCTGTGATTTACCTCCCCTAAAGAATAGTAATCCAGAGACATCTGTGACTTACCTCCCCTAAAGCATAGCAATTGAGAGTTATCTGTGATTTACCTCCCCTAAAGAATAGCAATTGAGAGACATCTGTGACTTACCTCCCCTAAAGTATAGTAATCCAGAGACATCTGTGACTTACCTCCCCTAAAGAAAAGTAATCCAGAGACATCTGTGACTTTCCTCCCCTAAAGTATAGTAATCCAGAGACATCTGTGACTTACCTCCCCTAAAGCATAGCAATTGAGAGACATCTGTGACTTTCCTCCCCTAAAGTATAGTAATCCAGAGACATCTGTGACTTAGCTCCCCTAAAGAATAGTAATCCAGAGACATCTGTGACTTACCTCCCCTAAAGAATAGTAATCCAGAGACATCTGTGACTTACATCCCCTTAAGCATAGCAATTGAGAGACATCTGTGATTTACCTCCCCTAAAAAATAGTAATCCAGAGACATCTGTGACTTACCTCCCCTAAAGAATAGTAATCCAGAGACATCTGTGACTTTCCTTCCCTAAAGAATAGCAATTGAGAGACATCTGTGACTTACCTCCCCTAAAGAATAGTAATCCAGAGACATTTGTGACTTACCTCCCCTAAAGAATAGTAATCCAGAGACATTTGTGACTTACCTCCCCTAAAGCATAGTAATCCAGAGACATCTGTGACTTACCTCCACTAAAGCATAGCAATTGAGAGACATCTGTGACTTACCTCCCCTAAAGAATAGTATTCCAGAGACATCTGTGACTTACCTCCCCTAAAGAATAGTAATCTAGAGACATCTGTGACTTAGCTCCCCTAACAAATTGTAATCCACAGAAATCTGTGACTTACCTCCCCTAAAGCATAGCAATCCAGAGACATCTGTGACTTACCTCCCCTAAAGAATAGTAATCCAGAGACATCTGTGACTTACCTCCCCTAAAGCATAGCAATCCAGAGACATCTGTGACTTACCTCCCCTAAAGCATAGCAATTGAGAGACATCTGTGACTTACCTCCCCTAAAGTATAGTAATCCAGAGACATCTGTGATTTACCTCTCCTAAAGCATAGCAATCCAGAGACATCTGTGACTTACCTCCCCTAAAGCATAGTAATCCAGAAACATCTGTGACTTACCTTCCCTGAAGCATAGTAATCCAGAGACATCTGTGACTTACCTCCCCTAAAGCATAGTAATCCAGAGACATCTGTGACTTACCTTCCCTGAAGCATAATGATCAAGAGACATCTGTGACTTACCTCCCCTAAAGCATAGTAATCTAGAGGCATCTGTGACTCGGGATAGATATTCTCTAGATACCATCTAAAGCTATTACATTGTAGTTTTTGTCGTAATTGCTTTCTAGATGTCACATCACCATAACTTGTACTCCTTACTCCTGTACAAAGAAAAAATAAATTAATTAAAATAAATAAATAAATAAATAAATAAATAAATAAATAAATAAATAAATAAATAAATAAAAATAATTCTGGAAAGTTTTTGGAGCAAATTCATAAAATAACATGTTTAGTTGAGTTGAGTAATGGTATTTTGGAGCAAATTCATAAAATAACATGTTTAGTTGAGTTGAGTAATGGTATTTTATGTCCAAGTAAAGATTTTTACACTCATATCAAGGTGATTAGTTCAGCCACAGTAGAGGAAACCAGAGTACCCTAAGAAAACTAATGATCTTCAGGAAGTGAAATATCAATCATTCACACACTTAGATCTGCTTAAGTGGGATTTAAAACCTACACATTTTGAGGCATTATGATCCTTGTGTGTGATTTAGACCAATTGGCCTCCAAAGCACCACATACATTCACATGTACAATAAGCATTAAAACCAAGGAAATAAAAATACACATGTACGTACATGTATTATAGAAAGTGAGCTACACAAATCCACAAATGTGAAAATTTGAACAAACACATGTTAATGTCAATGAAGGGACATCAGGATAGTCAAATCTATACTTCCCTTGTTGATGCTTTATTGTGACTCTAATTAAACATTTTCCTACGTTATCTAATTGTAATTAAAAATGCCCTTTGTTGCTTCTTTTTTTAAAAAAGATCTTTAAGATTTGTTTGTCAAAAAGCTTAATTCATAATAACATTAAATCACAGTGTCTCTCACCGCCTGGGTTCAAATCCCACTCAGGACAGATCCTAGTGTGAGAAATTTTGTCAGTTCGCTTGACAAAGGTCCGTGGTTTTCCTCCACCATTCCAGAACTGACCGCCTTGAAATAAGTGAAATATTCTTGTCTGGGGCGTAAAACACCATTACTCCACTCATAATAACATTGAAACTTATGCAAACTAACAAGGAAGATTAGATGTACAACTTTTTAAGTAAAAAACCTGGTCAATGTTTACCTGGATTAATCTTGTAAAAGAATTCTTTGTATTCATCCATCCATACTTCAACAATTCTCTGAGTATTATGATTGATAATTCTAGCCACTCCACCTGGCCATGAATATGGTGATGTTTTACGGAACACATGACCTACTCTGGAACATGTTACAATGTAAATCTTACCACCACACATCCAAACCTGAAAAAATATATATCATACAAGTATATTTCTGTAAAAAAGGGCATTTAGACATGACTACAAAACAGGGTTCAAAATTTAGGTCAGCTTGAAAGCCTTGGACCTGTACATTTTAATCAAACCTGCAATTTTTGGCAAGACCTATAATTTTGCAGTTGGGCTAGTAATGTTACCTGTATACTGATTTTTGTATAAACATGTGCGTTATAATAGAAACAGCCATTGAAATTTAGACTGATCAGAATTTTAGCCAATTTCAGATAATGATTCGTAACTCACTGGACATTAACATTCAACAAACAGAAATTCAAAGTTGTTATTTACAATTATATAAAAAAGACTCTAGTCAATGTTTTCTCTTGTAAAAATTGATTTTTGATAGAATAATTATTTTTTTTTAAAAATAGTAATACATTGTAAATAAGTCTACACCAAAATTAACATGATCAATGTTTATATCTTTTGTAAATGGTCATTACAGTTTATAGACCAGTTATAATTTTCAATTGTTTGTAAGTTGAGAAATGAAGGAGAGTGGAGTGGAGTAATGGTGTTTTATACCCCAGTCAAGATTCTTTCATTTATTTGGAGGCGGTCAGTTCTGGGATGGTGGAGGAAACCAGAGCACCTGGAGAAAACCATAAACTTTCCGCAAGCAAACTGACAAACTTTCTTGCACTAGGATCTGTCCAAAGTGGAATTCAAACACAGGGGATGAAAGACGCTGTGGTACTTCAGCACACAGAGACATGTAAAGAATTTTACTAAGGTACAATTTACAGGTTCAATTTTCGCGTCAATTTTGAGGCTAACTGGGAAATTTTTATGTTGCAGAAAAAAAATAAAAATAAATAAAATAAATAACAACAATGATGTCTATGAAATAATAAATTATACTAAAAAACAGATCACATTTAAAATCATAATGTATTTATTTTCTCTTTCAGCACAGTAACTTGAATCTGTAAATGATATTTTTGACTTCATTTGAGATCCCAAGGAGGTTAATTTAATTTCTAACTATTTTAGTCACCGATCCAGATACCAAAAACTAAAATTCTCAATATGATTGGGAGTTTATGGTCCAAATTTGGGAAATTTCTAGTCTTTTTGTGATTGGGAACGGGGCCCAATACCATCCCCTAATTAAGCCAAAAAAAAAAAAAAAAAAAAAAAAAAATCACTGTATACATGCAACTCTATTTTTAAATTCAAAGGTTTTTCCATGTGTTATGTACAACATCAAACAATACTGCTGAAAAAAATTCAAGTTACAACTGTGGTTCTGAAAATTATTGAATGACTTACCCTAAAGGACATTTCTAAATTTTCACCACCCCAAATATCCATTCCTTCATCATACGAGCCAACTCTATAAAAGTATTCTCTATCTATTGCAAACAATCCACCTGCCATTGTTGGTGTCCTGAACAAAAAAATCATATAATGTGTTTAGATACTGTACATTTATATAACATTTCAAAATGTGCACGTACATGTACATGTTTGTAGAGCATAAATTTTGTAATACATGTATCAGGAAAATCTGTATATAGAGGTCATGCATGGGAACTAAGAAATATGGGTTTTATAGTCAAGTGTCTTTTTACAGAGTTTTTAGGCTGAAATATGCCTCAAAGGAACTTTAAAACACTGATATTGTTAAATTGGTGGCCAGTCTTTTTACAGAGATGATGACTACATGAAGTTACAATACATTAGATCAACATCCCTGAAGAAATGAGGTGCATGAATTTCTGGTCTGTCTTCTTACTGTGCAGACTTATGAAATCTTTTTGACTTGCCAACAACACCAATTAACAATAAGGGCCCTGAATTAACACCTAGAGGTGTACAGAGATGCCAACTCTTTTTACAACATCTCAGTATTATCTGAGCTGTTTTTCAGTATTTTTAGACATTTGTACCCAACAATGCTTGAAGGGCCATACAAACACATGTAATAACAATAAAAGTCTAATTGAAAATTAATTCCAGAAATGAAAACGAAGTCGAAGACGACCTGATCAGAAATCTGTATTCTGAGAGAAGATACAGTAACAGCATATTTTAGCAGTAAATTCCTAACAAATTCAGAGAATCCATAGCAGTTGGCATCTCTAGGTCTACAACAAGGAAATAGCTTTCCTGTCACTTGAGTTTGACTGGGGTCATAACCTCAGTGGTGATGCCTTGAATTTGTCTTTGCCCCAATAAGACCGAAACAGACTTCAACTTACATTTCTTGTAAATAGCAGTATCTGTGTTCTTATAATCTACACTTAAGATGTATTAAAATCAACCTGTATAATACCTTGTGGGATTACTTCTGTCTCCACCTCGCCTGTCGAGTTCCCTCTGTGGTACAGGATACCATCTAAAGTTAAGTTTCCAGTTAAAACCTCCCCATGTCATATCTGATCCTGTTATATACTCAAATGTATCATCACTGATTACATCAATGATTGGACAGACCACTGCTGTTCTATAAATAAAAAATTAAATTTATATAATATAAAATTTAATGCATGATATATTAATAATGTTGAAAGAAATTTAAATAAAATTAAAAAATACTGTATCATAAGGACACATCATTACAGACCAAATAAACAAATAAAAACATTACTGGTAACATACATCACCTACATGCACTGTGCATGTCCTATAGTGCAATGGTTATTCTTTATTACAGTTATTTCATTTGTAAAAGACATTGCCAATTATAGTGAAACAAAAGAAATCAGTACCTCTACAGTGTCTTTAGGACAATGATAAGTAAATGGTAGTGTGTGTGTGTGTGTGTGTGTGTGTGTGTGTGTGTGTGTGTGTGTTAGAAGGGGATGCATATGGATGGATTGATATGATAATGTATTTCCTCACATTATTAGCTTCATTATGAATTGCAAGTTTTTAAGTTTTAGTTTTTTACATTTCTGCTCAAGAAAAGGCAGAAACTTTTTATCAAATTTGTATGATAAAGTTTACGACAACTTACTTGTCTTTTTTAATTTCCGCTAACAAAGGAACCAACCACCCTTCAGTACATTCACAATGTGCATCTAGAAACGTTATAACATCTCCTTTAGCTATCTCGGCACCTATGTATCCATACATACAAAATGTTAAGTTGTAATTATATCAATATACATCAATCCTACCACCAACTTTTTTAATGTACATACATACTACAGTTAAAACTGCCTTACTTTCTTGTATTTTAGACTATATCACATGTAGATCAATGTTTCATGTAGAAAAAAGTTTTATGAGTTTTTTTTAAATTAACCAAAATGTGAACTTGACACAGAACAGACTAATCTTATTTTAATTTAGAGGAAAATGATAAACCATTGTAAACTGTGCACAGACAATTTAGTTGTGCAACAATTAAAATTTCAGAATGCCAAGTCAATGTTTTTACACTAAAAACCATAATAAAAAGGATTTAAAACTTTTAACAGGGCCTATGTGATTATGCAAGTTCACTAGTTAAATTAAAATACTGTGCAAGTTCACTAGTTAAATGAAAACAAAATGTACGTACATTAGCAGTAAAGGATAACTTAAACTACTGCTGTAGTTCATAATCCTGATAAACTGAAATAAATATACTGTTTGACCTTTTGAAATCAGCAAAGCAATGACAGTAAATAGACAGACCTTGATACCTACATGTAGCCTTGAACAAGAATTCCACAGATTTATATGTCTCGTCTGGTTAGTTTTTGACTGAGAAGAAAATAAATTACTTTAACATAAACTTTCACATTTTGACACGCCACCACCGTCAACACCGGAAAAGTAACACCTAAGTCTCGCTGATGCCAGGCTCAACAAAAATATGGCATATCAATATTACAATACAGTTAAACCTACTCTAAAGGTCATTAATATACATGTATAAAGACATCCGGCTTAACTGTGCTTATAAGAATAAAGAATATAAGAATCCATTATGAGTATCCATGTAGGATAGGAAAATCTCACCTGAAGGGTTGAATATGAGTATCCATGTAGGATAGGAAAATCTCACCTGAGGGGTTGAATATTTCAGTCAGAGACGAGGCTTGCCGAGTCTCTGACATAAATATTCAACCCCGAGGGTGAGATTTCCCTATCCTACATGGATAAACTCATAATGGATTCTTTTTCTTCCATTTTAATGTCAATTTTTGGCTTCAAATATGATTTACATATCCATGCTCGCCATGTTTGAAAAATCTAACTCTGTTATTCAACATTCTAAATAAAAATAAATATGACCATCGGACAGACTATACTTAATTTTGGTTTATACAAAATGTATAAACTTGAAGAAAAAGTTATTTATTATAAAATCTGAGTAAAAACATTTGAAACGCATTTAAAATTTCTAAATTTTGGAGGTCCGGCTGTCATTTTCCTGCAAGATGACGTCATTTACTCAAAGGATGACATCATGTGATTGTCACGTAACTGTGATGTCAAGCCCATGTAAGATACACATTTCTCACACAACGGAAAACCCTATCTCACATGAGCCGATATGGAAGAATATTTGATCTCAATTCTTTATCTTAATTTTATTTCAACCTATACATAAAGGGTACCTGCTCATCAAGATTTTAAAAGATTCCCCTAGGTAGTCTTTAAAGACAGGTTTGACTGCAAATAGTAAAGAGATCTCTATGTAAACATTACCTCTTAATCTTGCTCTTATTAATCCAGTTCTCTCTTCTGACCTTAGCACTTTTGTTGTGACTGGCAATGTTGCAACATATTTCTCTAATTTTCGACCAAGCTCCTCTGGAAAAAGGTAAAAATCAAGTTTAAGATCAAATATATTCATACATTTAAGTGAAAAAAATGAAGAATTTAGTCATCTATTTGTCACAAATATCTGAACTAAATAAGGTATTAATTTTCAAAAAATAAAATATTTAAAACCAAATGATATTTTCTAATCTCCTTTCAACACTTTTAATGCAATTATTAATTTTAAAAAAACTTCTAAAAATAACAAGTAGTTTTTTTTGCAAAAAGATAACTTATAACACTTATAAAGGAAGAAAAAGTGTGTGCTGTATTTATTTTTAAGCAGGTAAATGTATGTTATACATGCCTCTTTCACTTGCATCATCAACTAAAATAATTTCTTTGACTAATCTGTGAGGAGATCTGTTTATAATACTGTGTACTGTACGTAGTAAGGTGGACCAGGCTTCATTGTGGAACACTATAACAATACTAGTTGTTGGTAATACTTTAACTGACGGATACTTCTTACGTTTACACCTATAAAACATAAAATATTGTAAGGCATGAGTGATGAGAGGAGTGGAGTGGAGTAATGGTGTTTAACACCACAGTCTAGATTCATTCACTTATACTGAGATTGACAGTTCTGAAATGGTTGTGGAAACCAGAGTACTCAGAAAAAGCAAATAACCCTCAACAAGCCGGAATTAGGACTTGTCAGAACAGGATTTGAACCTAGGCAATGAGAGGAACTGTTATTTGTTAGCATGCGCTTTAAACCTCTTAGCCACCATTCTCCTTTTAAATCATGAAACCTAAAGATAAAAAAACTAACTTAAAAACAATAACAGTCTCTGATTCAGTTTAAGTTTACCTCCCAGTGATTTTGCTATGGTTTTTAAAAACTACCTTCTACCTTTCAGGTTGGGAAAATTTGGACCCTTTATGTCACATATTATGCTCAGAATTTTGAAATCCATTGCAAAGATCTTATATTGTGACAATATCTAACATTTTTTGTCTGTCAGAACAGTTTTAGACAACTGGATTTAACTTAAAACTATTTGATTGTGTGTCACTGTTGCCTTTTGGGGAATTTTAGTTGTCAAATTAGGAAATTTTAGTCTTATTTCTCAAGGAGAAACTACCTTTATTTGGTAGTAATTTTAGGCAAAGTGAAACAAAACCATTGCCTCCACACCTAGTCCAGATTTAAAAAATTGATATGTCAATTTCAATGTTACAAACCAAGATTAGGCAGGTGCTTTATAATTATAGAAGAACTAAAACTTATAGAGATAACAGCAAATAAAGGAAAACAAATGTTGCAAAAACCTCCAAAAAGCTAATGTTGATAACTGTGGACCAATGATATAAATCAGTAATATTAATACTAATACACTTTACTATATGCAAGGAATTATGTATTTCTTAAATATGGAATCACATCATGTGATATTGAAATAAAAATTTCTGTATGTCAGCTTTCCAGAACAAATATTTATAAATACTTGTATTATAATGTGATACAGGTACTCAGATGAACAACAATGCTGATGTTCATGATTGCCTGTTATAAAGATATACATGTACAAGATATACCGATCACTTTATGATACTTACGCATCCATTCTATAGTCTGGTAAAGACCTATTTAAGGACATCATATCGCTAGCTACTAAATTAAATTGATTAATTTTAAATTTTTCTTTTGATTCAGCCTGCCTCTCTGGTGGAATGATGACTGCTTTTCCCATTTCACCAGGGCCCGTAGGTGTTCTTTGCATGAGACCTAAAATATCAAAAACGTGTCATCAGCTTATAATGTATAGACATGTATATTTTTTTATCCCATTTTGTAAAAATCTTAAAAATCTGATTGGCTGGTTTGCCTGAAGTACATTCATAAAACCATTCATTGGGTATCAAACTTACAGTGGGTGTATCAATTTTACTCCATGGTGTATTAAAAAAAACATGGCAGATGACTTCTATTTACTATTCACTTCAAATCTTAACCAACTAAAATACTCACCGATTCTATGCATTATGTACGTAAAAGATAAACGGATATAAATAAAAACAGATGCAACTTTTAAAATAGATCTAGGGTAAATTGACAACGGAAATAATTTATAAATTTTCGGTCAACATGTGTTGTCTGGAGTGTGATCATGAAATGCTTTGTCTTACATATAGAGATTAGGAGACCCTCCTTAAAAGGAGAAAACTGGTACCTTTTTTAATTAATAGACAGAAATGGGATTAATTTGTTACATACATATAGTTTTTAATAAGCAGGGTGTATGTGGCTCAGGAAGCTATGGCCTCAGACAGGTTGGAAATTCCCATACACCCAACTTAATACATGTAACTAATAATATCCTTTTGAAAATCAAGAATTTGATCCAAAGATGCTGTATGAACAATCAAATTTTAGTTGTAACTGTTGTTTTTGTAATGTTGATTAATGTAGCAACAGCATATTTTTTCAAATATCTCCAACAAAGGAAGTTTATCGACCTATATAGATTAATCTTAGAACAAGTTTGTGTATGCATGAGGTATGATTGCATTTTATGGTGTGCCTTGTTCACTCAGGGCTGCTTTAAAATACACAAAAATCTACCCCAGTAGGATTGAGACTTAGGTGGTGTGAGGCTAATTTCCATAAATGTATGTTTAATTATACTGAAGTGAAATTCTATCATCTTTGAAGTCTTAATTATTCTTTTATATCAAAATTAATTTTTGGGACCCAATCAGGGCTCTTGCAACCAAGTGTAAGCCTGGAGTAGAACATTATAAGTGTGTGTGTGTGTGTGTGTGTGTGTGTGTGTGTGAAAAATTACCTTTAGGAATTATTTTATCTAGAATTCCTCCTCCTCCCCCTCCATCTGTCTCCTCTTCATCTATGACTGTCTCTTTATTTTCACACTTTACATTGTTACTACCCATTGCAGCACAGTCTGTATAATACATCAACACTACAACGTCCACCAGAAACCAGACTAAGGAGGTAGCTAAAATCACTTTACAATATTGAATTTTCATCCGACTAACCATTTTGAAAATGAGGGGATAAAACAGTTGATGTTTGTTGACAAATAAAAAATATTTATAACAGTTTGCCTAATCTATTTTTTTAATGGAATTATTTTGTAATGACTTGGTCCTCAGTGATAATGGTACTGAACTCACTGCCCGAGGTATAATGGTGATATGAATAAGATAAAAATACAGCTGATAATTCTGATGTTGGACAAAGAATGGATAGTGACAATACTGATATAGCACGTGTGTCAGGTGTTTGCTTGTGTCGGTCTACAATGCTGGATGAGAACTTAAATTGGTATTTATGTGCTGGCCTGTACCACTTGTGTCAGATGTGTACAGATGTGCTGGTTGATCTCCCAGGTGCTTGATGACATGAATTGTGCTGGTTATTACCAAAGAAACCAACCAATCAGCTTCATCAGCATCATATATCCATTGTCAGTTGTCTGAAATAAATATTAAATTTAAATGTTATCTCTTGAAGAAAGTTTTACCACTTTTAATTTACCTGAAATTTATCAATTTTAAAACGGTACAATTTTATCACCTCTAAATGATTAATATTAGAATATTAAGAGTTGTGTATACAGGTGTACTGAATAATGAGTGTGTTGCCCTATGTCATATCACTGCAGCATGACAAACTTGTTGAACCTAATCCTGAGCCACACAGATAACAACAGTCTTTTGATATAACCTCAAGTCTAAAACATGACTTAAATATATTATAATTTTGATATCATTTTTCAATATGACATTAACACACCTCAAATGTGTAACAAGTTATTCATATTTACAATCAAGATGATCAGTAAACAAACCATCTAGCCTCTAAAGATGATGTGAACCTTAATAACAAGGTTTTCAATCTTTCTACAAATCATAGATACGTTGATACTCTTTTCAGAAAATAATGAAACTAGGTCGCTACGATCTCCTGTAAAAAGATATTAAGACATGACCGTAGGACATAATAAAGTTTTCGCCTAAAACTAGTGAATGTTATGGAGCCACCAGGAACAAGTAAAAAATTACTGATTTTGTTAATAAATTTAAATAAAGAACTTTTAGAAATCATCTATAGCTATGTGTTTGTTTTAGCAAACCCTTAAATTGTCCAAGAATTTTCCACATTTGAAATAAAACACCTGTGAGTTCTTACAATTTCTTATCCACGTCTGCACAACTTTTACCTGTGCAGGAAGTGACGTAATAATCTCACTTACAGAGGTAAATGGAACGGTATATTTTATTCCGTATAAAAATTCATAGAGATAAAATACTATAGATGTTTATATATATCAATTTTACAATTAGATATATGCATTTTCCATTAACTCTTATTTTACATTAAAGGGTTTTGTGGAGTCGTAAGAGGCATTTTGCAAAGGGAAGTAACTCGAGTGATAATTTTTATCTGGCAACGCCCATCATAAAACACTGAATGACATGCATGCATCAACGACAAAATGATATATATTTATTGTATACTGCATGTGTCGCTGCTTCCGTTGATCATCTGACGTTTCTAGGCATGTTTATTATGCTATTCCTAAGTTGATAAGATAACATAGTCTTGTACATTTAAATTTATACTATTTGATTACCTATAGCACTTTACTAGAAAATAAATAAATCATAATAAATAAATAAATAAATAAATAAATAAATAAATAAATAAATAAATAAACAAATAAAAAAAATTAATAAGTCAATAAAATAAAATAATAATAAGATAAAAAAATATAAAAAATAAGATAAAAAAAAATAAATAAAATATAAATAAAATATAAATAAATAAATAAGTAATAATGTTTAAAATAAGAGAACTGAAAAAATAAAATGATATATTTATTGGAAATCATCTTACATACCGGCGCTGTACAATACATACTGAAACATTAATGTTTTCCATATGTAAATCATATACATATGCATACAGTTATTGTATTGGCACCGTAGCTGTTTCTTGACTCCAAAACATGATTCAAAAATGAAGAAATATGAAACATTTTAATATAAGTTTCTGGATTTAATATATCTACAATTAAAAATATTATTAATCGTAGATGATTTATAATTCGTATTTTTCTCTCTATGTATTAAATCTCTGACGTAAATGTATTTTTTTTTAAATTCTTATTTTTATTTCTTATACAGATTATTTTTGAACGTTCAAGTGAAGTATATTTAACCGTCTCAGTATATAAACGGTGGAAAAATCATTCTAAAGTTTGTAAATCAGCATTCTTTCTTGTTTTGGTAACGATTCGTTTAAATAATATGGAACCTGAAAATAACTAAAAATAAAACTATGTTTATTATTGCAAGTTATTATCATTATTCAGTGTGTGTGTGTGTGTGTGTGTGTGTGTGTGTGTGTGTGTGTGTGTGTGTGTGTGTGCCACGGTGTGTGTGCCACGGTGTGTGTGTGTGTGTATGTGTGTGTGTGAAAATCGGTGGCCTTGGTAGCCTAGTGGTCTCATGTCTCACGAATCCCCGACTAAAAAATTATATGGTCTTTAAGTGACTCGTAGGCATAAGTTAGCACACACACACACACACACACACACACACACACACACACACACACACACACACGTATATATAAACAAACCTATGCATGCCATTCAAATCAATTTTTTCAGAATGCAACGTGTTAAATATTTGTAATTGTGAACAGTTCATTCCTTAGAAAGAATTATCCAGCGAGAACCACTGTATTAAAACATTGTTAAGTATTGTAATATTGATTTTATTTATAGAAGATAAATTCGTAAGATAAACACAGGTGGATAATTCTTAAAATAATAAACAATTGATATATATATATATCAATATTATTTTAATTTAAAAACTTTTGAATTATACTGATTCTACTTACTTAATAAGTTTAAATAAAACAAAAATATTGTCTTATGATCAATTAATATTTATAAATAATAATACTGTAATTGTCCGCCTCATATGATAGTTTTCTGTAAACCCTTGGACCTCAATGGCCAAGTGGTCTATCTACAGCGACGTATCAGAATACCTCTCATGACCGACTTTTGAATTCCATTAAAGCAAAGATAAGTATAAATAATGCAGTTTTCGGTTTGCTTGTAAAAGCAATCACACGAACTTTTAAACAGAACAGACATGGCGATACTCTTTTGGCATATATATGCATGCGCGTTTAATAAGTCACGAAACGTATAAGTAAACTATATACGATGTGTGTATTGTATGTGCGTGTGTGCGTGCGTGTGTGTGTGTGTATGTGAAATACTGCACAATCAACCTAACCAATCAAATTATTGTTTGCTTCACCATATCGCGTAAAAGGTGCCAGCGTTTTACAAAACAATGGCGAGTTCGTGTCACTTCGAACATCAGTTCTTACTTGTTCTGAACTTAAACATTTATCACACACACACACACACACACACACACACACACACACACACACACACTGAATTAAGAAACAATGGTTGGAACATTCCAATTTTGACCTTCTACTGTCACAGGCTCTGGTTGAACGAATATTAGAGCATTATGTCAGTGTTTGTAACACACACACACACACACGCACACACACGTGCAACTGTACGGACAATGGTTTGTACGAAAGCTATTCTATTTTACACGTTACGGTAATAGAAGATAGTTTTAATCTTTTAAAATCGGGTGTGTACTTTATCTATTTGCACGTGTATATATATATATATACAGTTATTTAAGCGATACGAAAAGCTCTTGGCTTACTTTTGTGTTTATTAGAAAAAATAGCATTATGTTTTTAGTTTCAAACATTCATTGTTAGGTAAATGTCAATTCAATCCATGATAAATGCACAAGTGGGATTTATCAAAACTACATATATTAACTTAAAATACACCAAGTAAGATATTTAAACTCGCATACATGTAAGTTAACTCGATATACCCAAAGTAACCGCCACATATGTCCTACTGAAACGGTGACTCAAAAACAGATAAACAATCTTATTTATTCCAAGGAAGCACATCCGTTTGTATCATCCACTGAATCTACATATAATGTATATGAGATGGATTTTCTAAGGCAAATCAAGACATCAGGAGATACAGCCGTTTTATTCAGGTATCTGAAATCACAAAAGCTATCTATAGAATAGCAGACAAAAACAATAAGAGCAACAGCCAAGGACACGATACAAGAAACATAAATACTATTGCAATAATCAAGAGTCACCAGGAACATGTAACAACACAAAGAAAAACAGATAGCAGCAATAAGAAAAACTACAAAAATTACAATATAGCAATAGAGAAGATTCATTTACGACACGCTGCAACAAAATGACAATTAACAATAGAGAAGATCTATCAAGGACACGCTACAACAAAATGACAATTAACGACAGGGAAGATCTGTCAAGTACACGTTACAACAAAATGACAATTAACAATGGAGAAGATCCATCAAGGATCGCTACAACAAAATGACAATTAACAACAGGGAAGATCTGTCAAGGACACGCTACAACAAAATGACAACTAAAAATATAGAAGATCTATCAAGGACACGCTACAACAAAATGACAACTAAAAATATAGAAGATCTATCAAGGACACGCTACAACAAATGGCAATTAACAATAGAGAAGATCTGTCAAGGTCACGCTACAACAAAATGACAATTAACAATAGAGAAGATCTATCAAGGACACGCTACAACAAAATGACAATTAACAACAGGGAAGATCTGTCAAGGACACGCTACAACAAATGACAACTAAAAATATAGAAGATCTATCAAGGACACGCTGCAACAAATGGCAATTAACAATAGAGAAGATCTGTCAAGGTCATGCTACAACAAAATGACAATTAACAATAGAGAAGATCTATCAAGGACACGCTACAACAAAATGACATTTAACAACAGGTAAGATCCATCAAGGACACGCTACAACAAAATGACAACTAACAATAGAGAAGATCTGTCAAGGACACGCTACAACAAAATGACAATTAACAATAGAGAAGATCTGTCAAGGACACGCTACAACAAAATGACAATGAACAATAGAGAAGATCTATCAAGGACACGCTACAACAAAATGACAATGAACAACAGGAAGATCCATCAAAGACACGCTACAACAAAATGACAACTAACAATAGAGAAGATCCATCAAGGGCACGCTACAACAAAATGACAACTAACAATAAAGAAGATCTGTCAAGGACACGCTACAACAAAATGACAATTAACAATAGAGAAGATCTATCAAGGACACGCTACAACAAAATGACAATTAACAACAGGGAAGATCTGTCAAGGACACGCTACAACAAAATGACAATTAACAATAGAGAAGATTCATCAAAGACACGCTACAACAAAATGACAACTAACAATAGAGAAGATCCATCAAGGACACGCTACAACAAAATGACAATTAACAATAGAGAAGATCCATCAAAGACACGCTACAACAAAATGACAACTAACAATAGAGAAGATCCATCAAGGACATGCTACAACAAAATGACAATTAACAATAGAGAAGATCTATCAAGGACACGCTACAACAAAATGACATTTAACAATAGAAAAGATCTTTCAAGGACACGCTACAACAAAATGACAATTAACAATAGAGAAGATCCATCAAGGACACGCTACAACAAAATGACAACTAACAATAGAGAAGATCCATCAAGGACATGCTACAGCAAAATGACAATTTACAATAAAGAAGATCTGTCAAGGTCACGCTACAACAAAATGACAATTAACAATAGAGAAGATCCATCAAGGACACGCTACAACAAAATGACAATTAACAATAGAGAAGATCTATCAAGGACATGCTACAGCAAAATGACAATTAACAATAGGCATTAAGAATACGGCACAATAAACATAAAAATATAGCAATAGCCAAAAGCAACCAAGTCCAAACTGCAACAAAAGGTACAAAACATGACATACGCCTATTAAGACATCTTGTGATAAACCTCAATAATAAAAAGTTTTTTTTCTCAAATTTATATATTTGACCTTACATGTTTTATTTTGTTTTTATTTTTCTTTCCCAAAGAGTAATTTTTGTTAATTTTCTGTATTTAAAGGTCAGGATAAGGCTAGGACACGGATATGTTGTTCTTACTAAGATAAACATAAGCTATTTTAATCAACAACATATAATATACAATATGCTTATCAGAATATATGTTCTAGGTCATATGTTTAAACATATATTAGGACAGTTTGATTAACCTGCCATGAGACGTTTTGTATATATTATGCACTTATTTCACTACTCTATTTGTCAATAATGTGCTAAATTGTTTTTGTATATTCAGTATACTGAGAAACACATGTTGTTTGTTTAAATTTTTAGGATTTTTTTTTTTCGGAAAATTACAGAAAGATGACAGACTATTCTGAAGCCGAACGTAGTTTTAATCTTACAACCATTACAGTAGGCGGTGTATCCCTACCTATGAAGATTTTTGAAGGAATCGATCACAAGTTTTGGTCAACTGCACCAGACAATATACAGGAGCGATTAGACTATCTTCAAAATTTTCAAGTTCGTCCGGATGATGTTTTCCTGTGCACATACCCTAAATCAGGTAATATTCATGTTTAATGGGATACAAGTTGTGATTGGATTAAAAAATGTATACATCTTTATCTTTATTAAAAGCAAAGCTGTTTCATGTTCAATTCAAATTAGAGATCCACATTAGTAAATTTTATTGAAAATATGTTGTTGCAAAAAATGAAAAATTGACATATAAAAAATCAAAAGAAAGTAAATGTACAACCTGGTCATTTTTTCAGGTTTTTTTTTTAGTCTGGCAAACATAAAAAACAATAAGAACGATAATCTTTGAAATAAATCATTTAATATGACTCAATATGTGTGGCAGTTTAAAATTTAACAGGTTTGCAAAGTGTGATCCTGGCAAATTAAACATTGTTTACTGATTTCGTGATAGCCAGTTCGCTTATGTAATACATTATATTTTATTCTCTCATATTTCACTTTTTAAAAGCCCGAGAGTTATAAACTAAAACACTAAAACAAACAAGTCAAAAACTATAATTACCAACTATTGATATGATTTATAGTGGTTTTTGTTTGACGTTACATCATCAATTCTTCAACTATTCGCGACGAGAGCAAGTTCTTTACTCTGTACTGATAAAACTAAAGACAAATTTGTGTTTTTATATAGTTACCTGGCCCCAGTGTCACAATCATTCCTTAACTAAGAGTTTCCTTTAATTTAATAATTTTTGACAATCTCTCCTGGAATTACAAATAAACTTTTTTTGTCAAATCTAAATACAGATGTTATAAGCTTGAAGTGGTCTTTAAAATGATATCTTAATTTTCTTCATATTTTAACAACTGACTAAATCATTAGGATTTCAAATTTGCTGGATTTTAGTTAAGGAAAATCTTATGATTGTGAAACTGGAGCCTGGTAATAGCACACATAAATAAAGTGCAACAAATTTTATTGATCACATGTTTTATAGTGCAGTTGTATGTAACCTGCATTTCAAACATCCACCGTGTTTTAATTTCAAGGAACCAACTGGGTAAATGAAATTGTTTATATGCTACGACATGGCGTCTCTGAATACGCACCTTTATTTACAATTATGGAAGTCATTGATACAAAGTCTTTAGATGAAATGCAATCTCCTAGAGTCTTCGTATCTGATCTGCCATTTCGATATCTACCAAAACAACTAAAGGAGAGAGGAAAAATTATTTACGTCGTTCGGAACCCAAAAGACATTGCTGTATCATATTACTGCCATTTACGAAATATGACTGTTGGAGACTACGAAGGGGAATGGAACCAATTTTTCCCGTTATTTATGGAAGGCAATCGTATGTTATGTTTAGTATATATATATATATATATATATATATATATATATATATATATATATATATATATATATATATATATATATATGTCGTTTTACGTTTTATTTAATACATGTCGTATTAATACAATTTGTTTTGTTTGCTCAGTACGAATTAGTTGAGTTAAAGTGATTTACGACCGAGTCAAGAATCACTTATATGGTTTGATCTGTTCTGGGATGATGAGGGATGAAGAAACATCATTATTAAATCAATTACGTTTTTTTTATCTTAAATGAAAAGCCAATGTAAATTTGTATTTGATTTTAACGGAAATAACACCCACTTTATGTTTAAAACTAACTACAAAAAAAAAAAAAAAAAAAAAAGAATGGGAAAAAGTACCAACACAGAATCCAAAGTGTTCAATATTATTTGTATACTATGAAGATTTAATACGAGTAAGATAAAGTTTTTATTTTTTCGACCTTCAAATTACAAATTAAATATATTTGGTTACCATGGTATCAATCGATGTGATTTAAAGTTGAATTTTGTTAAGTTTATGATCTTGCTTTAATCAAGCATAAAATAATTTATTTTTGAATTCCATTCTAAAGTTTTTTTTATTTTATGATAATATTCTAGCAATTAAAAGCAGAGTGAGTTGAGATTTCCATAGTGACCGCGAAAAGAACATATCCAATAAAACAGGGAGATGATACATTATTCTCTGCTGTTTTGGTCCATCAAACATTAAAGTTGTTTCTGAACCAGTAGTTTCTAATATCGAGTGATGATATCTATATCTCACAAAAGTTTCTGTTGAAATAACTTTAATTTAACAATATTGGTTACTTGGTTAAATTTTATTTAACTTGTTTGACACGGCAAAAGCAAATATATCGGCTATCCTTTACGAGATAATGTTCCAATAACATCAAGGATTAATCCGACCACAAGTTCATAATGTTGAAGCTTGTTCCGAACCATATAAAGTCTCGAGTTTAGATTTTTATATCTCTTTTTCTTCCATTACTTTAACTTTAAACAGGTTCAGCTGGTTAAATGTTGTTTTAAAAGGTATCAGCAAGTGTCCGCTATTCGCGACTTATATAATTTTGTAACTTTGAATTCATTAATTTTCAACTGTTTGGACTATCTTTTTTTATCTATCAACTTTTTTCGGCCCCTAGTGTCACTGATGAGGAATGAATTTCTGAAATGTGCACATACGGCACATCAAACTTTAACTGGTATTTGTGTTATATTACTACCCCTGAGCGGATACCGCTGCTGGTAGAGTAAGACTCCCCGAGGGTATCCATTACTCATTAGGCAGTACTTTGTGCTGTCAGGAAACACACCATTTAGGAAAATTTTCAGGCGTCTTCATTTTTGAAATTTATTTAAAACAAAGGTCTGTTCCCTCATGAAGTGCACATATGGAATTTCAAAATTAAACAGGTATTTTTGTTTAAGATTTGTTAATACCTTTGATTAAACAACATGTAAATAAAGTTTATTTTGAACGAGAGTATTAAACTAGTATTTCTGATCCGCCTTGTAATTATTGCGAAATTTTGATTGCTTCTTCATTTGCCGAAGACTTACATTGAAGACCATCCTGTTTATTTTGCTCGTGTCGAAAGTCTCGCGTGGAGGCTTTAAACGTCAACATTTTTTCATGATGTATTTGAAAAAACACTCACTTAGCGATAACTCACTGAATATGTTAGAATTATCTTTCTTTATCTAAGAGTGGAGTGGAGTAATGGTGTTTTAGGCCCCAGTCAAGAATCTTTCACTTATTTCGAGGCGGTAAGTACTGGGATGGTGGAGGAAACCGGAGTGCCCGGAAGAAACCACCGAACTTCGGCAAGCGAACTGACAATCTTTCTCACACTAGGATCTGTCTAGAGTGGGATTCGAACCCAGGCGGTGAGAGGCGCTGTAGACAACTCGGCCACCGAGGCCTCTTTCTTTATCTTAGAACTTTTTGGCCTAGCGTCACTGAATAGAAATGAATTTCCGAAATGTGCACATAAGGAAAATCAAATTTAAACAGGTATTTTTGTTAAATTTTTTATATTTCGTTTAAAAAAAAAAGCGGTTGTTTTATGCTATAATAAAATATTATAAAATACAAGTAAACTATTTATCAAATATGCTGTCTTTTGATATTTCAGAACTTGAAATCTTGAGTTGAAACCATTGCGGCCTTTTTAGGTGCATCAGTAAAAGAAAGTGAAATAGCGGAGATTGTGAATAAGTGTGTTTTCAAGAACTTATATCATGAAAAAACAACTAACGTACCAGAAATAATTAAAAAATACAGAAGAAATGTTCCACATTTTTTCTATAGAAAAGGTAATAATAGAATTTCTATTTATCTAGTTATTCTAAACTGAATTAGTAAATAGACCTGAGAAAACTTACATTTTACAATACACAGTTTCAGCATGGAAGCTAAAGATTAAACATAAACCCTCGAAATTTGATATAGCATTTAACACATCAAATACTAACAAAAACAGCGACAGACATAATTATTCAGCTATAATCTGGTAGTTTACAGAAATAGCAATGTTTGAAGTTTTATAAATATTACCCTTTCAATAATCTTCATAGATTTTACAAGAAAGCAAAAATTCGAAATAAATCACTATTTTGTATAACACTTACCCTCCTTATAATACAAACATTAGCCGTATTTGACTGGGTGTTTTCCGTTTAGCTAGAGACTTCCATTTCACGATATTTTCTCACCAACTTTACGTTTGTTTTTTGGCTGGTAAGTTGTTCTCAATTCGCCCTTCGTGAACAACAGTCTTTTCAGAAGTAACAAGTCTGTTGAGCACTTGACCAGTCGAATGAAAATTAAAAAAAATTACATTTAATGATTTGGTTGGTCACAAACAAAGGTAAATATCGGTTAATGGAAGAGCCTCTTGCTCGTTGGGGAAAAAAAAACAGTCGAATAGGGCTAATGTACCATGTTAACATTAATCCGTACCGAATATCTTCCAAAATACGGAGTAAATCGATATACCTTGAAAACAAGAGGAAAGTATTTTAAGGAAAACTATGATTGCTTACATCTATTGTTTTGATTTCTGGGTAAGAGCTTTCTTTCTTTTTTTTTTTTTTTTTTTTTTTTTTTTTTTTTTTTTTTTTTTTTTTTTTTTTTTTTTTGCCGTTTCTTTTTTAGGTATCATTGGGGATTGGAAGAACTGGTTTACAGTGGCTCAAAATGAACAATTCGACGCTGTATACAAGGCGAAAATGGCCCATTCAAGTTTGAAAATTTCGTTCACAAAATAAAGAATAGCATGTTTGAAATCGCAACGCGAATAACTTAGTATATTACTTATTAGCCACACACACACACACACACACACACACACACCCCGAAAGTTTACACTTGGAGAATTATTAGCCAAAGGACAAGCTGTTTGCGGTAATGATTAAATTTTTTTAATTAATATGATTTTATTTTGTAAACCTATCTCACAGTTGAGAAAATATAATGAGATGATGGGAAGAATATTAAATATCTGTGCTGCAGTTAGCAAGTATATTTTAAATGACAAGAATGAAGAAGATAAAATAAGTAAATAAGTATAAAACCCGTGAAGGGTATCTAAATCTTTAAAGTCTTAATGTTTTAGCTTCAAAGCAACATTAAATTTTTTCCAAGGTTTTTTAAAAACAATTTAGAGTGATCGTCGGTAACAAACAATAATGCTGAATCCAAATACAAGGAGTTAGATTGGTTTCAATGAGGTTTTTTTTGTGATCATAACAGTTGTTTCTTAAATAGCACGAAAGAATAATAATAAGAAAGGACAATATAGCAATGGCAAAGAGCTACAAAGAACAAAAACATGACAATGAAACAACAAAGAACAAACAAAGACATACTACAGCAAACAGAACAATAACTAGAGTTACCAATGATACGCTTCAACGAACAGGACACTAGCTTGGGTTACCAATGGCAAACTTCAGCAAACAAAGAAATAATACACCACAAACAACACGCTACATCAATCGTGATAATTTAGCAAAAGCCTAGAGTAACCAAGGAAACGCTACAACAAAATGACAATATAGCAACAGCCAAGATCCAATATTGACTTGTACAACAAATGAAAAAAAAGAAATAATAACCAAAAGCAACTAAGAACACACTACAACAAAATGACGTTATTATTTCAGTAGCGTAGCAGAACCAATGACATGTTTAAACAAATATCTTGCGATAAAGAGAAGAGTTCCACTTGTTGATTTCTGTACTCGGTATTGTGAACCTTATTGTAAATAATATCATATATAATTTAAAACATGCAACGTGGTAATTTATTAACTATAAAAAGTATTGTAGAAGAATAAGCGTTACAGTCATTTGAAAAAAATATGTATGCTATGAAGCTTTTTAAATACTAAGAGTAGCGAAATACAAATACAATGATTACATTATATACTTACACTACTAACACTATTGGCATAAAGAAAAAAATGATATATCCCCCAAACTTGTATTAGTGTAGGCTCGGGTAGCTCAGTTGGTAGGCATGCGTCTTTAGTGATACCTGGTTCGATCACTGGTGCGACCCTTCATATTCTCTACTTTCTGTTTGTTTGGTGACCAGTGATTGGCTTGCAGACCATATAAACTCCACCAGAAGGGTTACATTTTCAGTAGAACTATGGACAACTTGAAAATAACAGGGGATATAGTGGTCAGAGTAGCTTAGTTGCTAGAACACTCGCACTCGTACGGGAGATTCCGGGTTCGATCCCCGGTGCAAACTTTTTCTTCCTGTAACAAGAGATTATAACACACAAATATAACGACAAAGCGTTAATCCTGTGTGATGAATGCAATATACTATTCAGCCGTGACGATATTAACAGAAAAAAAAAGAAGAAAAGAAAGATGCGTGTGTTTATGTTGTTACTAGTTCAAAATTTTGTCAAAATAAACAATATGTAAATAAATTAGAGAAGCGGAAAGGTAAGTTCATCAAGCGTGTAATTATTGAAGCAATAAATAATGGTATGTAAGCTAAAAGTCACGTTAACATAGAAATGCTTCGATACGCATGAAACGGTTTTACGTCATTTTTAATTAAAATTGAAACTAGTGGCAAATAAAAAAAACACATTTATGTCTACATCATGCACCGATTTTATTCCATGTGGTAGTTTCTGGAAGCTGTGGTCAAAAGGTAAACAGATTGTTTACCAAGATTTGGGCCTAAACCACAGGTGACGCTGTCGATCCTTAAACAAACGCATGTCAAAATTACTGGTTACATTAAACATAACATTTGACAAATCAAATTAATATGCGGATTTTACACTTCTATAAAAAGCCAACATTATGATATTTTTAATATAATCTTATGAAGATTATTAAAACACAGAAATCTAAAACGGTAAGGTATATTTTTTCAAATTAATTCATTATTTTTAAAATCATAGGCTTGTTAAGCACTAAGTATTGATTTTCTTTCATTCGTTTTTTAGTCTTAATTAAAAAATAAATCAAAAACATTAATAATATATCACCTCGGTAACAGATTATAAAATAACCCTGATGCAATGTTAGTGTAACGCCAGAAACAGAAGTGCGTGGTGGTGTTGAATTACGCCTACTTTTTTTTTTTTTAATAGTCACTGGTGCGCGAAAACACTCTTACTCTGGCCCTTAAAAACAGTATTTCTACCCAGACTTTTGTCGTATTATTATAGCTACTGTGCACAATTCATATTCTCTACCGAGACGGAACTAGAACCAATTGTAAATGAAGCCTTCGTTCTTATTTTGTTTCTTAGTTCAATTATCCAGTCTTTTAAATTGTGTTACCGGGACATGACATTTTGGTTTGTATTACCGGCATGGCATGCATTTGTATTTTTGATATTACACAATACATAATTCTAGTACTATTGAAACGGAACTAATGCCAATCGAAATTTGAAACATTTGTTCTTATTTTTTTAAATTTTTATTTCAATTATTCAGTCTTTTGAATTGCATTACCGGCATGACATTATTTGCATTTTTGGTATTTCAGAGATAACAAAATATAATTTTAAGTATGAGAGCTACAATAACGTTGCTAATAGTAATATTATGTGTTTGTGCCACAAGTCAATTGAGGATCTCAATAAAACCTAACAGACCATTTATCCCTCGGCCATTCCGTACTTGGGGGAAATGCTGCACTGAAGGAACAATGTATGTCGGTCTCTACGGAACCGGCTCATCCCATGGATACGTTCCTGGAGTTGGAAAGCCAACATTTACACAGCAATCCACCAAAAATTCCTGCGACACCATGGCTTTACTAAAGGTGAATTTCCAGGCTTTGTCTAAAGGTTGTGGAGGATGTCAAAGAGAACCTGTTTGTGGAAGGCGGATGTTGCAGGTAGACTTATATCTACATCCACAAAGAAACAACTACTTGTTCAACATTGGGGATAGTAAAACAAATAATGGCTATGGTAAGTACAGTTATTTTTGGCTTTTCTAAAATATCTTTTAACCCTACCGGGGATTTTTCTGGTCATTCACATTGTTTGAGGAGGTAGAAAAGGGTCAAGTATAAAATCAAAGCCAAATGCTGACTGTTTCGAGCCGTCAGTTCATTGCAGGCAAAAACTTGTTCTAGCCTACTTTAGACATGTTTTTTTTCAAATTTTAAATTTCAACAAAACAGGTAGACTAATAAACCTGTAATATCCATGTACGAGTTTTACTTATTTATAGTTACAATGGCCACCTTGGCTCTGTCGGATACAATTATTATTCTTTATTAACCACGGACCTTTCTTACTAAATTCTTGTTCAAATTGGTCCAGTGGTTTTAGAGGAAGAAGACTTTTAGATTACAGACGCATGCTTACATAGTTGACCATGTCATAAGCTTACACCGGCTTTGCCCTGTGAGCTTTACATTGACCAAATGATGTTCAATTAAGACAAATTACAAGGCATTTAAAAAGTCTTGAGTTAGCAAAGAATGGTAATAAAATTTTACCAAGGGTTTTATTTTGATAATGTTAGAAAGTATGAAAAGCTGATTATAAGATTTTGTCTAAGTTAGAGGTGAGGTTTACATGCCAGCAGTGAAATCTAATATATCTAATTATAACCAAATTTAGAAGCTTAATTCTCTTAGAAAAATTAAATATGCAGTTGATATAATGGAACTCCCCAAGGAACCACGTGATCAATACCTCTTAACGTTTGTGCTGAATGAAATGGATAACGATTACGTCAAATATTCCCCCCCCAAAAACGTCGTTATTACGGAAAAACGTCACTTTATGCGATTCCATTGCCAATAGAAATAATAGTCCCGCACAAACGTTGAGATATCACGTAGAGCTCTCAGTGAATTTTTTGTATACATCATTCCTAATCTCCTTATAATTATGTTATTGTTACCTAGGTGGCGACAGTGGTACTAACAGTAATGATGCAGAAATCCAGGGTTACGATAAATCAATAGGCGTGTACAAAAGTGACAAATGTAAACAACCAAAACCACGCCCACCACTTTCATATTTATACTCACAGGCAATAGGAACAGGAGTTGACCAGGTTCGTCTTTACATAAGTAATGAGTTTGTCCGTATACAGAATAACAAAGGGTTTGACAGGCAGGTTTGCTCAGATTGCTTGTTTGCTCTGAATGGACAGCCTGACAAGGAAGCTAAATCAACTAATTACGATATCCATGTGGCCCTCAACAGGGTAATAGCAAATACAAGCAGAAGAGGATATGGAACCTGTCTAGCCAAAATAAAGTGGGTGTGTCCATGTGACTACTGATATTGCAGTCTGAAAGTTTCAAAATACATGTACATGATTTCATTTATGTGAGATTTTTAAAAAATCATTCTTATTTTTATTTATGTTTACACTTAGTATATTAAAAGATATATTTTATTAAACAATCTCATTTATTTTAAATACTCAGGTTTTCTTTTTTTACTTATTATATTAAATTTTATCAGAGAAAAATGGACACTATCACATGTTAAGCTGGTGTCAAAGCCATGAAAGCTAAAAATGTATCAATGACAGCTAGACAAAATAAATCAATGCAATGACAGCTAAACCAAATGTATCATTGTATTAAGCTGAATCAAATGTATCAATTCCAATAGCAGCTGAATGAAATGTATAAATGTAAATGGCAGCTAAACAAATGTATTACTGTCCAACATAAGCTGACCAATATGTGTCATTGTCAATGAGAGCTAAAAGAAATGTATCAGCAACGAAATGTATCAATGTACATGACAGCTGAACCAAATATATCAATGTACATGACAGCTGAACCAAATGTATTAATGTACATGACAGCTTAATGAAATGCATCAATGTACATGACAGCTGAACCAAATGTATCAATGTACATAACACCTGAACTAAATGTATCAATGTACATGACAGCTGAACCAAATGTATTAATGTACATGACAGCTGAATGAAATGCATCAATGTACATGACAGCTGAACCAAATGTATCAATGTACATGACACCTGAACTAAATGTATCAATTTACATGACAGCTGAACCAAATGTATTAATGTACATGACAGCTGAACCAAATGTATTAATGTAAATATAAAATGAAATGTATCAAGATGAATGTACCTGACAGCTGACCAAATGTATCAATGTACATGACAGCTGAACCAGATGCATTAATGTAAATGACGGCTGAACCAAATGTATTAATGTACATGACAGCTGAACCAAATGTATTAATGTACATGACAGCTGAATGAAATGTATTAATGTACATAACAGCTGAATGAAATGCATCAATGTACATGACAGCTAAACCAAATGTATTAATGAACATGACAGATGAACCAAATGTATTAATGTAAATAACAGCTGAACCAAATGTATTAATGTATATAACAGCTGAATGAAATGTATCAATGAACATGACAGCTGAACCAAATGTATCAATGTAAACGACAGCTGATAGAAATGTATCAGTGTACATGACAGCTGAACCAAATGTATCAATGTAAACAAAATCTGATCGAGATTTATCAATGTACATGACAACTGAACCAAATGTAACTACATGTATGTAAATGACAGCTGATAGAAATTTATCAGTGTACATGACAGCTGAACCAAATGTATCAATGTAAATGACAGCTGAACCAAATGTATCAATGTAAATGACAGCTGAACCAAATGTATTAATGTACATGACAGCTGAATGAAATGCATCAATGTACATGACAGCTGAACCAAATGTATCAATGTACATAACACCTGAACTAAATATATCAATGTACATGACAGCTGAACCAAATGTATTAATGTACATGACAGCTGAATGAAATGCATCAATGTACATGACAGCTGAACCAAATGTATCAATGTACATGACACCTGAACTAAATGTATCAATTTACATGACAGCTGAACCAAATGTATTAATGTACATGACAGCTGAACCAAATGTATTAATGTATATAACAGCTGAATGAAATGTATCAAGATGAATGTACCTGACAGCTGAACCAAATGTATCAATGTACATGACAGCTGAACCAGATGTATTAATGTACATGACGGCTGAACCAAATGTATTAGTGTACATGACAGCTGAACCAAATGTATTAATGTACATGACAGCTGAATGAAATGTATTTATGTACATAACAGCTGAATGAAATGCATCAATGTACATGACAGCTAAACCAAATGTATTAATGAACATGACAGATGAACCAAATGTATTAATGTAAATAACAGCTGAATGAAATGTATCAATGTAAATGACAGCTGAATGAAATGTATCAATGAACATGACAGCTGAACCAAATCTATCAATGTAAACGACAGCTGATAGAAATATATCATTGTACATGACAGCTGAACCAAATGTATCAATGTAAACAAAATCTGATCGAGATTTATCAATGTACATGACAACTGAACCAAATGTAACTACATGTATGTAAATGACAGCTGATAGAAATTTATCAGTGTACATGACAGCTGAACCAAATGTATCAGTGTGCATGACAGCTGAACCAAATGTATCAATGTAAATGACAGCTAAACCAAATATTTCAATGTAAATGACAGCTGATCGAAATGTATCAATGTACATGACAGCTGAACCAATTGTATTAATGTCCAACGATAGCTGACCAAAATGCATCATTGTCAATGAGAGCTAAACATAATAATAATGTGAACTAAATTTATCATTGTCAAAGACAGCTTAACCCAATTAATCAATGTCAATGACAGCTGAAAGGAATATATAACATAATATGACAGCTGAACAAAAGTATCAGTGTACAAGACAGCGGAAACAAATGTATCAATGTTATGATAGCAGAACCAAAATGTATCAATGTCATGACAGCATAACCAAAAAATATTAATGTCATGACAACAGAACCACAATGTATCAAGGTCATGACAGCAGAACCAAAATGTATCAATGTTATGACACCAGAACCAAAATGTATCAATATCGTGACAGCAGAACCAAAATGTATCAATGTCATGACAACAGAGCCACAATGTACCAAGGTCATGACAGCAGAACCAAAATGTATCAATGTCATGACAGCAGAACCAAAATGTATCAATATCATGACAGCAGAACCAAAATGTACCAAGGTCATGACAACAGAACCACAATGTACCAAGGTCATGACAGCAGAACCACAATCTATAAATGTCATGACAGCAGAACCAAAATGTATCAATGTCATGACAACAGAACCACAATGTACCAATGTCATGACAACAGAACCACAATGTACCAAGGTCATGACAGCAGAACCACAATGTACCAAGTTCATGACAGCAGAACCACAATGTACCAAGGTCATGACAGCAGAACCAAAATGTATCAATGTCATGACAGCAGAACCAAAATGTATCAATGTCATGACAGCAGAACCAAAATGTATCAATGTCATGACAGCAGAACCACAATGTATAAATGTCATGACAACAGAACCACAATGTATCAAGGTCATGACAGCAGAACCAAAATGTATCAATGTCATGACAGCAGAACCAAAATGTATCAATATCATGACAGCAGAACCACAATGTATCAATATCATGACAAAGAATTAAATTTAGATTTCATGAGATGGATACATTTAGTGTATTATTGTCCAGACAGCCTAATGAAATATTTCAAAGACATGAAAGCTGACTAAAATGTACTTTATGACCAAATATTTACTTTGTAAGAACCACAGCAAAGCAAGGATGCTCACTAGTTTTGCAAGTCTTGTTTTAAATCTTGAACTTCCCAAGAATTTGATGTGGGAGATAAGACATGACTTCGAGTAACATTAAATAATCAATTGTTTGATAATGCCATATATCATGGTTTCTAAACATTCCCATTGTTTTTGTATCCAGAGATCACTCTAGCCATGCTTGATTGTTTTGATAGGATTTTAGGACCCAGAAAAGAATACTTTACTTATATCAAGAGGTCACCAACTAAAGATGAAGTGGCAGAAATTTTTACTTTTGCAGTGTGCACTAAGGGCAATGTGCAAGGGGGGGAGGGGAGGGGGAGGGTTTTTTAACTGCCAAGCCTGTTGTGACATGGGGCATCAGTTTCATTTCTAAATTCTGAGTGCTTATAGCGAGAGAACAGTCACTACCAACTTGGTCAGATCCACCTAGGGTTCAAACCCCAACCTCCACCATATCTAGTCATATGAGTTGAGTTAAGTAATGGTGATTAACGTCCCAGTCAAGAATATTTCACTTATATCGAGACGTTTCCAGGTATAGACGAAATTGCAGATATTTTGCCTGTGCGTTGCGCTGATGGCATTATACAGCAGAGTTCTTTATCATGTCATGCCTACCGTGACACAGGACCTTGTTTATTTCAAGTTCCCATCAAGAACCATGACTTTCATTTTGTAAAGCTGAGCACTTGGAGAAAGAACAGTCACTACCCACTTTCAAGTCTTTGGTCAGACCCAGTCTGGGTTCAAACCCATGACCTGCCACTTACGGAGCGAGCACTCTACCAACTGAACTACCGCAATGGTACCTAGTCATATGACTTAACTACACACTAAATATAATATATAGAAGAATTTGTGTCATTACCCCTGGGACCATGTCTTAAGTGAACCGAGAGATCTTGATAAATAGTTTTTAACATAGTGACAAATGTCAGACTGTATTTCATACAGGCAATAAAAAATAGCAAGAAATATACGGCAAATGAAAATATAATACTGTATAAGAATTTATGTTAGGGTGTATTATATTTGGCACTCATGAGGGTCTCAAACATTTAGTGTGTATTAATGTTGGCACTGTCATTGTTTCCCCTTAGACAAGTGAGCTAAAATTAATGTTGAAATGTATCAATATTGGTGGAAATTAATTTAAAGCCAAAAGCGCCAATAATAAAATACATAGCCAATACTAAAACAGTATCCTACAAATAAATAAATAAATAAATAAATAAAAAATACAATAAAAAATAACAGTTTTACACACATAAATTAAATTTTTAATCTGGACAACTTTTTAAAAAAAATAAAAACATCATTCTAAAACGGCATTCATAAAAACATTAGAAACTTCATCACTCTCATTAAGTCTACTGATAATCTTTTCTATATATTCCATCTCTTCTTGATTAACTTCAACAACAGTATTTGGTTCATACACAGCCTCTGCAGTAAGTACTTCTAAACCTCTGGATGATAATTCTTTATCTATCCTGTTAATTTCTCTTGCAGGACATATGAACTACAAAGAAAAAAGTATTAAGAATGTATTATCAGGTTGAAATCATCATTGGGCATACACTCAATAGCCTATGTTCTTGAAATCATCATTGGGCATACACTCAATAGCCTATGTTCTTGAAATCATCATTGGGCATACACTCAATAGCCTATGTTCTTGAAATCATCATTGGGCATACACTCAATAGCCTATGTTCTTGAAATCATCATTGGGCATACACTCAATAGCCAATGTTCTTGAAATCATCATAGGGCATACACTCAATAGCCTATGTTCTTGAAATCATCATTAGGCATACACTCAATAGCCTATGTTCTTGAAATCATCATTGGGCATACACTCAATAGCCAATGTTCTTGAAATCATCATTGGGCATACACTCAATAGCCTATGTTCTTGAAATTATCATTGGGCATACACTCAATAGCCTATGTTCTTGAAATCATCATTGGGCATACACTCAATAGCCTATGTTCTTGAAATCATCATTGGGCATACACTCAATAGCCTATGTTCTTGAAATCATCATTGGGCATACACTCAATAGCCTATGTTCTTGAAATCATCATTGGGCATACGCTCAATAGCCTATGTTCTTGAAATCATCATTGGGCATACCCTCAATAGCATATGTTCTAGAAATCATCATTGGGCATACACTCAATAGCCTATGTTCTTGAAATTATCATTGGGCATACACTCAATAGCCTATGTTCTTGAAATCATCATTGGGCATACACTCAATAGCCTATGTTCTTGAAATCAAAATGTAGCAAACTGTAACGCAAAAAGGTTAACATGGTGTTCTTGATGTGTTTTCTGGGCAATAAATTATGTAAAAACATAAACACATGATTGTTAAAAAATAAATTAGTATAATCATTTCTTTAAATCAGAACAAAAAATTCTGAAAATGTTTGACTTTTTGAAATACAGAAACAGAAAAACTTAACATTGTACATTGGACAGATGCATGGACAGAACATTTCATTTCTATATCCCCCGCCAACTTCTAAGAGCAGGTAATAACAAGAGGCTAAAAAGCTTCTGTATTTGGGCCTGTTCTACTTAACTTGAGGATGAAAATTAATGCATTGATAGATATGAAACATGGTTTTCACAAAACTTGTTCCAGTTTTCGAAATGTTTGAAATTTTTGTAAAAGTCTGGTCACATCCGCACTGGCTTTTAACTCAGAACATAAACTTATGTTATGGCCATATTTAAGTTTTTTTCTGTTTATAGTAATGGCAGCCATCTTGGATTTAGAATTATTATACTTTAATCTACTCAATCAATTGACCTCCTACACCAAATTTGATTTCATTTGGTCAAGTGGTTTCAGAGAAGAAATTTTTATTTAAACAAGAGGCCCATTATAAGCCTTATTTGCACTTTTTACAAAGTATGGCAGAAAAACGCTAAAAATGCGTAACCTAGTTTTTGACGGAATTTCACGAAATGTACAACCTACATGTTTAAGGGTGTCTAGAAGCCAAATATCACATCAGATTTTGCATATAACCTATGGTTTCAGAGAAGAAGCTTATTTTAGGTTTTTTGCATTCTAGGTTGCTGTGACCTACTTTTGGTTGCCATGGAAACCAATTGTAAAAATTTCATCTACTACTTGTAGGGATCATTTCTCCCAAGTTTTGTTAAAATTGGCCCAGTAGTTTTAGAGTTTTGGCTGTTAACGGACACATGAACGCATGCATGCAGGCATGCGCGCATCATGCCATAAGCTCATCTAGCTTTAGCCAGTTGAGCTAAAAATCAGCTATATTCAGCTCCTAATTTGCATATAGCTCTAATAACATATACACAAACTAAGTTTCAGAAAAAAACAGTTACATATATTAAATGGCTAGTGTTATATGTTGTATACATGTGTATACCAAATTTGAACCAAACTGATCAATAAATATGTAATGACCATTCTTCTGTGTTTTCTATTTGGTCAAGCTTTTTCAGAGAAGAAGATTAAAGTTTCTGCAAGCATGCACAGATGCTTCACAATGCCATAAGCTCACCTGGCTGTAGCTGTTGAGCTAAAAAGAAAATGGTTGAAGATATGTGGACAATCTTAGTGGTTTGACTTTTCAAGCAAGATTAGTGGTCATCAGAACTTTTGATTATCTTACTTTTAAAATTTTTTCATCTTCGCTGTCTTTTTCTAACTCTACTTCTTCAGCCCCTATATCTATGCCTATTTCCAGGTATTTATCCATATCAACCTTTTCTTCATCCTTGGCCAACATCACAAGTACATTACCTTTCTTTTCAAACATATGTAAACAGTTTCCCCTCTTTACTCTGAAATAGGAATAATCATCTGATAAATATTAATTTAAAATGATTTCATTCTGTAAAACATTGTTTGAAAGTAATTGCATTTATATAAACTATAAATCTAATTGATCACAAGACATGTGACATTTATCTGGCTGTTCCTGTGATAAAGCATACACGTCATAAGAGGCACTGTAAGAAATAAAACTACAAAATTACAAAATTAGAGTTTATTTATATAGAATTAACAATCTGAAATCTTTCTTACGGACAGGTTGCAATTGATTTTTAAATAAACAGCTGCGCCTGCAGTGCATGATACACGTCAGATATTTAAACTTCTTTTTTAATGTCTCAAACAACTTGACATTTAGCTGAAACATATTTTTTTAAAACAAAAGTAGCAAATTTATTTCTCAATGTTTATTCACAAACCTTTTTGATCATAGGACAAATATAACACAAAAGTTTCATAAAAAAAGTTCAAATGATTTTTGAGTTACAACATGCAAAAAAAATGCCTAAAATTTGACAATTAAAGGCCAATAACGCTACAGCAAGAAAAAATATGAATCTAAAAAAATAAAAGGGAGCTCTCTGCCATGGATACCAATATAATAAAAAAGTTTCATTCAAATTGTTCAAAGCATTTTTGAGTTATTATACAACATGCAGAAAATGCCTTAAATATGACAATTAAAGTCCCATAACTCTGCAACAAGAAAACACACGAATCTCAAAAACAAAATGGAGCTTTCTGCCTTAGATACAAACATTTCACAAAAGTTTCATTAAAATTGCTCAAAGCATTCTTGAGTTAGCCTACGACGTGTGGACATATGGATGGACGGACAGACAGATGTACGAACAAACAGACAGATGGGCGGTCGGACACGCCATATTATAACTCATTCTGGGAACTTTTATACCAACAGGTTAAAATTTATTTATATAGAACTTTATCTGGGAAAGTTATTATGGACAGATTATAATTGGTTTATATAGAACTTTATCTGGGAACTTTCTTATGGACAGGTTATAATTGATTTATATAGAACTTTATCTGGGAACTGTCATATGGACAGGTTATAATTGATTTATATAGAACTTTATCTGGGAACTTTCTTATGGACAGGTTATAATTGATTTATATAGAACTTTATCTGGGAACTTTCTTATGGACAGAATATAATTGATTTATATAGAACTTTATCTGGGAACTTTCTTATGGACAGGTTATAATTGATTTATAAAGAACTTATCTGGGAACTGTCTTATGGACAGGTTATAATTGATTTATATAGAACTTTATCTGGGAACTGTCTTATGGACAGATTGTAATTGGTTTATATAGAACTTTATCTGGGAACTTTCTTATAGACAGATTATAATTGATTTATAAAGAACTTTATCTGGGAACTTTCTTTTGGGCAGATTATAATTGATTTATATAGAACTTTATCTGGGAACTTTCTTTTGGGCAGATTGTAATTGGTTTATATAGAACTTTATCTGGGAACTTTCTTATGGACAGATTGTAATTGGTTTATATAGACCTTTATCTGGGAACATTCTTATGGACAGATTATAATTGATTTATATAGAACTTTATCTGGGAACTTTCTTATGGACAGGTTATAATTGATTTATATAGAACTTTATCTAGGAACTTTTTTATGGACAGATTATAATTGATTTATATAGAACTTTATCTGGGAACTTTCTTATGGACAGGTTATAATTGATTTATATAGAACTTTATCTGGGAACTGTCGTATGGACAGGTTATAATTGATTTATATAGAACTTTATCTGGGAACTTTCTTATGGACAGGTTATAATTGATTTATATAGAACTTTATCTGGGAACTTTCTTATGGACAGGTTATAATTGATTTATATAGAACTTTATCTGGGAACTTTCTTATGGACAGGTTGTAATTGATTTATATAGAACTTAATCTGGGAACTGTCTTATGGACAGATTGTAATTGATTTATATAGAAGTTTATCTGGGAACTTTCTTATGGACAGGTTATAATTGATTTATAAAGAACTTTATCTGGGAACTTTCTTATGGACAGGTTGTAATTGATTTATATAGAACTTTATCTGGGAACTGTCTTATGGACAGATTGTAATTGGTTTATATAGAAGTTTATCTGGGAACTTTCTTGTAGACAAATTATAATTGATTTATATAGAACTTTACCTGGGAACTATCTTATGGACAGATTATAATTGATTTATATAGAACTTTATCTGGGAACTGTCTTATGGACAGATTGTAATTGGTTTATATAGAACTTGAACTGGGAACTTTCTTATAGACAGATTATAATTGATTTATATAGAACTTTATCTGGGAACTATCTTATGGACAGATTGTAATTGATTTATATAGAACTTTATCTGGGAACTTTCTTATGGGCAGATTGTAATTGGTTTATATAGAACTTTATCTTGGAACTTTCTTATGGACAGATTGTAATTGGTTTATATAGAACTTTATCTGGGAACTTTCTGATGGACAGATTGTAATTGGTTTATATAGAACTTTATCTGGGAACTTTCTTATGGACAGATTATAATTGATTTATATAGAACTTTATCTGGGAACTGTCTTATGGACAGGTTATAATTGATTTATATAGAACTTTATCTGGGAACTTTCTTATGGACAGATTGTAATTGGTTTATATAGAAGTTTATCTGGGAACTTTCTTATGGACAGGTTATAATTGATTTATATAGAACTTTATCTGGGAACTTTCTTATGGACAGATTGTAATTGGTTTATATAGAAGTTTATCTGGGAACTTTCTTATGGACAGGTTATAATTGATTTATATAAAAGTTTATCTGGGAACTTTCTTATGGACAGATTATAATTGATTTATATAGAACTTTATCTGGGAACTTTCTTATGGACAGATTGTAATTGGTTTATATAGAAGTTTATCTGGGAACTTTCTTATGGACAGGTTATAATTGATTTATATAGAACTTTATCTGGGAACTTTCTTATGAACAGATTATAATTGGTTTATATAGAAGTTTATCTGGGAACTTTCTTATGGACAGGTTATAATTGATTTATATAGAAGTTTATCTGGGAACTGTCTTATGGACAGATTTTAATTGATTTATATAGAACTTTATCTGGGAACTTTCTTATGGACAGATTGTAATTGGTTTATATAGAAGTTTATCTGGGAACTATCTCATGGACAGATTATAATTGGTTTATATAGAACTTTATCTGGGAACTGTCTTATGGACAGATTATAATTGATTTATATAGAACTTTATCTGGGAACTTTCTTATGGGCAGATTGTAATTGGTTTATATAGAACTTTATCTTGGAACTTTCTTATGGACAGATTGTAATTGGTTTATATAGAACTTTATCTGGGAACTTTCTTATGGACAGATTGTAATTGGTTTATATAGAAGTTTATCTGGGAACTTTCTTATGGACAGATTATAATTGATTTATATAGAACTTTATCTGGGAACTGTCTTATGGACAGGTTATAATTGATTTATATAGAACTTTATCTGGGAACTTTCTTATGGACAGATTGTAATTGGTTTATATAGAAGTTTATCTGGGAACTTTCTTATGGACAGGTTATAATTGATTTATATAGAACTTTATCTGGGAACTTTCTTATGGACAGATTGTAATTGGTTTATATAGAAGTTTATCTGGGAACTTTCTTATGGACAGGTTATAATTGATTTATATAGAACTTTATCTGGGAACTTTCTTATGGACAGGTTATAATTGATTTATATAGAACTTTATCTGGGAACTTTCTTATGGACAGATTATAATTGGTTTATATAGAAGTTTATCTGGGAACTTTCTTATGGACAGGTTATAATTGATTTATATAGAAGTTTATCTGGGAACTGTCTTATGGACAGATTATAATTGATTTATATAGAACTTTATCTGGGAACTTTCTTATGGACAGATTGTAATTGGTTTATATAGAACTTTATCTGGGAACTTTCTTATGGACAGATTGTAATTGGTTTATATAGAAGTTTATCTGGGAACTATCTCATGGACAGATTATAATTGGTTTATATAGAACTTTATCTGGGAACTTTCTTATGGACAGATTGTAATTGGTTTATATAGAACTTTATCTGGGAACTTTTTTATGGACAGATTGTAATTGGTTTATATAGAAGTTTATCTGGGAACTGTCTTATGGACAGATTATAATTGATTTATATAGAACTTTATCTGGGAACTTTCTTATGGACAGATTGAAATTGGTTTATATAGAACTTTATCTGGGAACTTTCTTATGGACAGATTGTAATTGGTTTATATAGAAGTTTATCTGGGAACTATCTCATGGACAGATTATAATTGGTTTATATAGAACTTTATCTGGGAACTTTCTTATGGACAGATTGTAATTGGTTTATATAGAACTTTATCTGGGAACTTTCTTATGGACAGATTGTAATTGGTTTATATAGAAGTTTATCTGGGAACTGTCTTATGGACAGATTATAATTGATTTATATAGAACTTTATCTGGGAACTTTCTTATGGACAGATTGTAATTGGTTTATATAGAACTTTATCTGGGAACTTTCTTATGGACAGATTGTAATTGGTTTATATAGAAGTTTATCTGGGAACTATCTCATGGACAGATTATAATTGGTTTATATAGAACTTTATCTGGGAACTGTCTTATGGACAGATTATAATTGATTTATATAGAACTTTATCTGGGAACTTTCTTATGGACAGGTTATAATTGATTTATTTAGAACTTTATCTGGGAACTTTCTTATGGACAGGTTATAATTGGTTTATATAGAACTTTATCTGGGAACTTACTTATGGACAGGTTATAATTGATTTATATAGAACTTTATCTGGGAACTATCTTATGGACAGATTATAATCGATTTAAATAGAACTTTATCTGGGAACTTTCTTATGCACAGGTTATAATTGATTTATATAGAACTTTATCTGGGAACTGTCATATGGACAGGTTATAATTGATTTATATAGAACTTTATCTGGGAACTTTCTTATGGACAGGTTATAATTGATTTATATAGAACTTTATCTGGGAACTTTCTTATGGACAGAATATAATTGATTTATATAGAACTTTATCTGGGAACTTTCTTATGGACAGGTTATAATTGATTTATAAAGAACTTATCTGGGAACTGTCTTATGGACAGGTTATAATTGATTTATATAGAACTTTATCTGGGAACTGTCTTATGGACAGATTGTAATTGGTTTATATAGAACTTTATCTGGGAACTTTCTTATAGACAGATTATAATTGATTTATAAAGAACTTTATCTGGGAACTTTCTTTTGGGCAGATTATAATTGATTTATATAGAACTTTATCTGGGAACTTTCTTTTGGGCAGATTGTAATTGGTTTATATAGAACTTTATCTGGGAACTTTCTTATGGACAGATTGTAATTGGTTTATATAGACCTTTATCTGGGAACATTCTTATGGACAGATTATAATTGATTTATATAGAACTTTATCTGGGAACTTTCTTATGGACAGGTTATAATTGATTTATATAGAACTTTATCTAGGAACTTTTTTATGGACAGATTATAATTGATTTATATAGAACTTTATCTGGGAACTTTCTTATGGACAGGTTATAATTGATTTATATAGAACTTTATCTGGGAACTGTCGTATGGACAGGTTATAATTGATTTATATAGAACTTTATCTGGGAACTTTCTTATGAACAGATTATAATTGGTTTATATAGAAGTTTATCTGGGAACTTTCTTATGGACAGGTTATAATTGATTTATATAGAACTTTATCTGGGAACTTTCTTATGGACAGGTTATAATTGATTTATATAGAACTTTATCTGGGAACTTTCTTATGGACAGGTTATAATTGATTTATATAGAACTTTATCTGGGAACTTTCTTATGGACAGGTTGTAATTGATTTATATAGAACTTAATCTGGGAACTGTCTTATGGACAGATTGTAATTGATTTATATAGAAGTTTATCTGGGAACTTTCTTATGGACAGGTTATAATTGATTTATAAAGAACTTTATCTGGGAACTTTCTTATGGACAGGTTGTAATTGATTTATATAGAACTTTATCTGGGAACTGTCTTATGGACAGATTGTAATTGGTTTATATAGAAGTTTATCTGGGAACTTTCTTGTAGACAAATTATAATTGATTTATATAGAACTTTACCTGGGAACTATCTTATGGACAGATTATAATTGATTTATATAGAACTTTATCTGGGAACTGTCTTATGGACAGATTGTAATTGGTTTATATAGAACTTGAACTGGGAACTTTCTTATAGACAGATTATAATTGATTTATATAGAACTTTATCTGGGAACTATCTTATGGACAGATTATAATTGATTTATATAGAACTTTATCTGGGAACTTTCTTATGGGCAGATTGTAATTGGTTTATATAGAACTTTATCTTGGAACGTTCTTATGGACAGATTGTAATTGGTTTATATAGAACTTTATCTGGGAACTTTCTGATGGACAGATTGTAATTGGTTTATATAGAACTTTATCTGGGAACTTTCTTATGGACAGATTATAATTGATTTATATAGAACTTTATCTGGGAACTGTCTTATGGACAGGTTATAATTGATTTATATAGAACTTTATCTGGGAACTTTCTTATGGACAGATTGTAATTGGTTTATATAGAAGTTTATCTGGGAACTTTCTTATGGACAGGTTATAATTGATTTATATAGAACTTTATCTGGGAACTTTCTTATGGACAGATTGTAATTGGTTTATATAGAAGTTTATCTGGGAACTTTCTTATGGACAGGTTATAATTGATTTATATAAAAGTTTATCTGGGAACTTTCTTATGGACAGATTATAATTGATTTATATAGAACTTTATCTGGGAACTTTCTTATGGACAGATTGTAATTGGTTTATATAGAAGTTTATCTGGGAACTTTCTTATGGACAGGTTATAATTGATTTATATAGAACTTTATCTGGGAACTTTCTTATGAACAGATTATAATTGGTTTATATAGAAGTTTATCTGGGAACTTTCTTATGGACAGGTTATAATTGATTTATATAGAAGTTTATCTGGGAACTGTCTTATGGACAGATTATAATTGATTTATATAGAACTTTATCTGGGAACTTTCTTATGGACAGATTGTAATTGGTTTATATAGAAGTTTATCTGGGAACTATCTCATGGACAGATTATAATTGGTTTATATAGAACTTTATCTGGGAACTGTCTTATGGACAGATTATAATTGATTTATATAGAACTTTATCTGGGAACTTTCTTATGGGCAGATTGTAATTGGTTTATATAGAACTTTATCTTGGAACTTTCTTATGGACAGATTGTAATTGGTTTATATAGAACTTTATCTGGGAACTTTCTTATGGACAGATTGTAATTGGTTTATATAGAAGTTTATCTGGGAACTTTCTTATGGACAGATTATAATTGATTTATATAGAACTTTATCTGGGAACTGTCTTATGGACAGGTTATAATTGATTTATATAGAACTTTATCTGGGAACTTTCTTATGGACAGATTGTAATTGGTTTATATAGAAGTTTATCTGGGAACTTTCTTATGGACAGGTTATAATTGATTTATATAGAACTTTATCTGGGAACTTTCTTATGGACAGATTGTAATTGGTTTATATAGAAGTTTATCTGGGAACTTTCTTATGGACAGGTTATAATTGATTTATATAGAAGTTTATCTGGGAACTTTCTTATGGACAGGTTATAATTGATTTATATAGAACTTTATCTGGGAACTTTCTTATGGACAGATTATAATTGGTTTATATAGAAGTTTATCTGGGAACTTTCTTATGGACAGGTTATAATTGATTTATATAGAAGTTTATCTGGAAACTGTCTTATGGACAGATTATAATTGATTTATATAGAACTTTATCTGGGAACTTTCTTATGGACAGATTGTAATTGGTTTATATAGAACTTTATCTGGGAACTTTCTTATGGACAGATTGTAATTGGTTTATATAGAAGTTTATCTGGGAACTATCTCATGGACAGATTATAATTGGTTTATATAGAACTTTATCTGGGAACTTTCTTATGGACAGATTGTAATTGGTTTATATAGAACTTTATCTGGGAACTTTTTTATGGACAGATTGTAATTGGTTTATATAGAAGTTTATCTGGGAACTGTCTTATGGACAGATTATAATTGATTTATATAGAACTTTATCTGGGAACTTTCTTATGGACAGATTGAAATTGGTTTATATAGAACTTTATCTGGGAACTTTCTTATGGACAGATTGTAATTGGTTTATATAGAAGTTTATCTGGGAACTATCTCATGGACAGATTATAATTGGTTTATATAGAACTTTATCTGGGAACTTTCTTATGGACAGATTGTAATTGGTTTATATAGAACTTTATCTGGGAACTTTCTTATGGACAGATTGTAATTGGTTTATATAGAAGTTTATCTGGGAACTGTCTTATGGACAGATTATAATTGATTTATATAGAACTTTATCTGGGAACTTTCTTATGGACAGATTGTAATTGGTTTATATAGAACTTTATCTGGGAACTTTCTTATGGACAGATTGTAATTGGTTTATATAGAAGTTTATCTGGGAACTATCTCATGGACAGATTATAATTGGTTTATATAGAACTTTATCTGGGAACTGTCTTATGGACAGATTATAATTGATTTATATAGAACTTTATCTGGGAACTTTCTTATGGACAGGTTATAATTGATTTATTTAGAACTTTATCTGGGAACTTTCTTATGGACAGGTTATAATTGGTTTATATAGAACTTTATCTGGGAACTTTCTTATGGACAGGTTATAATTGATTTATATAGAACTTTATCTGGGAACTATCTTATGGACAGATTATAATCGATTTATATAGAACTTTATCTGGGAACTTTCTTATGCACAGGTTATAATTGATTTATATAGAACTTTATCTGGGAACTATCTTATGGACAGTTTATAATTGATTTATATAGAACTTTATCTGGGAACTTTCTTATGGACAGGTTATAATTGATTTATATAGAACTTACCCTGGGAACTTTTTAACGCATATGTTACATTGTTCATGTAGCTTTTGTTTGCTCTCACCAACCACGACAATGCCTAAACCCCCAGATATAAGCAACTCTCCTGTAAAATCTTGTGCCTTGCTTCCTCCTTGAAGTCTTGCTTCCTGTAAAACCAATTACTCTAATACTAGTATTTAATATCTACTGAAGGTTTGTGATTTCTCCAGGAACTCCTGTTTCCTTCACCACCCAAAAACTGACCAATTCAATGTAAATGTAAGTAACTTGACTGGGATGTAAAACACTGTTACTACAATTACTTCACTCAATAAAAGGTTTTATATATAGGTTTTATATAAGACTTTTAACAAACTTTTCTTATCAGCATCTGAAGTTACCCTTCGATGATATATTAACATTGGATACAGTAGATATTGTAACCATTTAGATAAGAGATGCTTTGACCCTTAATCTGGTCCTTTAGTCCTTTTGGTCACCAAGACAACCTTATCTGATTGGAAAAATAACCATTATTGTTTGACAATTGAGTCAAATCATGCATACAATATGTCTTGTGAACACATTATAACAAGCCCTATATCTATTTCATAAGAATGGGGAAAAAAATAAATCAGAAAAGATAACAGCTGGTTTACTCAGCTGAAACATGCCTTATATATCACCTCACCACCAGATATGTCTTATCTATCACCCCACCAGCAGACATGTCTTATCTATCACCACACCACCAGACATGTCTTATCTATCACCACACCATGGGATATGTCTTATCTATCACCACACCACCAGACATCTCTTATCTATCACCACACCACCATACATGCTTTATCTATCACCACACCACCGGATATGTCTTATCTATCACCACACCACCGGATATGTCTTATCTATCACCACACCACCAGACATCTCTTATCTATCACCACACCACCATACATGCTTTATCTATCACCACACCACCAGATATGTCTTATCTATCACAACACCACCAGACATGTCTTATCTATCACTACACCACCAGACATGTCTTATCTATCACCACTCCACCAGACATGTCTTATCTATCACCACACCACCAGATATGTCCTGTCTATCACCACACCACCAGACATGTCTTATCTATCACCACACCACCAGACATCTCTTATCTATCACCACACCACCATACATGCTTTATCTATAACCACACCACCAGATATGTCTTATCTATCACCACACCACCAGACATGTCTTATCTATCACCACACCACCAGACATGTCTTATCTATCACCACTCCACCAGACATGTCTTATCTATCACCACACCACCAGATATGTCCTGTCTATCACCACACCACCAGACATGTCTTATCTATCACCACTCCACCAGACATGTCTTATCTATCAACACACCACCAGACATGTCTTATCTATCACCTCACCACCAGATATGTCTTGTCTATCACCACACCACCAGACATGTCTTATCTATCACCACACCACCAGACATGTCTTATCTATCACCACACCACCAGATATGTCTTGTCTATCACCACACCACCAGACATGTCTTATCTATCACCACACCACCAGATATGTCTTATCTATCACCACACCACCAGACATGTCTTGTCTATCACCACACCACCAGATATGTCTTGTCTATCACCACACCACCAGATATGTCTTGTCTATCACCACACCACCAGACATGTCCTGTCTATCACCACACCACCAGACATGTCTTATCTATCACCACTCCACCAGACATGTCTTATCTATCACCACACCACCAGACATGTCTTATCACCACACCACCAGACATGTCTTATCTATCACCACTCCACCAGACATGTCTTGTCTATCACCACACCACCAGACATGTCTTATCTATCACCACACCACCAGACATGTCTTATCTATCACCACTCCACCAGACATGTCCTGTCTATCACCACTCCACCAGACATGTCTTATCTATCACCACACCACCAGATATGTCTTATCTATCACCACACCACCAGACATGTCTTATCTATCACCCCACCACCAGACATGTCCTGTCTATCACCACACCACCAGACATGTCTTGTCTATCACCACACCACCAGACATGTCCTGTCTATCACCACACCACCAGACATGTCTTGTCTATCACCACACCACCAGACATGTCCTGTCTATCACCACACCACCAGACATGTCTTATCTATCACCACTCCACCAGACATGTCTTATCTATCACCACACCACCAGACATGTCTTATCTATCACCACACCACCAGACATGTCTTATCTATCAACACACCACCAGACATGTCTTATCTATCACCACACCACCAGATTTGTCTTGTCTATCACCACACCACCAGACATGTCTTATCTATCACCACACCACCAGACATGTCTTATCTATCACCACACCACCAGACATGTCTTATCTATCACCACACCACCAGACATGTCTTATCTATCAACACACCACCAGACATGTCTTATCTATCACCACACCACCAGATATGTCTTATCTATCACCACACCACCAGACATGTCTTATCTATCACTACACCACCAGACATGTCTTATCTATCACCACACCACCAGACATGTCTTATCTATCAACACACCACCAGACATGTCTTATCTATCACCACACCACCAGACATGTCTTATCTATCAACACACCACCAGACATGTCTTATCTATCACCACACCACCAGATATGTCTTATCTATCACCACACCACCAGACATGTCTTATCTATCACCACACCACCAGATATGTCTTATCTATCACCACACCACCAGACATGTCTTATCTATCACCACACCACCAGACATGTCTTATCTATCAACACACCACCAGACATGTCTTATCTATCACCACACCACCAGACATGGTCTTATCTATCACCACACCACCAGACATGTCTTATCTATCAACACACCACCAGACATGTCTTATCTATCACCACACCACCAGACATGTCTTATCTATCACCACACCACCAGACATGTCTTATCTATCACCACACCACCAGACATGTCTTATCTATCACCACACCACCAAACATGTCTTATCTATCACCACACTTTCTCCGCCCCTTATGTATGATCAGGCCTTCACAAACGCCGATTTTTGACAAAAAACGCCGATTCAAAGTTAAAAAAGCCGATTGAAAAATATCCGAATCGGCTTTTTTTCCCATAATCTGATTAAAAATTCTTTAATACCAGCTTGTTACTAATTAAAATTACTCATGACAGTGTCACGATTAACTGAACTTCCCTATTCACAGGTAATTACCTAATACATGTACCTTACAAGTTAATTGATTACTAATGGCTTCACCTGTTTACATCGTTTTTACTAGAGTATACAAACACATGTACACGTGCCTGGTCGATCCAGTTTCTTGATACTTAATAACCGCCCTTGATTTCTAATGACAAGAACTCACTAGATTGATAACGACCATTTTTCAGGTTACCAACAACAACATGATCACGGCATTACACGTGGTTTTTGTATCTGTTATATGTCGATCTATTTTAAGTTACGAGTGATGGGATTTTTGCAAGATATTAAAAAACGGTATTTATGAACATTTATCTATATATACGTCATTGTCACACATCGAGATCCAGATGTTTCGAACATAATTCAGTTTAACTGTTTATTGACGTTTTGTTGCATTGCCAACGACTGGACAATTATGGAACGATAAAAAGCAGTATGTCAACACTATATTTTCAAATAAAAATTTGTATGTTTATTTCTTTACCAATCTGATGTGTGTTTATTAAAAAACAGAAAATTGATCCGAGACGGGTGGGGATGGGGGTACCCTTTGCCGATCGTTGAGAGGAAGGGGTGGGGTTGATGTACCCTTGGCCTACCGCCGATTGATCTTACCGGCGTTTGTGGAGCCCTGTGTATGATATATAAGTGAAACGCCAATACGCCTCTCCACATTTATGTATTATTTAAACACTAAGTTTAAGCCCTCTCTTATGATAATCTCTCCTTTTAAGTTCTCTTAAGACATCAAACATACCTCACGTTTTATAACTCTTTCCATTGTACTATTGGGTATGCACTGTCTTTTCCCTTCCTTGAGCACTTTGTCAAGTGCAGCATTAATAGAGGGTTTTGTTGAACCTCCATCTACAAATTATAAATTCATAAATTTGTAATTTCCATCAATTAATTAATCAACTACTTAATTATAAAATAAGAGTTGAGTTGAGCAATGGTGTTTAACATCTCAGTCAAGAATATTTCACTTATATTCAAGACTTCACCAGCTAAAGGCTAAAGAGCAGAAATTTTGCCTGTGCATTGCGCTGATTGCATTATACAGCAGGGTTCTTTATCGTGCCAAGCTGTTACACAAGACCTCGTTATTTTAAGTTCCAACCCGAAAGAACCGTGACTTTCATTTCATAATGCCAAGTGCTTGGCGAAAGAACAGTCACTACCCACTTTCAAGTCTTGGGTCAGACCCAGCAGGGTTCGAACCCACGACCTGCCACTTACGGAGCGAGCACTCTACCAACTGAGCTACCTATAAAATTAGAAATAATATTACTAGACAGTATATTAAATTCAAAATATTACGATCTTTTTTCAAACTAAACCCTAACATTCTTGTGTGAGAAAGTTTATTAGTTTGCTTGCCAAAGGTGGATGGTTTTCATTGGATGTTCCAGTTTCCTCCACCATCCCAGAACTGATTCCCCTGATATAAGTGAAAGAATCTTGACAGAGGCATAAAACACCATAAATCAAGTCCAATCCATCTAGGTTAAAAAACCCCTCAGGGTAGATCTTAGTGTGAGATAGTTGTCACTTTGCTTTCTGAAGGTCAGTACATAGATGTTGGATTTCGATGGGCTCTCTGGTTTCCTACAGCATCCCGCAACTGTCAGAGCACATCTATAGCATAAGATTCATGAATGTGTTAAAATACCATCACTCCATTGTCATTATTTCTAACAATATTTATCATTATGGTATAAATACTTACCTCTGATAGCTTTGACAATTTTAGGAATAAAGCTATTCCTGGTCATTGCCTTTAATTTATCTTTTTTTTCTTTTGTATCCTTGATATTGGCATAATGACTGTGCCCAGCCATTCTTCTTGGTATATAAAATGTGTTGGGTATTACCTTCTCCATCACACTGAACCATTGTCCTGACTGTGCACACAAAGAAGCACCTGTTTTTCCCCTCAAATTAACACACCTGTTGCCTAACAGATTTAATCCACCAATGCATCTTTTTTGACTAACAACTGTACCAAAACATGCTTTGTTACTTATCTTCTGTAGGAAATTGTGTGAAAATAATCGACAAATATTTGAAACAGGTTTCATTGCAGATAATCAAGATTAAACTCATACATCAATGGGTGTTTGTATGTTTAATCTGAAAAATAGGAATATAGAAAATGATAATAAAGGCAAAGTATAGAATTAAAATAAATTTTTTTGTAAACATTTGTGTATAGATCTACCATTCAGATACAAATGATACAAATGTTCAAACTGTTAACAAAATAGGTAACGTCAATCAACGTAACATCAAATTTACCTCAACATATTCATCTACCAGAGGTCATAATAAAACATCATTTATAAGAAGGATCTGACTTGCAAATATACAAAACTGCTTTAGCATCTACATAACAGACAACTAGAACAGCTTACTGGAAGAGACAGTAAACCCAAAATCACTAAACGCATTCAAAAACAGTTTAAACAAATTTTGGAAATAGCACTCAGCTAAGTTTTACCAAAAATAAATAAGTGCCAAAACAAGCTTAAATCTTACAACAGCATTTATGTGGATGAATGCAGAAACTAGCTTCAACAACATATACAAAACAATAAACAAACCATGGCAATGCATTACCATATTTGGCATTATTTGTAAACTAATTCAAAGGCATGCCCAACCAAGTTTAAGTTCAAGAATAAAGAGTTATAATGTCCCAAACCTTTTTAATAAACATTTTTGTTTTATTTCTGCATTTAAGCATGAAAATGTCCTCTTTATACATAAAGATACATTAATCTTTTTACCCATAATTTAACAAAGCTTGTACATTTTTATTTGTGATGTTAGATAATAGAGTGCAGTGATGGTGCTGGTGCAAGCCCGCGAAGTGAGCTCTTTAGATATTGTGTACAGAGACCAGTTGAAAATGAGTAGTCCTTCAAGTTGTTTTTGTTGCTAGCAAATTATGTCAAACGGAAGCAAAAAATAATTTTTTAAATCAATTATTAGCGGAAATGTAAACAACAACATAAATGTCCATCAAAAAAAAACCTTCTGTCATGAGACTAACAAAAACTCACAATGTCGAATTGTTTATGAAAATGTTACAGAAAAAAGCGATTTATAAAAAGTGTCAATCTTGTTGACAAAACAACTTGGCAGATACCCAATATGACGTCATGGAAGATGAAGGTCAAAGGTTAAAAATGGGATGGTTATGAATTCAACAGAACAGTGGAAAATTAATCTGCTAATGATCAGGTTTTAAAATTGTTCACTAAGAAATGATAAAAATATTTAAAACCCCAAATGAATGTTTAAAACATTTAATCTACCACATCAGCTTTAATTTTTCAAAAGGTATTTTCTGAATTTTGCAAAAAAAAAAAGGAAAAAAAAAAAAAGAAAGACTGATGTAATGAACCAGTCACCATCAATCACTCCTATGGAGATAAATCAATGTTTCTGATTCGTACATCCACTGTGTCTAATATAATGCCAAAAATTAAAGGCGTTAACATGAGACCGAATAACCTTTTATCATTGACTTACCTGAAGAAATTGTTATTTGGGATTAAAAAAAGTACTTCCAAGCAATCAATAGAAATTGTATGTAGGTCTCTATCCACTTAAATTGTTTTCATTATGATGGGTATGTGACTTCATCTTTACATCATAGGGTGACATGACACAAATTCATAAAATATCTTTGATTTTTCTGTTTTGTTTTGGTTTTTTTTTTTAACGACTTTAGTTCTTTTATTATTTAACTAAAGTACTATGAAATGAATATTGTAAACATTACAACAAGAAAATAGAATTTTAGTATAGTCTGCCATGAAATAGCACAATAGCAGTATGCTGTATGTTCACATGCATATTGGTGTACATATAGCAGAAAAAATTCAAGTTACCAACAAGACACATATATTTCTCTAACTTCCAACTATCATAGTTTGATCTAATTTTTAAAAACAATATGGTTTCAAAAGTAAGCTCATTTCCTTGCACATGACATATTTAAACAATCGCATAGTAATTGGATGACATTGTAATTCTCGCCAGTGGTATGATAGACCATTAACTTAAAGACAGTCGAAGCTTCTGTAACCGATAACCTAATCATGTAATTTATTTGTTCCATGTTTTCAACAATTTTATCTAAACCCAATTACCGTAGGTGTATAATGGTATTTTGATGTATGTTAAAATAATCTACAAGGTAGCAGAGTTTTCTTGAAGGAAACACAGACTACCATGGGTTTCTGTTTTCTGTTTGAGCTGAAAAATACAGTATTTACTGACAATCGTCTAGCTTATACTACAGTATGCTTGATCTGTATGAGACATCCTTTAGATCACAAAGTCACATCTTTGGGATGTTTTACAGACCGTGTCATTTGTTCAGCACAACATATCAGGCAGTGTCACAAATATTACATAAAATACGGGGTGAAAAAACATTCCAACATTGAGATCGAAGTACCATCTATCAATAAGCAGACATAGCTTGCCTCTCCAGCTAACACCTACTTGATGGCTAGAGACAAACATACCAGAAATGTTCATGACATAATAAAACCATTAAAGTACAATTTTTCCCCCAAGGAACTTTCCCAACTGGAACAATTTATCACCAGACAGTGCTTCTTCAGCTATTCATAACACTTGAGGACCATATTGAACATGCTTCCAATAATCATAAATATTCTAAATCTGATATAAACATTTTTTATTATAATGAAATTTGCTCCAGCCCTTTCAACAGATTTTAAAGTAGCCAGCACGTTTTTTGAAGTAGACAGCAAATTCAGTTGTAATTTTATATAAATGTAATACTAACAGATGTCTATAGAATGAAAGCAGGCAGCAGACAAAAAGTAAAAATACCAAAGTAGATGACAGGTTTTGCTGGCTGCTGGCTTCTATTGAAACCACTGTTGCTCCATTTTATTTCTTTGGATTTTGTAATCTTTATGAAACTACCAGCTGCTGAGTGTGCCAATATTTACAGATTACAGTTCCTCTTGTGAACAGGCTAGGTTTGAATTTTACCAGTACAGATCCAGGTACAAGAGAATTCTTCAGAAAATTGACAGGTCAAATCCATTTTATTGAAGATTTTAATAAGCTAAAAAATTTTACATTGTGTTTTTGACTTTTATTAGTAATTGACATCTTTATGAAGTCTAATTAATTAGTAAAATAAATTAACAGAGCTTTGATTATTACTTCGAAATGTGTACTTGGACGAGTGAAATTGTTACAAACAATCGTCACAGTGCCGAGTTAAATTTATCAGACATATACATCCAGGGGCTTGTTGCAATTAATAAACAATAGATACTATAGTGTTTGTCGGAAAAATCTTGTAAAAGGAGGTCAATTATAATGACATCGGCTGATCTGTTACAAGCGTCAATCAACAAAATCATTTAAACGTTTGCATCACATGTGCAAACCTATTGTTTCGCATTCGGAATTTACTTAGTGTAATGTAAAATCCAACCGATGTTCCGTGTGTTTATATACTTGTCGGTCCATTAAGTATGTCAAATAAAAGTAAACAAACTGTTTTGTATAACTTTCTAAAGACAAACAAGGATGAAACAGCTGATAAAGAAGTTTTCGAAGACACTAATTAGACTACCGCTGATCTTGATGACAAACCAGTTGCAGGTGGAAGCATTTATAAACCTGCGACTTCAAAACGAAAGTTACTGGTTACTTAAAGTGGAAAATCCGAAATTCGTGAAAACCTAAGAAAAAGTCAGAAAACATTAATTATTGGTACAAGCTCTGGCTGTACTTAAGAGAAAAAATTCTCGTTTTCATGTAGTGACTGTGATGAGTTAAATTTCAAAGTGACAAGTGGTTTTCTTCTTTAACTAGGCACTGTGCCAAGTGGCATTAAAAATTCTATCTAAGGCCTGATTAATTATTAGAATCTTAAATCATAAACAGAATAATAAACCATCATTAGTGGCAAAATGTGTATTAAACAATTTGTTGTGCTCTCTATATGGGCTGTGCCTAAGATCATATTATTTTTTAAAGTAGACGTGATTAATTTTGGAGTAGACGTTAGAAATATACAAATTACAGATATAAAAAAGTCATATGTAGTCCAAAGAAGACTACAATTGAAAGATACCCGTTTTAAATAGCTGAACGCGTTGAAGAAACAGTGGTTTTGTTTGCCTAAAATTACTACCGAATAAAGGTAGTTCCCCTTGAGAAATAAGACTAAAATTTCCCAATTCGACAACTAAAATTCCCCAAAAAGGCAACAGTGACACACAATCAAATAGTTTAAGTTAAATCCAGTTGTCCAAAAGTGTTCTACAGACAAAAATATGTTAGATATAAAATCTTTGCAATGAATTTCAAAATTCTGAGCATAATATGTGACATTTTCCCAATCTGAAAGGTGGAAGGTAGTTTTTAAAAACCATAGCAAAATCACCGAGAAAGGCGACGCTTGTTAAAATGGTACCAATTTCGTTTCTTCTATTTATTTAGTTGTAAGGGGTTTTGATCGGAATTTTATCTGTAACATTATTATACAGACCGTTTTAAATGTTGCTAAATAAACCCTACAAGCCCCTATGCAAGGAGATGGACACGTAAAAAATACGTGTATTTACACAGCTTGTAACCAGCCTTACTACAAGTAAGGTAAAAACCTTCCTGGCGGTATCGTGTTATGATTTTACCCAATTGCTATTGCAAGTTAAAAATTAGTTACCAATCAAATGTATAAATGTATGGAAATTTGTAACCAACCTTTCATGAGCACGACCTACAACTTCGAAAAGGAAAACGGAAGTGTATGAGTAAACTATTCGTTGAATGAAACGAAAACCGAATAACCCCGGAAAAGAAAGACAATCCCAGTAGATTATCTTTTGATATTTTATATGAATCAGTTTTTATTTTATACTCTTTAAATTTGTTTTATTAAAATTAACGTTTTTAATAATAATAATAATAATAATAATAATAATAATAATAATAAAAACAATAACAATAACAACAGCAGCAGCAACAACAACAACAACAATAACAATAATAATGAAAATAATAATAATAATAATAATAATAATAATAATAATAATAATAATAATAATAATAATAATAATAATAATAAAAGTAATAATGATGATGACGATGATGATGATGATGATGATGATAATAATAATAATAATAATAATAATAATAATAACAACAACAACAACAACAATAACAACAGCAGCAGCAACAACAACAACAACAACGATGACGACGACAACAACAACAACAACAACAATAATAATAATAATAACGATAATAATTATAATAATAATAATAATAATAATAATAACAACAATAACAACAACAACAGCAGCAGCAGCAACAACAATAACAACGATGACAACAACAACAACAACAACAACAACAACAACAACAACAACAATAATAATAATAATAATAATAATAATAATAATAATAATAATAATAATAATAATTCATTGAATTTGTAATACTTTTGGCAAAATATCTCTTTTTTGGTACGCATTAAAAAAACCAACCAAACAAACAAACAAACAGAGACCGGTAGTCAAAATATGGCGAATTTATAAGATTGGTGCCAATGAAATACATCTAACCTAAATGAACTTTGGATTTGACAATATTTTTTTGTTTTAAAACTTGAAAAAAGGCGTGTTTTTGTCATGCACTTTCATATAACATTTACTTATTTGATATTCCAATAAAAAAATAAGTAGCTAAATATTATTTAAAGGAATACATGTAATTGTGTCACTATAGGCATCAATTTTATGATTTGAAATACATTTCTGTGGTAGATCTATACTTGAATTCGGTAGATGTAAAATCTCCGAAGCTAATCGCATTACTATTCATGAAAATTTCAAAACACTATTAAAAAATGATTTATATATCCCCCAATACCAAAAGTCAAAGGAAAAAATGAATCAATGAAATAAATGGAAATCAAATGAAGCGTCACACTGAATGTAGGTATTGGTATATAAAAATATTAACTGTTTACTGTATATATAAATGTAGCACATCCCAGTTCGAACAAACGCATACTGCTGAGGACTTATAAAAGAAATCGGATGATTCGATCGTCTTTTTATTCATGTGAAATATAGTTTGTATTATGTGAGGTTTCCAGATGAAATTGAGTGTGTAAATATGAAAGAAACCTATACACTAGGAGACAAGATGGAGTGTATAGAGAAACAAAAACGGGATTTAATCAGCTGTGGTTACAAAGATAGGGATAGCATACTAAATAGTTACATTGACCTATTACAAAATGATTTTATATCTAAGAAGAGTCCGTGTATTAATTATAGACGACGTTTGTTACATTCCGCTCCTAGTTGCAAAATGAGAGAAAAGTTGGTATATTTGGATGAAAAATGTAATATTATAAAACAACCAGAAAAAGACAAAAACACAGCCACAACAAGACCCAGGACAGCAACGGTGAAACGAAGGTCTAGTGTTTCTGAAACAATACAAAAACCGGTGAAAAATAATCTTTATCCTGCTATTGAGAGGGCATGGAATTCTTCACAATATATACAAGGTCTGCTGAGAACTCATTCTGAATACAAATCCTCACTTAGTTTGAAGGATGAAAAAAGTCAGGAAAATAGATTACCATTTTTAACATCTGAAGGAAGATCAGAAACTTGGAGTTCCGGTAAGTTTAGACAGCAAGGAAAATCTATCAAACGACGTCGTCAGCGTTCTAGAAAAAGACACCATGCGTCTAATGACAACGGACAGACATCATTCAGACGCCAATCATCAGAATCTAATGATACTGAAAATGAAGATGATATCAGCAGACGACAACGTCAGGTAATTCATACTTCCTTTGCAATGTCTTTTTATTAATTATTTACTAACACATAAATCAGGAGCGATAATAATGTACACATCCATCAACTGAAAACTAGATTACAATTCACCAAAATTTTATGAAATAAAATGATGTAATAGTATTTTTGGCGATTAAGAACATAAATTACATGTAAAAGATTTATTTTGATATAAATACAAAAATAAACCAACAACATTCGATGTGCCAAATGTCAAACAATTTGTTACGCTTTAAAACTTTGGGGAAATAAAAGAACCGGAAAGCCTCTCACTGTCTAGGTTCCACTCGGAAATATCCTAGTCTTAGAAAGATTGTCAGTTTGCTTGTTGACACTCCGGTTTCCTCCACCATTCTTTAAGTGTTAACCACCTCGATATAAGTAAAGGAATCTTGTCAACACCACTGCACACTATCTTTGATTTTATTGGACATATTTACTGATTGATTATGAAATCAAACTTTAACTCGAACTTTATTACACCATAAGGATGGATAAATAGATAGATATATAGAAAGATAAATAGATAGATAGATAGATAGATAGATATAAGTAAATAAATTAATAAATACATACATAAATAAACAAACAAATAAATAAATGAACAAACAAACAATAAATAAATAAATAAATAAAATAATAAATAAATAAATAAATAAATGTATTGTCCAGGTATCACTGATATATTTGAAGGAAAAAAATACATGTAAATACCTAAAATATCACGTAGGCATAACATGTGTTAAAATATGAAAACTTTTCTCTGTCCAGATTTCCGTGATAAATTTTAATTTTAAGATTTTTATTGCATTTGAATATTTTTAATCCGTTTTACTTCTAAATTTCTGAAAAGAATCGCGGTACAACATTTACTTGAAATGTATGGATGAACAAACTCTTAAAGGATTTAAATAATTTTGACAGTTAATATATACCGTCTTATAGAGCAAATCATATTTCCTATATGTAATTATTATTTCTGTTGACATACAACAACTAATAAATTCAATGACATTTACATTAAACAGAAATAACATTGGGTATCAAAGAGAGAGAATAATGTGTAGTTTATTTTATAGAGAAAGTTCAACTACGATAAAAATCTAAATCACTTTCACTTCACAAATGTTGTCCTTGGGTGAGGCCTTATAACCGAATCCTCATTGTTCATTGCCATTGTACATTACACCTTCAAATATAGCTGAAATAAACATAAACATTGTGTACTTATTTACAATAGCGGATACGAGATTTATAGTACTTGCAAGGATAGCGGACCGAGGAACTTAGGTCAAAGGTTTCATCTCGATTCACACCTGCTACAAAACACGTTTTGCATCCTTCTTTGTATTGTATTGTATTGTATTGTATTGTATTGTATTATATTGTATTGTATTGCATTGTATTGTATTGTATTGCATTCGTTGCATTGTATTGTATTGTTTTGTATTGTGTTATATTGAATTGTTTTGTATTATATCGTGTTGTGTTGCATTGTATTATATTGTGTTACATTGTGTTGTGTTGTGTTGTATTATGTTGTATTGTGTTGTATTATGTTTTGTTGTGTTGTATTGTATTGTGTTGTATTGTATTGTATTGTATTGTATTGTATTGTATTGTATTGTATTGTATTGCATTCGTTGCATTGTATTGTATTGTTTTGTATTGTGTTATATTGAATTGTTTTGTATTATATCGTGTTGTGTTGCATTGTATTATATTGTGTTACATTGTGTTGTATTGTGTTGTATTATGTTGTATTGTGTTGTATTATGTTTTGTTGTGTTGTATTGTATTGTATTGTGTTGCATTGCATTGCATTGCATTGTATTGTATTGTATTGTATTGTTTTGTATTGTGTTATATTGAATTGTTTTGTATTACATCGTGTTGTGTTGCATTGTATTGTATTGTGTTACATTGTGTTGTGTTGTGTTGTATTATGTTTTGTTGTGTTGTATTGTATTGTGTTGTATTGTATTGTATTGTATTGTATTGTATTGTATTGTATTGTATTGTATTGCATTCGTTGCATTGTATTGTATTGTATTGTATTGTATTGCATTCGTTGCATTGTATTGTATTGTTTTGTATTGTGTTATATTGAATTGTTTTGTATTATATCGTGTTGTGTTGCATTGTATTATATTGTGTTACATTGTGTTGTATTGTGTTGTATTATGTTGTATTGTGTTGTATTATGTTTTGTTGTGTTGTATTGTATTGTATTGTGTTGCATTGCATTGCATTGCATTGTATTGTATTGTATTGTATTGTTTTGTATTGTGTTATATTGAATTGTTTTGTATTACATCGTGTTGTGTTGCATTGTATTGTATTGTGTTACATTGTGTTGTGTTGTGTTGTATTATGTTTTGTTGTGTTGTATTGTATTGTGTTGTATTGTATTGTATTGTATTGTATTGTATTGTATTGTATTGTATTGTATTGCATTGCATTGCATTGCATTGCATTGTATTGTATTGTATTGTTTTGTATTGTGTTATATTGAATTGTTTTGTATTACATCGTGTTGTGTTGCATTGTATTGTATTGTGTTGCATTGTGTTGCGTTGTGTTGTATTGTGTTGTATTGTGTTGTATTATGTTTTGTTGTGTTGTATTGTATTGTGTTGTATTGTATTGTATTGTATTGTATTGTATTGTATTGTATTGTATTGCATTCGTTGCATTGTATTGTATTGTATTGTTTTGTATTGTGTTATATTGAATTGTTTTGTATTATATCGTGTTGTGTTGCATTGTATTGTATTGTGTTGCATTGTGTTGTGTTGTTTTGTATTATATTGCATTGTATTGTATTATGTTATGTTGTGTTGTATTGTGTTGAATTGTGTTATGTTGTATTGTATTGTATTGTATTGTATTGTATTGTATTGTATTGTGTTGTATTATGTTGTATTATGTTGTGTTGTGTTGTGTTGTGTTGTATTGCATTGTGCTGTCTTTTATCAGGAATATTGCAAACCCAGGATTAGTTCCTCAAAAATTATGTGGCCCTCATCATAATATTATTGATAAGTATGATGTCGCTGTAAAAAATAATTCTGAATACATCGGGTGTCCCATAATTACATGTTCCTTTAATTCTCAATTTTGATTTCACGCGTGGTGGGTGTAGCTAGCTAGACAGGAGTTGCTTACCCTTCCGGAATACCAGGCCTAACTTCCCAAGGTGAAGTTAACGCGTTTAACTTAACTTTCCTGTTTTGGATTGTGATTTGAACCTATACCGGTATGTTTGTGTTTGGTTTTTCTGCTGTATTATTGTCTTGTATTATGTCCTGTTGCGTTGACTTGTGTCAAGTCTGTGTTTATCATTTACAATTTACCTTTTTCTGTTTATAATTTCAGGCTAGATACAGATTCTATGTTTCTATACTATGTGTTCGCGTACTTATACGATGGTTACACGTTATAATAGATATAAGCGACAGCAAGACGTCCAGAACGGCCACAGAGGAACAGTGGTACACGTTACACTACAGCCAAGAAGCCAGGGAGCTAGCATTCGACAAATCTCTCTACTCAAGAGAAAGGGTAACATGCTGACAAATCTGTTCAGAATAACCACAGACCCTAGTATATCCACCATCGCTTTACGACCTTTTGACTTTAATCTGGCAAATTAGAAATCTTGATAATTTGGTTAACTGTTAAAATAATTTAGATACACCAGGAATTAAAGGTGCCAATTTGAAGATCAATTAAAGCTTAAAACTTCTGTGTTAAGTTTTATCACATACTTATTTGTAATTCAAAAAGAGATTGCAAAAAATTGCTAACTTTACATTAAAGAAAATCTTACCCCAGAAATGATTGTGAAACCGGGGCCAGGTGAACATTGATTAATGATAAAACATTTCATTAGGATTTACCATTAAAATACTATTATTCTCTTTATGCTTCTCCGTTTTTTCTTTAAATCATACAAAATTTACAACTTCCAATAAATAAATAAATAAAAATAAATAAATAAATAAATAAATAAATAAATAAATAAATAAATAAATAAATATTAGAAAAGTAAAAAATACATACCTTATTTTTAAAGACGTTTAAAACTCTTTTTTCAGACATGTACTAAGGTGCCACCATGGGCTGTGAGAATCTTAGAAATGCCACCTGAAGATAGAACTGATGACGACTGTAGAAAAATCCATGCTTTATTGAGAGGACTGAAAAGTTTTGACAAATTTACAGAGAAAATCCAACTTTATATGTGTAAATCATTCAAATATCACCAGTATGTATTTACATACATGTATATAGTAATTCTTCTCTATACCTGTGACTTAGTGAACTAATTTTCAAATAGATACATGTATGTTGTGCACTATCCAATCATTTTCCAGAATTACATTATTCTTTGTTTTACTGGTCTTGGCTCGATGGTGATATTACTATAGCCCTCTGTCTCACCTTGTACTAAATGTTTTTTCTTGCTCATATATTGGCATTTTTTAACAACAGACACCCTTTTATAACTTTTAAGTTGTTATCCCTAGGATATCGTTATCATAAACTAAGAAAAAGAATTTTCATTCAAAAAATCATTTAAAATTCGGTGCAATTTCTTTTAAAGAACATGCTTCGAATTTCGAATATTGTATTGTAATCTCTGATAATTTTTGTACTACCTATAGGAACCTATCATATATATATATATATATATATTGTATATTTTATTTACAAAAGACCCAAAAAGACCTGCACTGCTCAACTGGCAGATGAAATCTATTGCTATGTATAAAACACGGTTTTGACATAAGTTGTACTGTTTTGGAAATTTTTGAAATTCCTGTAAAAGTATTGCTTTATTTATCTGAAGTCATTAACTTATGTGATGGTGATAGCCATTTTTTCTCTTTTTTTATTTATAATAACGGCGTCAGCTTGGATTTAAGATCTGGCCGAAAATCGCAAAATCTAATTCATCTTTTATTTATTTATTTTTTATTTATTTATTTTTATTTATTCTTTTGTTTTAAAATTACCGTGGCTCTTTTAAGACTGTTGAATACAGCGTCACTTCTGTTTTTTTTAACAAGTTTTACTTCATTTTCTTGTGTTTTCATGAACTGTCAAATTCTTTTAAAATTTCATACCTATTTTATTTTTCAGTGTTCAAGCGGGACGTGTCATTCTTCGTAAAGGTCACGTTGGTTTTAATTTTTACTTTATTTTCTCCGGTTCTGTATTTGTTAACGTAGATGATATAAGTATAGATGGGAAACGATTCCAAAAGACGGTCACCACGCTTAACAGAGGAGATTCATTCGGGGTAAATATATAACAATACCTGTTAAATTTTGATGTACCACATTTTGAAAAATCATTCCTTATCAGTGACAGATGGGGCCGAAAAGTGTGATGATAAAAACATAAGCCAAACAGTTGAAAAATAATGAATCCAAAGTTTCAAAATTATATAAATGCAAATCCAGCTAAGGAATGCTTTGCATGAGGAAACAAACCCTAGTTTTGAATAAATTTTAATACTAAGACGACTGAAAATTTTTCTAAATGGTAAGAATTTAAATTAAGTATTTAAGTATTTAAGCAACGAACTGATTAGATACGGTATGTTGTTGTCGTATAACTGTCGATGTTTTTCAAGGAACACTGAGTTGCGTTATGATATTTTTGCCTGTATGGCAGTTATACAGCTATTATTACTGTCATCAGCTTAATGCTTATGGTCATATTTACAACTTATACAACAAGACATTATGTGACGCCAAAGCATGTAGCAACTTTGTTGCTAGAACTCGTTATTGCATGACAAACCTTGCTATGAATTGGCGTGACGTAAAGTATCGTCGAGGTAATATTTTAGCCGGTCGCGCGCTGCTGCTGGCATTTATTGTCTGGATTTAGGTATACAAGAGAATAAAAACACCCATTTGGCAAATCACTGTCAAGTTCTGGTTAAAGACGTGAAATTTATTTTTCATGCCATCAAATTTTAATGTGGATTTTTTTGTTTTATTTGCTTTGTTTTCAGGAGTTAGCGTTGCTACAAGACATCCGCCGGACCGCAAGCATCACGTGTAAAGAAACATGCGAGTTGTTATATGTTGACAAAGAAACCTTTGCCAAAGTTTGCCCAAGAATTTTTGAAAAAGAATTGGAAGAGAAAGAAAAGTTTTTAACGTAATGTAAAATATTCATCATTTGAAAGTCTTTATTGCTAAAGAAGCTGATGCGAGTTTTTTTTTAGTTTTTTTTCACAACCAAAAGGGTTGTATTTAAACAATTTATTTTGCGCAAAAGTCAATTTATTTTGTCGAGATTTAAGAAATTAACAGAAATCAATATTATGAAATGTAACAATAGCGAGAGTGGACAAAAATTATTTGGAAAGGGTATTTTTGAAAACTTCGCTGTGTGTCACCAAATCACGGGTGATATACATACCGTCTGTGAAACTTTATGGAATGAATGAGAGATAGACTGGAAATCTAATTCATTTATTTTAAAGGCCGGATTTTCATGTTTTTTATGGTTTTTTTTATAGGCGACTGCCACTGTTTAGCCCAAAATGGTGGACCAAGGATATGCTCAAATCTCTCTGTACGGAGGCACAGATTTTAGAGGTATATATGCTCTTTTTTAAATTTTTTTTTTGATAAATATATATATGTACATGTAACTCTATTGTATTGAATTTTTTATCAAAGATAAAACAATAGAAATATTCCGTGTGGCGGATGAAAAGTTCCTGAAAAAAAATCAATTTTCTATTTTTGTAACAAAATTATCTGAATCGTATAATTAATCAAAAAAAACTTATAATAAAAGTCAACACATTTTGCTCCAGTTTCGATTAATTGTTGTGGTATGTTCTTGGTTGCCTTGGTTTTGCCGTTTAGACATATAAATGTGTCTTGTGGTAATTACTAGTACAGTCAAACTTCGATAATACAAATTATTCCAGTTTGATATAATAAAGTATTCAGAAATTAATAGTCACGTGGTTTGGCCCTGTCAAACTTCTTTTACTTATATCCATGCAGTCAGTGAAAAAAATCGAAGTGCCCTGAGAAAACCTTTGACCTGCTAACTGATAAAATTGTTTTAACTTGTAGTACAAGACAAATAAAGTGGTGGCTACAGACAGTGATGACGAAGAATGGATATACATATGTATGGAGGTATAATTTTTATTATTTTTTTTTATGAATGAGAGACAGGGTTAGGAAATTAAATTTACTGCGAACAATCGTAAAGAAATATTTAAAGCATGAAAGAAAATTGGAATTTTCTCTACAGTAAATATCTGTATCCATGATTCCGAAAAAAATGGAACAGTCATTTTCTAAATAAGGATAGCAATATCGACTGGGTTAAGAGTGCTAACCAATCAAACAAATCCTACTTCATACATTTTGTATTTCTAGGGTAAATGTCAAATCATACGACGTTTGTGTCTAGAAGATGGTATCAGCGAGGAAAGACGGGAGACTTCTCAGAGACGAGCATCTACTCCGGAACTATCGGACGAGATTTTAGATATTCTAGGAAAGATAAATCCGACTGATCCAGAGGATGACAAGGATGGAGATGGTAGGTTTAATTGAAGTCCTTTAAAATAGGGGCGTCGGATTTCTAAATGGTCTAAAGCGCGCGCTTACAGGTTGCAATGCACATGTCGCCTCTTAGGTACGAATACCGGTAAAGGCAAATCTTAGTGTAAGAAAGTTCACTTGCCCAAATTCGATGCTTTTTCAATTTTCTTTAAAAAAGTATGCGAAGTAGCCCGCAACAACTCGTAATTTTTTAATTCAGCATTCCGTAATAATAAAATATAATCACATTAAATATATGTATAAGCAATGTGATTCGCATGGCACATCATGATTAAATTTAAACAATTTATTAAAGGCCACGGTTGATATATATTTGTTTTAGCTACATGTCAGTGGTGTAGAGTACTTATATGCTTGTATGCTAGAGCATATACTAAAATTTAGTCTTATAATGTTCTTTGGTAGCCATATAACTTTGCAGAAAGAAGGATGACGCGTTTCCTGATTTCTTACATTAAAATTTTCCAAGAGATCATGCCACCGACACCCCTAGTGATTTGGGTTCGAAGGCATGAACACAATTTCGACAACCGTTAAGCATACAGATTTATTGTTCGTTTGCTACGCCACTACATATCACTTTTATTTTTAGGAGAGGAGTCTGAATCAGAAACAGAGAGTGATGAAGGTGTAAAAGAACGTCTGTTGGAATCAATGGCTTTAGAATACAGAGGAGATGGAAGGGTAAATTAAAATATATGTACTAAGAACACGGTGTCCATGATATACCACAAGTTGTTAATGATTTTACCGGTGTCCAGGATTTACCACATGTTGTTAATAATTTTACCGGTGTCCATGATATACCACAATTTGTTAATAATTTTACCGGTGTCCAGGATTTACCACATGTTGTTAATAATTTTACCGGTGTCCATGATATACCACAAGTTGTTAATAATTTTACCGGTGTCCATGATATACCACAAGTTGTTAATAATTTTACCGGTGTTCATGATATACCACAAGTTGTTAATAATTTTACCGGTCCATGATATACCACATGTTGTTAATAATTTTACCGTTGTCCATGATATACCACAAGTTGTTAATAATTTTACCGGTGTTCATGATATACCACAAGTTGTTAATAATTTTACCGGTCCATGATATACCACATGTTGTTAATAATTTTACCGGTCCATGATACCACAAGTTGTTAATAATTTTACCGGTGTCCATGATATACCACAAGTTGTTAATTTTACCGGTGTCCATGATACCACAAGTTGTTAATAATTTTACCGGTGTCCATGATATACCACAAGTTGTTAATTTTACCGGTGTCCATGATATACCACAAGTTGTTAATTTTACCGGTGTCCATGATACCACAAGTTGTTAATAATTTTACCGGTGTCCATGATATACCACAAGTTGTTAATTTTACCGGTGTCCATGATATACCACAAGTTGTTAATAATTTTACCGGTGTCCATGATATACCACAATTTGTTAATAATTTTACCGGTGTCCATGATATACCACATGTTGTTAATAATTTTACCGGTGTCCATGATATACCACAATTTGTTAATAATTTTACCGGTGTCCATGATATACCACATGTAGTTAATAATTTTACCGGTGTCCATGATATACCACATGTTGTTAATAATTTTACCGGTGTCCATGATATACCACAAGTTGTTAATAATTTTACCGGTGTCCATGATATACCACAAGTTGTTAATTTATTTTACCGGTGTCCATGATATACCACAATTTGTTAATAATTTTACCGGTGTCCATGATACCACAAGTTGTTAATAATTTTACCGGTGTCCATGATATACCACAAGTTGTTAATAATTTTACCGGTGTCCATGATATACCACAAGTTGTTAATAATTTTACCGGTGCCCATGATATACCACAATTTGTTAATAATTTTACCGGTGTCCATGATATACCACAAGTTGTTAATTTTACCGGTGTCCATGATACCACAAGTTGTTAATAATTTTACCGGTGTCCATGATATACCACAAGTTGTTAATAATTTTACCGGTGTCCATGATATACCACAAGTTGTTAATAATCTTACCGGTGTTCTTTTATCTATGTGAATTATAGTGTATTATAGACCTATGGCTTGAAGTATGTGACTAGACTTCACTATGAGTATGTTAGCAAACAAATGCATGTACCTTTTATATCTTCTCGCAGCA
>CM056608.1:2234260-2251353 GCA_029721355.1 Tegillarca granosa
TTGCTCATGTGAGATAGGGTTTTCCCTATGTGAGAAATATGTATCTCACAGGGCTTGACGTCACAGTTACCTGACAATCACATGATGTCCATCCTTTGAGTAAATGACGTCATATTGCGGGAAAATGACAGCCGGACCTCCAAAATTTAGAAATTTCAAATGCGTTTCAAATGTTAATACTACATTTTATAATGAATAACTTTTCTTCAAGTTTATACATCTTGTATAAACCAAATTAAGTAAGTATAGTCTATCCGATAGTCATATTTATTTTTTTTATAGAATGTTGAATAACAGAGTTAGATTTTCAAACATGGCGCCCATGAATATGTAAATCTATTTTGAAGCCACAAAAAATGACATTAAAATGGAAGAAAAAGAATCCATTATGAGTTTATCCATGAAGGATAGGGAAATCTCACCCTCGGGGTTGAATATTTCTGTCAGAGACTCGGCAGCCTCGTCTCTGACTGGAATATTCAACCCCTCGGGTGAGATTTCCCTATCCTACATGGATACTCATAATGGATTCTTATATTCTCATTTAGGGGAAAACCCTATCTCACAGAGCAGATATGGAAGAATAGATGTTAGCGTTATAATGAGGGAAAAAAAGTAGTGTTTTATCTAATTCTGTGTATGCCTATTCCAAATATAAACTGTAAATTGGGTGAAGTTGTGTATCTTAGTTATGAAATTAAAATATTGATTTTAAGACGTTTATGAACAAATCAAATCAAGCTGATGCATACATGTACGTTTCTTAACAACATAATAATACACCACAAGTATATTAATGGTTTCAATATTTACTAAATTTGAGCACATTACGAATTATTATTTATATTTACATATATTCAAACGTAATTGTGAAAATCATTTGAGCCATATTAACCCAATCTCCTCAGTGGCTCAGTGGTAAAGCGTTTGCCTCGAAGATATCCCGACCGGGTCATGCATAAGACTTTAAAATTTGTGATATCGAGCAAAAGAGAGAAAAAACACTGACCAAAATGTCGCCGAGTGCGCGCTAGTACACGGTAGGCAATTTAGACACTCGCACATCACACATATCAAGAACGAATAATTGCTGATGTTACGTTAAACAACTATACAACAACAATCTACTTTAACACGATATGCAGTTAAAGTTCGTGAGTTGGTTGGATGGTTGGTCGATTGTTATTTAGTGTCACATTTGCATTTTTCAGCTATTCGTGACGAGACAATTTATCTCAAATTATAAACCACAAGGTGATGTGGTGTGTAATTGTGCAAGTAATTTTGGTCTGCATTGTACTAGTGTGTAACTCTTGCGATTTTTAGAGTGCTTTCTTGCAGTTAAACATAAATTGGTTAGTTCATTATCATGCTACCATGTTAACCAATAAATGCCAATTAAAAGGCAAGGAGACACTTCCTTCTTGCGATCGACAGAGGTCGAACACACAGCGGTGAGACGCTTTGAGTTTGAAGGCTAATGGCGTTAACAACTCGACCACGCCCCTTTTTTAATACACCATAGGTGTGTATTTACTGACCCGTAAGCATATATAACAGCTGTTCTACAACCGCCATACAAATTAATCTTAATTTGTTGATAGAATATCTCAATTGTTTGCAAACAAGATCCACCGAAACATGTCTTTCGATTACCTGGCTGTCTCTAAAGTGTCTTATAGTATGAGTTAAGTTGAGTTGAGTAGATGTGTTTTAGGTCCGAGTCAAGAATATTTCATTTATATCGAGACGTTGCCAGCTTTAGACGAAAGTGCAACAATTTTATCTGTTTTTGCTCTGATGACATTATACAGCAGGGTTCTTTATCGTGACACAGGATCTCCTTTATTCTTCCGTAAATTTCTTTCGTAATGCCAAGTATTTGGCAAAAGAACAGTCACTACCAACTTTCAAGTTTTGGATCAGACCCGGTAGGGGTTCGAATCCACGGCATCCCACTTACGGAGCGAGCATCGTCATACAGTGTGATGTACCGTTGATCATACAGTTATAAATGGATATCATGAGTAACAAATCAGCATTCGTTTGTTAAACAGTAAATGAAAAGTAATGAATTATTAAAACATTGAGTCTTTCTGCAGTGTTACATTAAAAATCCATCTGTGTCATGTTATAAAATTGAATGAACACTCAGACAAGTTGCCGGTTATAGGATCAGGATGATATATATGAAATTTCCTTCATTATTGCTCCAAAATGTCCTTTCTTCTTAGCTTATAATAACGGAGACAAATATACATGTACTAACAAATAAAAATTTGCAGTTAAAATTATATTCTTGGCAAAACTTAAACTAACTAAAACAATTTACAAAAAGAATTGCAGATGACTAATATTTATAATGTTATTAAGCACTGCATAGGATAGTGAGGAAAGCATTTACTTGCTGAGCTCTTTCGAATCACTGGTAACAAGGCTAACCAAAAGCTGTCGATAAAACAAAAAGCTGTCCAGGGTTCAAGCGCTGCAAAACTTAATGATGAAGCCGAGTATTCGATCGAAAACTTCGACAGGTCTGTACTGTCATTGTGAAACAAGTCTATTTATTTTATAACCAGTGGTTTTCTGTTTATACGCTCAGTAAATTAAAAGTTATATATTGTAAGATATTAAACTTACCTCTTTTGAATAAAAACTAGGTTAGGTCGTTCTTAGAAAGACGGCAATATAAAAACAAATCTAAAATAGATAAAAAAAAAAAAATAAGGCTGCCATTTCCTCTGCCATATCTCGGTAGCAGGGTAAATAGAGTATTCTCTTCGTATGTGGAATGACTGGGTTCGAACCCAAACCAAGACTTAACAATTGGTATTGACTGTTCTTTTAGCCAGACACTCGGCATTTAGAAATGAAACTCACGCCTCTACGGAGTTCTTAAAAATCGATGTCCCGTGTCACGGCATGCGTGGCACGCTAAAGAACCCTCCCTGCACATTGTCATTAGCGCACTACAAAGGTAAAAATTCTTCCCCCTTCACTTATAGCTGGTGACGTCTCGATATAAGTGAAATATTCTTGACTTATTCGTAAAACTCCATCAAATCACCCTCCATCATCTCAGAAATAGTCCGTTTTTGATTAATTAAAAAGTCTCTTGATCATTTGGTCAAAACACAATTGCTGAACTGTAAACTTACGTCATTTTACAATCATACGATAACCGTTTAAAAAAACAACATTTTATGATTATTACCGATATAACCAGATAGACGATAGACAGCAATCATGAATTCCTTTGTTATTTGGATGGACATAAATGGTGGAGTGATCTAAAGCTTGCACGGATCACAGTGCCTCTCACTGCCTAGGTCCTGCTCGGACTAATGCTCTTGCGAGAAAGTTGGTCAGTTCGGTTGCCGAATGTTGGTGTTTAACCCAAGTTCCACCACCGTCCCAAACTGGTCGCCTTGATAAAAGAGTTAGAATCATGACTAAGGCGTTAAAACGCCATCTCGACTTAAATTCTTTGATATTTGGATTCGACAACACTTGCAATAAAACGCTTTGGTTTAAGCATTTTATCTATTAATTTAAACCAACAAGAATTGTGTTTATTGAGGAAATTTTCAATTACTTCTTTTTCTTTTTGAAGGTAACGATGCAATTGATGCAACGATTTTTCAATGGAAAATTAAAAGAAATTCTTTAATTTGAATGACTCATAGGGCTTATTGTAATTATAAAACATAAAAAAAATTATAACATGTAATATTTTTATCGATTTTATCGTTTAGCCTATAGATTGATGAAACTTTTTTTCATTTATTCGTAGCGTGTCTTAAATGATTGATAACCTGTCTCCGTTACTCATCAAGGATAACGTTATTATCCTCTCTAGTTGTGACTGGGATAAAATATTTAATAGGTTAATCTGCTATCTACATCATATCCATAATTGACATACCGTTATTGAATCCTTCATGCACTTTGTACACTATAGATCTACACAATAAGCTCCTTTTGCTTTTACAAATTTGTGTTTTCATTCAAACATAATTTAATATTGATAAAATAATGTAATTTGTTGAATAGCGAAATGCCTAATAAAATCATTGGGAAGAGAAGACAACTGATAAATTAACCTTGTCAGGTTTAACAAGAGCAGGATAAAATTTAATTGCCTTTGAAATGAATATATATTTTCAATTTGAATTCATTTACCCTTAATGTTGTTTTTTATTTTTTTAAAGAGCTGCATGATGAGGCATGCTAATTTTCGTTAAAAAATTTAATAATTGTACATTAATACAAAATTTTTATAAACAAATAAATAAATTGTTTATTACGTTTTAAAGCTGTATTAAATTTTTTAATTTTCTGGATTGTTTTTGATTTTCTAAAAATTTATATTTTTTAAAAATAGATATCCTCTAACCACGATCCGTGAGATTCATTTTCTAAATTTCATTTCTTTTAGCTGTAAATAAACAGAATCCTCTGACCGGTTGGTCAATGTTTAACGATGGTAATTAGTAGCTTGGAGATTGCGCATGGATGTACGGAAAAACCCATGAATCGAATGTGAAACATGACAAATTGCATTAATTGTCTGTCATTGATATCCAGATGTATTTGAAATGGTGTTATGTATCCCTTTCTAAGTGACAAATGACAAATTCAACGAAGTTTTGTGTTTAATTGATCGTATTTCATCGTTTTGAAAGTTGTGTTTAAATGACCCGGGTTTTGATGACATAACCATGTTCTAAAATTAGATCCCGAATGCTGCAACTAGCTGGGTAATTACTGTAATTTCTGTATTTATTCGAGCTTTTATCGTTGAACCAAATGTAACATTGTTCATTAGGAACATCATTAATTAGATTAGCACCGTTTAATTTTTTCTTTGAAAAACTTAATGCAGCTTTAATAAGTGAATTACTGTATTGAAAAATATATCACGTGATAACAATTCTTATTTGAAACAAATCAAAGCAATTTGTCATTGAAAAAACATGAAGTCAGAAACACGAACCAGACTATGCTCAAATCAGCCAAACTAACAAATGGAAATATCAAATAAAGTCTTCCGATTATAAAACTCGCGACTTATGACAAACACTAAAATTAATGACAAAACAATTTCAGGAGTATATAAAAAGTACTACCGGGTTACTTAAATTTTTCAGAAACAGTAGACATAAAATACACATAGAGACATATATAGCCGAGGCCTAGGTTTGTTCCCAAAATCAGTTGATCTAAGAAGAGAGATTTTGTTGGGTCAGTCACCGAATTCATTCCGAAAACCTATAAGAGTTATACAATATGTCGTCAAAGAACGAACGATGACGTCTGTGGAGACAAATGTTTTTAAGTTTTCACATTTTTGACGCAGTTTTTAACTCTTCAAACAAAAGTTTACTTTTTTACACAACAGATGACTAATCCATGGATTAAATTCAGTTGAAAGCTCAAAACCAATGAGACAAAGTTAGCTAATTACACTTTTCCCATCAACATTCTATATACGTCACTGGTAACGGGTTGATTCTAGTCATCTTCTTTACATTTGGACTTGCCAGGATGGGATTCGAGCCTTGTTAGTGAGAGACTTTTTGAGTATGTGATTTAGACAGATCAGTCAGTGACCGTTAAGGATTACGATTTTCTTGCAATGAGATCTGCTAAATGGAATTCGAACCGATGCTGTGAGAGGCACTGTCTATGAGCGCGATTCACCGCACTCGAACATCGAGGTCACTAATAGTTAAGAAATTACACACACACACACACACACACACACACATACATATGTGTAATATATATATATATATATATATATATATATATATATATATATATATATATATATATATATATATTCTAAATCTACGAAAGAGAAGTTTAATCTTTTAAAAATGACTTGAGTTTTACCTCTGCGTTATTGTTATATTTGGTGTCTATTGCGAGTTTTGGCTGCGAAAAAATAATATTAAGTATATTTCCTAAGAGATGTAATTTAGCTTCATATTGATTGTAATACTTACATGCACTTCTAAACTGCAGAAAAATATAACTCACAGATAAGCTTTTATCGTCTAGACATGCTGATATGCATTTACTGTATAAAGGTTTGTATGATGTGAACTTTGAATGAAAATAAAGCAATCTATAAGATCATGTCATTTTGACAGTTAAGGTTTAGTTTATATGTGTAATAAAAACTCCAATATACGCTTCTCATCTCGATATATCCACGTTTGGTTTAACGAATTTTGTTCGATTGTACTTTTGATAAACTTTTAAGTTTTCGGTTCTCTAGAGATATTTTTTTATTTTTTGTTATAACATCAGAAAAAACATCATTAAAGCACGAAATGAACTTGGCTTAACACATGAACTGGTACACACACACGCGCGCGCAAGCAAGCAAGCAAACAAGGCAAGTTATAATCTAACTTAAAATGTTTGTTTATATATTTTATGGAAGAAATGCATTATTAGAAGCAAATAAAATATGTGTCATATGTTAATGGATTTTTTGTCAAACAAAATTAAACCAACACACAGAAGTTCAGCTTGTTTGAAATCTGCAATGACATTGAATTTTATATGACAAATGCCAGTTGGTGAAGTTATGGAACTATCGGGCCTTAACAATCTGGCTAGTCCTTCATACCGCGAAATCACGAATAATAATGATTTTTTGTCAAACAAAATGTAAAAGAATCTCGTGGCCAGACAGTTAGTCTAAAATCCTACACAATTGGTTGGAGTGGTTTTAGCATTGGAGATCTTAAACTATCTTTGATAGTCCCTAAATACGGGCATATATTGCGTTATCACTGATTTTAATAGATTCTTTTTGTCAAACAAAATGTTAAGAATCAAATGATTGTACAGCTAGCTTAAACTTCTGCACTGATAGAAAGGTGTGGTTTTAGTATTAGAGTGGAGTGGAGTAATGATGTTTTACGCCCCAGTCAAGAATCACTTATTTTGAGGCGGTCAGTTCTGGAATGGTGGAGGAAACCGGAGTGCCCAGAGAAAAGTGCCTGGCAAGCGAACTGACAAACTTTCTCACACTAGGATCTATCACGAGTGGAATTCCAACCCAGGCGGTGAGAGTCACTGTGATCCGTAATCGCGCGCTTTAGACCACTCGGCCACCGAGGCCCCGGTTTTAGTATTAGAGATCCCCAACTGTTTCCTTTATCCTTCGATACAGTCAAATATCGCTTAATTAACGGATATAAATGAATTTTTGGCAAACAAAATGAAAAGAATTACATGGCTAGACAGCTTTTTTAAACTGCACTGATAGAAAGGTGTAGTCTTAGTATAAGAGATACTCAACTATCTTGCTAACCTTTTGATCCAATCATTTTAGAAGCGCAGAATCACGGACGTAAATGGATTTTTTGTCAAACAAAATGTAAAGTACCACATGGTTGGAAAGCTATTTTAAACTCCTGCACTGATAGAAAGGTGTGATTTTAGTATCGGAGAGCCCAAACTACATTGGTAGTCCTTAGGTACGTTAATATTTTCATGGAATTTTTATCATGTTTTGTAAAAAAAAATTGTAAAGAATCACGTGTTTTGAAAGCAATTTTAAACTCGTTTTATGTGTCTCAGAACAGAAGATACTTACCTTCCGGAGCACCCGGCCTCAATTCCTTAACGTAAGTTCACGTGTATAAGTAAATTTGCAAGTTTTCAAAGTTTTTACTTTTTTTGGGGTTTTGTTCTTTGTTTTTTTCCCCTTGGGATTCTGGTTTGGACATGGACTGGTATGTTTGTGTTTTATTAATCAGTAAATGTATTAATGAGAAGACTTCGCAAGAAAAAAAAAAAAACAAATTACAAGAAAGTGTCATTTATCTAACAGAACAACCGGAGTTTACCAAAGAGCAATAAAGCAGTATCAAGTACAATTCAACAACTCAAAAGAGGCCTAGCACAAGAACACTGCAGAGTATAAACAATTTATTCAAAGTTAACCAAATTGTCAACATTGCAAAAGCATATTTTTTGTGCATTGTTTATCACGTATTTGTTGATTTAGGAATAAAACACATCTTTAGGAACGAAAGATGTTAACAGATATTTATCAGATAAATCGGTATCTGAACGGATTGCAAAACAATTAAATCGTTTTTAAAAGTTCTAAAAGAAACTTTAACAGAGTTAGGCGAATGATGTAATTTATACTGAAAAACTGTTTACCACCAGTGTGTTAATCCATATCTAGTTAAAGTTACAAAATATATTTACTAATATAGTGTGTGTGTGTGTGTGTGTGTGTGTGTGTGTGTGATTTTTAAAACGTTATTGCGGAGTTGTTTCAATCACGCATACTGCAGGTTACATAAATTAAACATGTATTAAATAAGTTGTTTTATAAAATTAAAGTCGCGTGATACTTGAAGGGGAACTTAAACAGCAGTGACCCGTGTCACGGAAAGCATGGCGTGGTAAAGAACCCTCCCCCCTCCCATCACATGGCTCTGAGTGCTTTACAAAGGTAAAAAAATATTCTTGACTGCGACGTGAAACATAACTCAATTAATAAATCAATATTTCGAAAATAATATAATAAAAATGTTTTCGCATTTTCATAGCATCAAATTGCATATGCATTGTAATAAAAAAAAAACCTATTTGCACAGATTTACATCTGATATCAGCTGATGGATTAGGTTAACTATGTATCATTAAGTAAATTATGACAAATTCCAATATTAAATATATATCATTTAAAATTATCCATTACAGAATAATCTTATCCAACAAAAGAAGTATTGAATTATTTAAAGTGGATTTACGTCCCAGTCAAGAAAATTTCACTTATATCGAGACGTCGCCAGCTATAATTGAAGTGGCAGACAAAAGGAGTATATTTAGATATATAATCATTTTGTTTCAATTTTCAAGGGAATATGTGACTAGTAACATGAAACCCGAAAGTAGAATATTAGAAAATTGTTTTAACATGTTATAATTAGTAATGTTAAATTGCAGAAAATTTTACCATTGATTGGATAGGGGCAACCTGAAGAATGCCACACCCCTACCTTGACACCGGACTTTGGTTTGAATGTCTCTTCTGTAAGACTTGAACTTCCATTTGTAATGTGTCTGCAAAAGGAACTATAATTACATTATATCTGGTCTTCGTCCATCCAAGCCAGTTTTTTAACATGTGGAACGAGCAATCGTAAAACCGAGTAAAAAAGCTGTGTTTTTTGGAAAGTTGACGAAATATGAATATATACAAACATAAATTGGGTCAACATCACCATATGTATGTCATTACAATAAGAAAATTAGTTGTTGGTACCAGTAACAATAAATGTTTTGACATTGAAATTTAAGAACGGCGATCACCAGAGTCATGATTAATCACTCATATTTAAAAGTAAATAGAGTGTGAGGCAAAGTCCAAATAAACCGGTTTAAAAGACTTGGATATTAACCTGACTTAAACGGGAGTGGTTTTGTTGACTTCTGCAATGTTTCTGGCATTCATAACAAAAAAGAGCTTTAAGATGCTAAAAGGTTAATTTAATTAAAGTGCCATTTAAGCAACTTAGAGATAGTCTAAAGACACAGTTATCCGATCTTTAAGCTGGTTTTGATACAAATCATGGGTTGCTATATATATTATGGTAGAAATTTTATATTTGGATTCATGTACTTTTGGAACTTTAGATTAATTAATTTTTAACTGTGTGGCTTATGTTTCAAATTCTCCGGCCCCTAGTGTCACTGATGAGTAATGATTTTCCGAAATGTGCACATATGGCAAATCAAAATTTAACAAGTATTTGTATATATATATGTATAGGGTGTAAATATACTGATATTTTACATTTTAAACATTCTAAACATTCTTTCATATAATAATTGGATCGTTATTTACAAATAATGGGATAATTACGATATTTATTCTCAACGTTTAGCAGATTATTTACAATCTTTATTGATTGTTTTTCTGGAAACTCTTGACGAAAGTAACCAAATTTCGTATGGACGTCCACGAATTTAGATGTTTAATGTTACAATTGTCATGTGCTACGTTTGAATGTATTATTGTGCTACTTTTGAATGTATTATTTCATAAAAATTCAAATGTAGCACATGACTCTATATATAACACACACTGAGATAATAGTCGTTATTTATTGGTTTTTATTATTATTTATTTATTGTTGTCGCATTGAGAACTACTTTTCTAGTTTTTAAAGTGACTTGTGTACTTTCTTTAACAATATAGTTTACTTAGCGTATTTGCAGGGAACCACTGGTTATAAAATAAAAGGAATCGTTAGACAACGACGTTAAATACCAGTCCATACATACCTCAATTATGACACCCACGAAAGGGTACATCTGAAGCTATTCGACAAACATGATAACTTTAATTTCGCTATTGTCAACTTTCCGTTTCTTTGCAGTAATATCCCTTCTTCTCCTACGTATGGTGTATATGTTTCACAGTTAATACGTTATGGTAGAGCTTGTTCCCACTATGGGGACTTTCTACAACGAAGCAACTGCTTACAATTAAATTGTTGATGCAAGAATATTGCAAGCCTAGGCTAATCAAGGCCCTTAAGAAGTTTTATGGCTGTCATCACAATATGTAGTCACTGTATCCATACTTATACTGAATATATTTGACTTACCATAGTTCTTTGTTCCTTTAATTCTCAATGTTGACTTGCACGTGACGGGTGTAGCTAGCTAGACAAGAAGTGCTTACCCTTCCGGAGCACATGACCTCACTTCCTTGATGGAAATTCACGTGTATAGCTAAATTTGCCAGCTTTCAAAGTTTTTACTTTATTTTTGGGATTGTGATTTGGACATAGATTAGTGTGTTTGTGTTTTATTATTATTATTATACATACCAAAGTTAATCGATAATCTCAAGTGCCGAAATGGTAGCTCATCTGTTTTTTTAACTTTATTTCGGTTCTTTTCGACAGCTACCTACATCTATCTGGCAGCTTTTTAGGCCATTTGACCCACCAGTTATCTTTTTCGGCTAGTCGACCTCATGTTAGCTGTTTGTTTCCTCGGCAAATTTTCGACCAAGCGGCCCCTCTTTCCCCTAAGTACCAGTAACTTATAAACAGCTATTCAGTAAAAGTATTTCATCGTCATCTGGCCACTACTCAAAGGATTAAAAGTGTTAAATAATATTTTTAAATATTTCTTATCTTGTTAATTGTTCTTAGTGGTTTTAAGATGACAATGTAAATGTTCATATATAAATGAAAGTATATCTATATTTGTTTTCTATATTTTAAGCTAAGAAAATACACCAACATTGTTCTTTTTACCATTAATAATGAATGTCATTAGTATTCATAAAGTAATATTTTATTGTAAATCATCCTGTCTTTATATCTTGTAACCTGTGAGACTTCTTGTTTAATTTCATAACATGGCACAAAGGGATTTGAGTAATAACAGTGTAACAACTATGATAAGACTTGATATAATTTCAATAATGCATCATTCTTTATTAACGAGTTTGTAAATGAGTGCTGACGCGCTACTCAAACTAACTATTTATTACTGCATGGATTTCATATATACTTAACATTATTTTAAACTAAAAGACATTTTAGATACAAGCAGGCAAATGATATTTAAATTGGTTATATTGGCAAACGAACCGCTGCAGTAGCCCCGTTGGTATAGTGCTTGCTGTGTAAGTGGGAGGTCGTTGGTTCGAACACCGACCGGGTCTGACCCAAGACTTGAAAGTGGGTAGTGACTGTTCTGTCGGCAGCTCTCGGCATTGCGAAATGAAAGTTATGTTTTTTTTGGGATGGGAACTTAAACGAGGTCCCGTGTCACGTTAGAACCCTGCTGTATAATGCCATAAGCGCAACGCACAGACAAAATTCCAGCACTTTCGTCTATAGCTGGCGATGCCTCGATATTTAGGAAATATTCTTGACTGGGACGTTAAACACCATTACTCAACTCAACTCTTAGCAAACGATTAAAATACAATTAAACACCAAATTAAGATAAATTTGTTTGGTGGTTGAAAAACGAAATAAATTTTTGTATACCGCGCTTGTTATGAATATCCTCCGCTCAAAATAGCAGCATTTACATATAATTACATATCTATATGTACTACGGATATGGTAGCCACATTCGTTAAGACATCAGCCTTTAAACTCCAGTCGTTTTACTGCTATGGGATCGACCCCTGTCGACCGCAAGAAAGAAATCATTTCTTTGTCGTGGGCCTTTACTTCTTGTTTTTTCGTCACAAATAATTGAAAAATTCTAATACCATTCAAACAACTTACAGACCTATATATTTGCGCAATCATTGTCAGGAAACGCGTTTTTGTCAATATATTTAATTTGTAGAGTTAATAAGTTATGAATGGTTTATGAACGTCTATAACTATAAATTTTTACTAAAATCTACAAATACTCATATTAAATGTTACGTCAGGAAGGACCAACTAACCAAACCAAACTTTCATTTTTTTTTTATTATTATTTTTTTTATTATTTTATTTTTTTTGTGAAAATGTCACAATTACAAAAAAATCACAATTTGAAGTTTGGTAAAACCTACATATACATGTTGTGTATCTTTTGATAATACATGTACAGTACAGGCCTGTCGAAAGTTTAACACTGAGCTGACGAAAAGGAGTCGAGACTCGGCTGCCGAGGGGCCGAGCTGTGGACAGCTAGTGACCGAAAAGTTGTCAACTCTCGGCCACTCGGCAACTGCAACTGTCCACAGCTCGGCCACTCGGTAGCCGAGTCTCGGCAACTCATTCGGCTCCTCGGCACTTTGAACTGTCCACGACTCGGCAGTTCATTTGGCCTCTCAGTAGCCGAGTCTCGGCCACTAGCTAACGAGTGGTCTAACAATTAATATTTGAGAGATTAATGTTTAACTGTATATTTAAAATAATAAAATATATCAATCGGTAATGATAAAGACCTTAAAAAATAACAATAATAAATTTTAAAAAAATAATGATTATATAAAAAAAAAATTAAAAAAAAAAAAATAAATAAAATAAAGTAAAATAATAAAACCATTAAATAAACGGATGTTGGTAAAGATACATATGTGATGTTTTTTCAGCAATTTACATCTGAGAGAGATTAATTGTATATAATAATAATAATAATAATAATAATAATAAAATAGATCATTCGTTAATGATAAGGAATATAAGTGCAAATTAAATAAATTAAATAATAATAATAATAATAATAAATTTTAAAATAATCATTTTAGAAATAATAAATAAATAAATAAATAAATAAATAAAATAAAAAATAAATAAAATAAATAAATAAAATAAATAAATAAATAAATAAATAAATAAATAAATAAATAAAAAACAATATAAAAAATAAATAAATAAATACCATTAAATATATGGACGACGGAAAAATAGATACTTATGTGATTTTTTTCCCCTGAATTGCATTAATCTTTTATATTCCATTATGGAGCGGGATTTAAAAAAAAAAAAAAAAAAAAAAAAAGACTTCTGCCATCGCAGTTTTAATTTAGTCATTAAATGTACCTATACAGGTAAACATCAGGTGTCATAATCCTAATCTGTTAATCTCCTGTCATCATCAAATACCTGGCTTCAATACACGAAGGTCAAAACCTTCTCAGTACCATGACAAAAGAATGTCGAACAAACGGAGTTTTATTTAGACACATTGTCTCCGAGATCGACCAGACTCCAACACCTGTCATCAAACTTTTGATATAGAAAAAAGTCGTCTAAAACGCTGCAGAAACTTGTTCACTGACACTGTTGATATATAAATATTACCTTCTCTACTAATTTTCCTACTGATCTCTCTTTGACTTACTCCAGAGTTAGATAATCTCACAATTTTCTCTCTAAAATATTGCAATATGTACGCGTAACTGCAGGCATTTTTACTGAACTGATGTTTTCTAGATAACGACCGAGGGGTCGAGTGGCCGAAAAAGTGCCGAGGAGCCAAGCGGCCGAAAAGGTGCCGAGCAGCCTAAAAAGTGCCGAGCAGTCAAAAAGTGGCCGAAAAACAGCCGAGCGATGGACAGTAGCTGCCGAAAAGGTGCCGAGCTGTTGATAACTATTGGCCTAGACAGAACTGCCGAGGGGCCGAGACGAGCTGCCGAGTCGGCACTAATTCGGCACTAAAGTGTTTAACTTTCGACAGGCCTGTACTGTATATATAAAATCCTGATTTTTATCTTTGCCTTATCAATAGGAGACCAAAAGGTCGTTCCTCAGTTAAAATATTGATAAAAATTATTTGGGATCGCTTACAAATCGCATTTTACAACTTTGTGTACAGGTTAATCTTTAATGATGAAAATGATATTTTATGTGGTAATTTGTCTCTTGATTCATAAATCCAATTGCAATCCAGACTTTGATGAAACGATGCTAGCTTTTCTGAAACGATTGCAAAAACTAGAAGAGGTTGTTCAAGAACAACAGTTACAGATTAGCACGCTACAAGAAATGGTCTTGAAAGGAGAAGAAGAAAACAAGAAACAACAAGATCGCATCTTGAAACTTGAAAATGTCCTTAACTGGTCTCAATGGGAAGAAACTAATGTCGCAAGTACTATACAGAAAAGACTTGGTAGGTAAAACTTCATCTTCAAATTTACATTCGATTTTATGTTTGGAATAAAACGTGTAAGGACTGTAGCGATACACTCATGTCATGATATTATACCATACGAATTGTGATAACGATACGTTTTGCGAGACAAGCAAAAGGATTTTAAAAACATTTATGATTATGAAGAACTTTTAAACAGAATTAAGCTAAATTCAGTATTTATGGTCTCAAAGATATTGTTTAAGTGCAAAGTTTAAACTGGGTGGGATTAATTCCGTTTTACTAAACAAGAAGGTTTCCTACTTGCATTAAGGCGGTCAATTCTGGTTTGGTGGAGGACACCGGAGTGACCGCAAAAAACCTCCGTCCGAAGTCCCGTTAATGTGCAAGGAACTATTGTTTAACATCATGGCGGGGTAATATTTTTTTAGATTAATATTTTTATTTTTTTAATAAAAAAACGCTTCATTAAACTTGCAAAAAGCTACATATTGAAGATTTTGATCAAAGGAACTGTGGTGAAATTATATGTTATTAAAAAGTGTTTAGATAATCCCTGGTAGGCTCTACAGCTTAGGTGGTGTGTTAAGGAATAAAGTTAATTAAAAATCTTGCATTACCACCGTGTAATTAAGATGGCAAGTCAAACTATTACAAAAAACATGCATAATAACAAAAGGTATGTGGTATACAGCTAAATTTAAATGAACCTTTAAAACTTGCTTGAGATGTAGTTACGTATTTGTTCATTTGCTATGTAAAAAAAATAAAAAGAAATATTGCTGATCAAATTCTAAATTGCACACGGGTTTGAATAGTGCGTGACGAATATTATGCACACAATTGCTACATTTATTTTTTTTTTATTTTAGTAATAAACGATGGTAATACAACGCCTGTAGCATTCAGCGCAACACTAAAAAATGAAATAGTTGATGTTCCAAACCAACATCTTATAAAAATGACCAGTGTGATACTGAATGAAGGAAATGGTTACAATGCAAATGACGGTATATTCTTTTGTCCAAAATCAGGATTATATTTGTTCCACTGGAGTGCTATGCCTCCTCTACAAAAAAGTTTATATCTAAACCTGATGGTAAATGGTGTTTCTTACGCTCGAATTCACAGTAATTCAAACCCAAGTTACCAAACGTCTTCGAACTTAGCTATTGTTCGATTAAACGCCGGTGACCACGTGTTTCTAGAAAGTGCAAGTACAACATCGTCGTTTCACGCCTATTACTGTTCATTTTCTGGTGTAAGGTTATCGAATTAAGAATTTACAAAAAAAAAAAAAAAATTGTTTATTTGGAATTGCGAGCAAATGTCTGTTAATTATCCTGTGTAAGGTTTTCGCATTAAGAAATAATTTTTTAAAAATATTCTTTTGTTTTGTTTATTTGGAATAAATTCTGTTATGTCCACACTTAAAAATATCAGTTCAATTATTTACATTTCCATTTCTCCAAGCTTTAGAGCTTTTGCATTCATATAGACCATAAAAAACCACCACATGACTCCGTGTATGAATACACATAGAATTAAATGCACATTTCGGAACTGCAATTATATCAATATCATAGATAAATAAACACTGCTACCACATCATATTTGTTTACATTTTAAGACAGGGTTAAAAAGTGCAATTATAAGATTTTACAAGAATTATTACACTGTTAAAAATCCACAAAATAAAATTAATAAAATTAATGCTTTTACTCTACACTTGTTTGCAAATTCTAACCACAATTATTGCACTTTTTACTTGAATGGTGTCACACAGTTGTACCAGTAAGGTGCACGTTGTTTATCCGCACTATTGTTTGTGTGGGGTAACCACAAGGAGTTTTATTTAAAAAATAATATTCGTTTCAGATATGTTAATGGTATACGGATAATATGACTATTTATTTGCCGAAAATAATGTTCTCCGTCTAAAATGTTAGATATGAAATACTAATAATTTGAATATTAACATAATAAATGTGCTGTTATTTGTGGACTATATTTCTGTCGAAAATAATGTTTCCTTCTAAAATGCACAGTCTTCGTGGCTGTTCCGACTACTTGTCTCCTGATGATGTGCATGTGTAATAGAAGTAAATAAAACTAAAATGAACTTTAAAAAAATATAAAAATAAACTTCTATTAAGGGAATGAGGCAGGTGCTCCGGAAGGGTAAAGCACCTCCTGTCTAGATAGCTACATCCGTCATGTGCAAAATCAAATTTGAGAATGAAAGGAACATGGAACATTGGGAAGTAAAATGAATCAAGTATAAGTTTGGATACAGTCACTTTATATTTTATGAACAATTATGTGATGACGGCCGGTAAACGTTTTAAGGGCCTTGATTAGCCTAAGCTTGCAATTTCCTCGAGTCACCAATTTAATTGTAAGCAGATTGCTTCCCTGTAAAAAGTCCCCATAGTGGAAACAAGCTCTACCTTCCGTATTAATTGGGAAACATACACACCATA
>CM056608.1:2251453-2317766 GCA_029721355.1 Tegillarca granosa
CGTTTGTCGGAATAATTGTTTTCCTTAAAACTCTGAAAATAAATTCGTTTAAATGAAATTTGAGTTTTTTTATGCATGTTGAGTTTTTTGATTTAGCAGAATTTAGAAACAAAAATTAATTATGCTGACCAAACGAAAGATCGTAAATAGTTTAAAATGAATTAATAAATAATAAATAAAAATAATTATATAATAATAATAATAATATAATAATCAATAATATAAACAAATTTCATAAATCTATGCTGGCGACAACACGGTTATCTGAAATGGAACGTTGATTCTTTTCCCTGTAAAATGTAAATACTTCCTAATATTTCATTACGAAGTTGTAATGCCATGACAATTAAAAGTCATTTCTGGTGCTGCTTTTATCGCCCCCAATATTTTCCAATTAATTGTAATATTAAGATACTTAGAAGTTGATAAAGATGAGTCGGGATACGACAAGATAGATAGTCATACCGTAACGTAATGGTATATGTGAATAGAGATGAAGTTTCTGGAGATTTTCCACACGTACACGGAGCGATTTGACTGCATCACATGTGCAAAAGAATGCATAGGTTTTCAATTTAATTTGAGCCTAAGGGCCAAAAAAATATGCAGACAGTCTAAAGAATCCGTCTGTGGTTCGGGAATGCTGTCATCTGCTTTCGACTTCGACAGAAATCATAAACCAATTTACTATATCTTAATTGCTTAAAAGCAACTACTGTTTGGTCTAAGAAATCAAATTTTTATAGTATCACCACATATTTACTAGTTTTCATATTTGCCGTATTGACACAATCTTAATCTGCTTGTTTATTACAAGCAGTCGTTATTGACGTTACAACATAGGGATTCTAACTCTATAGTGACTCAAATTAATTATGCGGGTTATTACCAAGTCAGTCGCCTGGTTGACGTTAAACAAGGGATATAACTTTATATTGACAAAAATTTAAATCGGCGTGTTTATTATCCAAGCCGTCGTATGGAACGTTAAACCCCAAGGGACTATAACTCCTAATATTGACTCAAATTTAATATTGCGTTGTTATTACCAAGCAGTAGTGTTGACATTGAACAAGGGATATAACTCTTATATTGACTGAATTAATATGCGTGTTTCTTACCAAGCAGTCGTGTTGACGTTAAACAAGGATATAACTCTTATATGACAAAATTTGTTATGGGTGTTTATATCCAAGCAGTCGTATTGACGTTAAACAAGGGATATAACTCTTACATTGACTAAAATTTAATATGCGTGTTTTCTTACCAAGCAGTCGTGTTGACGTGAAACAAGGGATATAACTCTTACATTGACTAAAATTTAATATGCGTGTTTCTTACCAAGCAGTCGTATTGACGTTAAACAAGGGATATAACTCTTACATTGACTAAAATTTAATATGCGTGTTTTCATACCAAGCAGTCGTGTTGACGTGAAACAAGGGATATAACTGTTACATTGACTAAAATTAATATGCGTGTTTATAACCAAGAAGTCGTATTGACGTTAAACAAGGGATATAACTCTTATATTGACAAAAAATAAATTAAAAATTTGATGTAACTTTTTTGTATAAGGTCACCATGTGACAAACATTGTCCATAAAAGTAAGAGAAGAAATATTTTGCTTGTAATATTCATGTAGGTATTCATTTTGGAAGCTCAAAAGCACATATTGACTTCGTGATTGATAGTAGGACGCGTATGCATAACGGTTAATTTAAAACGGTCAGGTGAGTTCTTACTTTACTTATAGAGAAAACTACACACACACACACACACACACACACACACACACATACACACACAGAGAGAGAGAGAGAGAAAGTATATAATTTGTATATTGTTAACGACGCTTGCCGCTGACTGTAGCATCTTAACATCTAGGCAGACAGAGACGTTTGTAAATAAGCGCATTTTAAAAGTGGAATACAGTTTGTTTTAGAAATTAAACACCACAAATGTAAGAATAAGCAAGCAAAAATGAAAATGATGTGGTGACCTAAGTATACAGTGATACTGTTTACAGAGACAGAGTTTCGTAGAAATTTTCGCTCCAGCTTAAATTCAAGGCGATAAGTTTTAGGATAGAGTAGACCCGGGATTGCCTAAAAAAAATACCGACCTTTGACGCGCGAACAAACAATTTTTTCCGAAACCGGGACCTGTCACACGTAGGAGTTAGAGGCACTATGACCGGTAAGTGAGCTCTTTAAACCACTCGTCAACCAAGACCCTGAGAAAACAAAAAGCATGGTTAGTGAATTCGTCATAGACTTACTTGCAAAATGAATCAAGCAAAATTCACACACAAACATTTTTCTCGCTTAAGACAGATATGTTGAATAAAATTATGATCAACTAAATAGAGTGCGTTCAGATTTAAACGCAATAAAGCTGACATTTAAAAAACTCGCCATGGAAATATAGAAATGTATATGACAAATAAAAAAGCAAAGCGAAGTAAAATTGAAATAGCAAAATCATATAAACCCTCTTTAAATTCATTTTATTAAGGGCAAACACATCACGACCCGTGTTTTATTTCACAAGTTGAGTTTAGCGAAATTAGGTGATCATAGATACATGTTAAAACTTGGAACATAATTCCCCTGGCTACATTATTTGTCATCTCGAAGGTAGGATATTTGACGTAAAACCTTTAAAATCGTTAACCAATATTATAGAAAAAAATAGTATGAAATGAAAGGCTAAGTTGTTGGTTGTAAGGTTGAGTATGCATGACGTTTGCAGGTGTGTTTATCGGTCTGCCTTGTATTAACACACTCGGGACAACATGTTATTGTGATAGCTCACCACGTTAGTATACCACAAACAAGCACACAGCTCCACTGGTCACATAGCCACTGAGCCACCGAGGAGATCCAAGGCGATATTGTTACTTGAGAACTCGTGTCAAGTTGGTAGACCTGACATGACATTATAACATTAAAGCAAAAAGGCACTCGTTAAAAATACACCACCAAGTTACGCGGTAAGAATCGAAAAGTAAAATATTTTTGACTTGCATGGTAAGCCTATTTAAAGCTTATTCCAAGTATGAAGAAAAAAGAGAATATTGATCAGCGGACGCACCATATGTATGGTCAGATCTGAAGGTATTAGTGATTATTTCATTGTGAAAGTCGATAGAGAAAAACCAATTGCGATCTAATGCAAAACATACGAATACGTAAGTTACCGACAGAAGCACATTTGTTGAGTGTCATTAAAATTGCTCTAGCAACTCAACTGTTGATAATCAGAAAGAGTTACGCCTCTTACCATAATTCTCTCTCGTCTGTTGTTTACTACACAATTGTAAGTTTAAGATTTCCGAAGTAAGCTTGCAATGTTTGTTGTCATTAGTAACACGAGACGCAAAATAGTTAATTGGGAAACTTCTGTTTGATCTAAAGATTACTTACTAAATGACGAAATGAAAGAGAACACTTCATTTGTTTTAAATCATTTGTCTGATACATGGTTTGATTCGCGAAACATTTTTGAAAACCGTGTAATTTAAAAAAAAAATCTAAAAATGACGAAAAGACAGGTGTACGAATACCCTAGAAATAACGATTTCTTTTTAACTGGCTAAATGCAAATGCATAAAGATTTAATTATTTATTAATTTCGTCCCTGCAAATTAGATAAAAAATGATAAAGTGTGTTTTGTCAAAGGGAAGAAAACAGGTCAAATAGGGTAAAGTAAAAGATTAGCTTAAGGCTAAAATTACAAAAATGATGAAAGATTCTTCTCGCTCTTGCAATATTTAGATAATTATAACAATGGCAACAATAGAATCTTAACATCAGTAGAGACCATTTTGTATTTTTATGGCTGATAAATAAAATAAGAATATAGATTTGTTTTACGGCCCATTCAATTTTTTTACATATGGAGGCGGTCAGTTAAGGAATAGTGGAGGAATCCTGAGTGCCTTGAGAAAACCAACAACTACGGCAAGGGAACTCCCAAACTTCCCGAGAGGGATTTAAACATCATCGACCAGAAATACTGTCATCAGCTTTAAACCACTTGGCCACCGAGGCCTGGTGATTCTAAACGACTTACAATTTTGATGACGGATTAAACATTACGTCGACGTATCATGCTTTTATTATTATTATTATTATTATTATTATATATATATATATATATATATATATATATATATATATATATATATATATATATATATATATATCGGAATGTTTTAATGATTATTTGATTGTGAACTTCGATAGGGAAAAACCAAACTTACCAGTCCTTGTCCAGATCACAATCCCAAAAACATAATAAAAACTTTGAAAGCTGGCAAAATAAGTTATACACGTGAACTTTAATCAAAGAAGTGAGGTCGGGTGCTCCGGAAGGTAAGAACCTCCTGATTAGCAAGCTACATCCGCTACGTGCAAATCAATTTTGAGGATAAAAGGAACAAGGAACAATGACAAGTCGAATATATTCAGTAAAAAACATATAAATGCGTAACTTACCGTCTTCCATAGACACAGTGCCATTACAATTGCTCTAGCAACACATATCCCTTATTACTTCTGATGTTCACAAAGAGTTACGCCTCTTACCATAATTCTCTCTTGTCTGTTGTTTACTAAAGAATTGTAAGTTTAAATATCAAATTTGAATAAAGTATTCTTCTTCCTGTTATAAAATAAAATTTTACTTAACAAAATATGCCGAGTAACCAGAGAAGTTTTCTTTTTATCCCTTTCATTAAAACCACAATACCTCTCGGAACGGACTTGTGACATCATTAACCCATTTTTGTTTGTTTGTTGTTTGATTTTATTTTATTCAGTTATGTATTTTTCTGTTTACTTTACAAATTTTTATTTGATAAATATGCATTTAGTTCAAACAAATAGACATGGTTTACTTTTTCGGAAACGATTTTTCAAGCATATTCACCTTCAAATAAACTGTGAAGTAATATTGCAAGACCAAGCGTATCTAGTTCCTGAAAAGTTTAATGGTTGTTGTATCCATATTATGCTAGATATATTTTTCTTCCCGATGTTCAAATTTTCTTTTATCTTAAAATTTGATTTAAAACATGGTGGGTGTAGCTAGATAGATTGAGGTGCTTACCATTCCAAGGCACCTGTCCTAAATGAGCCAGTTTTCAAAATTTTTACTTTGGATTTTTTATTGTGATATGGAAATAGGCCGTTGTGTTTGTTTTTGTTTATACATTCCTCAGCAATTCATTATTTGTTAGGATTCAAACTGCATTATGTTTTCACCTAAGTTAACGATTAAAACGGAAATTGATGTAAAGAGTCCTCCACCACTCCTGGTGTGGATGAGAGCTGGCATATGATAATAACAGATGACCTAGAATTAAGACAATCCAATCCTCTCAGAAGAAGTCGGGATTTTTTTCTTGTATAAGAAATGAATGGAAGGGATTTTTTTCTTGTAAAATCACTGAATGGAACAGATTTTTTCTTGCATAATAACTGAATGGAAGGTATTTTCCTTGCATAATAACTGAATGGAAGAAAATTTTTCTTGTAAATAACTGAATGGAAGGGATTTTTTCTTGCATAATATCTGAATGAAAGGGATCTTTCCTTGTAAATAACTGAATGGAAGGGATTTTTTTCTTGTAAAATAACTAAATGGAAGGGATTTTTTTCTTGTATAATAACTGAATGAAAAGGAATTTGTCTTGTAAAATAACTGAATGGAAGGAAATTTTTTCTTGTAAAATAACTGAATGGAAGGTACAGTATTTTTTTCCTGTATTATAATTAAATGGGAGGGAATTTTTTCTTGTAAAATAACTGAAACGTTTATATGCTACAGTATACTGATATTTTGAAGATGTATAAACCATTTTGTTTGAGCTTGTTTTCGGTTATTGCAGATTATTACCAAATGTTTTATGCCAAACAAATAAAGGAACCTAAATAGATAACAAAGGTGAATACTGTACACTCATTATTAGACACCAAAATGTTAAGGTCAATATTTGTAACATTTAATCAATTTGTTTGTAGGACAAAGAATGCTTGTCATATTTTTATTTAAAAACAGGTTTCCTTAAATCGCATTTGAAATCTTTCCCCAGTTTATCAGAAATGTTAATGTCAGCAAGATATATAAGACAGACATGGTAAATGTGTGCATTTAAAAATCTTTCAATAATATTCTTTGCGCATCAACGACTTTCGTCGGAACTCAAAACGACAAACTGCGTGGGCGGTATTTAAACCGCAAATGGCTTCTTTGTTAATCAATTGTTCAGGAGTCATTTTAATCTTGTTCTTTTATAGAAAATAAATATGCGTATTTATAATACTTATTGTAAAAAAATTCTTAAAATTTAGCATTAAGTGGTAATGTTTTTTATTACAGAGCTTGTCTTAATTCAATATTTGGTATGAATTCCTTTTCTTTATTTGTTTTGCACTAAGAGTAATAACTTATTTTCTGCGCTTAACAAATAAGCTAAATGACCATGTATCAGCCATTTTAACAACGCTGTTACTTGACTATAAACACTCTTTACACACGTTTAAAACTAATGTTTATTCCCTTAAGCAATGCAGTTCTTAGCTTTGGATTCATATAATTTTGGAAATTTGAATTCATTAATTTTCAACAGCTTAGCTATTGGTTTTTGCACCCAATTACTTTTTCAGACCCTAGTGTCACTGATGAAATATATTTGTTCGAAATGTGTATATTTGTGTGGCATATCAAAATTAAACAAGTATTTTTTATATTTGAACAAGACTTTTCTTTTATTTAAAAAGTTTCAATTAGGTAACACTTCTAGTAATTTTGACTTGCAAAAAGGTATACAGTTGTGAGGCTATCAATATACCAGTTACTAGTATTGGGATTTCCACTTAATTATAGCCATTGGTTGTATATATTTCACAAAAATACCTGCCCAACTTCGCTGTTTACCTCAATAATTCACCTCCACAAGCGACACTAGTGTCAAAAAGATAATCTAAACATTAAAAAATTAATGAATCAAAAGTTCAAAAATTATGTATTCAAATCCAACTAAGGAATGTTTTGCATGAGGGAACAAACCTTAGTCCTAAATAAATTTCAAAATTAAGACGACTAAAACTTTTAGCACAAGGTACATTTTCTGACAGAACAAAGTACTGTCTACTGAGTTATGCATACCCTCGAGGAGTTTCACCCTACCGGCAGTGGTACCCACTCAGGGGTAGTAAATATTTAACAAAAATACCTGCCCTACTCCGCTGCGCCGTATGTGCACACCTCAGAAACCCACCGCCACCAGCGACACCAGGGCCGAAATAGTTAATAGATAAAAAACGATAATCAAAACATTTGAAAATTAATGAATCCAAAGTTACAAAATTATATGTATCAAAATCCAGCTAAAGAATGCAATAATGGCAAAATGGACGTCGTCCACTCATAAAAATATAAATAATGCCATCTTCGCTATGTTTATGATAAAGTGTTTTTCTTTATTTCTAACATAAAAAATTAGTGTATCTATATCTGATTTTCTTGTCCGGCTTCCTATACTTATTATTTTCTTTTTTTTAAAAAAAATGAATTCATACCATGAAAAACAAAATTTTGTTTTTAAAGAAAAAACAAGATATGAGAATGAAACGCAACTTCAAACTTTTCAGGGTTTTGAAGTTTATATTTCAATTTAGAGACCTATTTGAAGCAAACCCTTTTTGAGTTAACATTTCAACTGCAGCATTGTGAGTCAAACGTCTGATGTGATAACGTTTATTGTTGATTACTTGTATGTTTTTATGTCTTCTTTTTCTTGTTATTTTATATAATTTATTACTTTAAAAATGGTTTAAGTTTGATTTTTGTCGAAGGTTTTTCTAAATAAAACACTTTTAAGATTGATTGTTGGAGGGATGACATTCTCTATTTTTGCATAACGGTAAGTAGTTTTTAAAAACAAATAAAAGTTATTTCAGCGAAAACAAAGAGAAGACAACACCTGATCAAATACAATGTACTACTTAATATGTCACACGGCATGTCCATGTAAGTGTTAACTTCACTATGTTCAGACGATCTTTATCTATCTTAGCCTACTGAAGTCGTCGGTGACCGAATGGTCCGAGGCGCAAGCTTACAGATCACAGTGCTTTTCACCGTCGAAGTTCAAATCCCGCTCGAAAAATCCTTATGTAAAAAAGTTCAGTTCCCTTGCCGAAAAATCCATTTTAGGCACTCCGGTTTCCTTCATTTCTGAATTTTACGCCTCGATATAAGTTAAATACATTTGCTAGGGCGTAAAACGCAATAGTTCCACTCCTTTTCTAAGCCTTCTCTTGTACATTCTTCGAAGCTGACGTTTATGTTGACTTTGTCAACTTAGCACTTGAAGGTCATGACTTGATTACATTTGGAATTGGCCTTTAGCTAACATGTATGTGGGTGAAGTGAAAATGTATCATTATCGAAAAATATATCAGTTTCATTAAGTTACATTTATTCAGCTCTTTTTACATTCCCGCTTATACAAAACTTTTTTCTTTTTTTCATCAATTTTTCGTTTGCATTGACGTTGCTGTTTGTTGTAATCTAAATTCATCTTTTTATATTATCCATATGTTACTCAATATTTTAACGCCAAACCCAATAAATTAGATTTATTTTATTAAAATTGCGTGTAAGTACGTAATAAGCGAGTTATATAAAATAACAAGGAAACTTTAAACGCATCACGGCATATTATCAAATACATGTTAAAAGGCGACAATCATAGGCGGTGCCGAGTATCCAATTCGTTTTGTTGTTAAGATCTCTTTGGCAGTATTTTTACCAAGTGTATTTTTTTAGCTATTAATTTTCTTTCACATTATTAACATCTGTAATATGGTAATCGTTTGACACATTAATTTTCTTTCACATTATTAACATCTGTAATATGGTAATCGTTTGACAACTTTTTATCAAAACTATGGTTTTTAGCGTAGAATTTTTGTGCGTCATGTTATAGTTGCGTTTGTTGTTTCCAAGCACAAGAAGCCAGCCATTAATCCCATTACTGATGTCACTTGAATTATAAATGCATGGGGTGACTTCAATGATTTGTTGTTCCAACGTTTCGAAAAACATAACAAAAGTGGTAACGATTCCAGTCTTTTTAAGGTACGAAATATATAATACAAATACCAGTTAAATTTGGATGTGCCAGATGTGCTCATTTTGGAAATTAATTCCTCATCAGTGACACTAAGACCGAAAAGTTTGATACATAAAAAATATAAGCTAAACAGTTGAAAATAATGAATCTAAAGTTTCAAATTTATATAAATCCGAATCCGAATCCAGCTAAGGAATGTTTGCATGAGGGAACAAACCTTAGTTTTAAATTAATTTCAAATTTTAGACGACTGAAAATTTTGCTAAATGGTACATTTTCCGACAGCACAAAGTACTGCCTACTGAAACAATAATAAATTTGAAAATATAATTATTTATTTAACCCATTGTATTTCTAATTGAATATTTTATCTTTGTGTTCTGCTATGATTCCTTTTTTCCCGTATTATATCCTAAACATTGTAAGTCCATACAGGTCACAATGGGCATAACTTTAAAAAAAAATAAAATACGATACAAAACATACAAAATCGAGCAATTTCATCCCAAATAACACAAAAACCTATTATTTTTCTATTCATATAGATTAGGTCGTTGTAATTTTATTGAAGAAACTATTATTATCCTTATATTATCCACTATTTATTATATCACAGATAAGTCGTTAAAAAAACTGGATAATATACTATAAAAATATATTTTAATAAACAAATTGTTTTCCCGTCCATGAACATTTTTAAAAGACACAGTAGTGGTGGTCCCGACTTTAAACTATCCAATGACCTCAACCAAAGTTATACTTGTGGCTCTATGTTCTAAATAATATCATCTGCATGTGTTTAAAATAACAGAGTTCCTCTTTTTAATGTTTAAATCGTATTTGAAAACAATTATTTTCTGCCTATACCGCAGATCGGAAATAATTCGATTCTTGTCATCTGCATTATTAAATTAAGGTTTCGATTTTTATTTTTTAAAGTGAACTTTTCCATTAGTTATTTGTTTTCGTACTTACATTTGCTCTTCTAATGTTGCATACTGTAGATTAATAATCTACAAATAAACAGCGATTGCAAAAAGGCAGACAGTTTCTTAACGGATTTTCTGACGAGACGCAACTATCTTAACTATACTTAAAAGACAATCACAGGATGACATCATGTTATCATGTAGGTAAAGTGACAGCTTTACAGAGAAATAACGAATAAAATTGCGTAATTCATGACAGGTTTTCGTTAAATATCATAGAGAAATTTTATTTCTTTTAATTGGGTAAGTGTGTTTTCGGTTTATTTTGCAACACAACTGGTTTGTTTAAAACTATTATTCAAATAAAGAAATAATGAACCTGAAACCGTGATTTTAATTAATAATGAACACAAACATACCAGTCCGTCCTTGTCCAAATCACAATCCCCAAAACCAAAGTAAAAAGTTCGAAAGCTGTCAAATTTAGTTATACACTTGAACTTCCATCAAGGAAGTGAAGCCGGGTGCTCCGGAAGGGTAAGCACTTACTGTCTAGCTAGCTACATCCGTCACGTGCAAGTCAACATTGAGAATGAAAGAAACAAGGAACTACGGTAAGTCAAATATATATCCAATATAAGTTTTGATACAGTGACTACATACTTATCAACAATATTGTGATGACGGCCATAAAACTTTTGAAGGGTCTTTTGTGCCTAGGCTGGCAATAATCTTGCGTCAACAATTTAATTGTTAACAGTTTGTAGAACGTCCCCATAGTGAAAACAAGCTAAGTTTATAAAACGCAAATGTCCTTGAATATTTAAGTTTGTCTTCAAGATAAACCTTAAAAGCAAAAATTAATAAATAACACAAGAAATAACACAATGTCAGGTATCTGAATTTATTTCTAAGAATTAAAAATGTATGGTTATACAAGACAATTATTTCCATAATAATCAATGCATTCATACTAGTCAAAATGTTTGTTTGTTTCAAATATATATATAATCTATGAGATGAAAATATTTAGTGTGTATAATCATGACCAAAATTGTACAATGAAGCTGTTAGAAATATCACAATATTGCAATATTACTATGTTAACCAAGATTACTGACGTCATTCAGTTGTTTTTTACATGTTTTGATGTAATCTTTTTTGTAATGTTGAATTGCCTGTAATTTGAATGTTTTCATAAAGAAAGTCAAACAGAACAGATTCTACGATTTTATAATCTCCATAATATATAGTAAATCTTATTGAACGGCTAAATGGTTTGGTTTGGTTTGTTGATTCTAGTCTGGACGGTTGTGTGGATTTTCTTATGTATGTATTGGTAACAACGGTAACAAAACCAATAACACGGGAACAACATGTCAAAAATATTATTCTTAAAATAACATGCGGTATGTTATTTCTATAAAAACACAAGATATCAGATATTTCATTTTACCTTATTTTGATCTTAATCGATATTTTAAATGTTCTGTAAAATGATTTTGTTGAAACTTGCAAAAGAAATACAATTTTAACTGGTATTTGTGTTATATATATATACTTATAAAATAAAATATATGATTTAATATGAATAATAAGAAATTTAAGTTGAATTCCTAAGCCAAAAAAAGGAATGAAAGAAATGATACTTTTTTCTTTCTAAAATATAAAACATACCTAAACACTGGTTTTATTCTTTATCCTTATCAGTACAAGAAGATAAATAACATTCACACAATATGTCACTGTAAGATTTGGGTTTTTGAAAAAAATAGGATATTATCTATCTACAAGATAATTCTTGAAATTCACAAAAATCATTTTAACACAATACAAAAAACACCTAATATTGGAGGAACTGCTGATTTAAAAATCAAATGCATGGTTATTTTGATCTGCACGTCATCCTTTCAAGGTGTACGTTTTATTCCAAAAACTTTCCAGTTTTGCAGGTTATTTCCAAAAGGGTTATAACTACCAAACGCTTTTGTGCGAGATCCCATTTCTCTTTTGATTTGTGGTTTTCCAAATAGGTCTTGCCAATTCATGAATTTATTGTAATCACTTGAAAATCCATTGGGATTACCGCCGAATCCAGCCCGTTTGCGCCATTGTTGATATATTGTTTTCCATCGTGAAAAATTGTCGTTGGCATTGTCCAATGAAGGACGAGCGCTTTCTGTGCCGAATCTCTTATCGTCTGCAACAACGGATGCTAATACAATAACTGAAATGCATAGAATTGCATGTGGTAGATATTTTGTTTCCATCTTTCTCTGAAATAACATAAAAATATGTAAATAATAATTTGAGACGCTTTAAAACAATGACTTGAGTCAAGGTGCCTGAGATAAATTACCGTTTCTGTTGTTTATATAAGTTTTTTTTTTTTTTTAAATAAAAACTTTGGTCTCTATACATATTTTAGTTATAAAACCAACGTCAGGAGGCATTTTCTCTAAAAGGGGAAGATTGTTACATGTTGCTAATCGTGTTCTGTTTGTTTCATGTAATTTTCAATGTGTTAAGTGTAAGTTAGACGAAGTGACTGTGTTTGTATAGTGTACGTGTTATGGACTGTTACAGCTGACCGATCACGTGACTGGACAGACTGATTTTGCACGATATGAATAATAACACAAACACTCCTCATTTTTATTTTGTTTTTTTTTTTTTGGTGCTATTTCTTTACACGATCCATTCTGCGTTTGCAATAGTACTCTCAACCATTTTTGCTTAGTATATTTTCTTTGTACAAAGATCAACAGTATTCTACGAATACACACACACACACACACACACACACACATATTTGTATTTTCAGAAGCAAAATTTTCATGATATACTTTACAGTTTATTTTTCCAAAATCTGGTATGTTAAAATATATATCAATTTTAACAGTGAATTATGTAATGATAAAATTTATACATGTAAATTAATACATGTAATCTATTTATAAAATTCGAAATTCTATAAGTACATTGTACTTAAAATATCATATATAAAATTATATTTGTAGGTTTAAAATATATACATTTATATACATTGGCTAACACTAGAACCATATATTATGTGATTTTAAATAAATATATGAGATACATATGCAGTATTTATTTCAGTTTTTATATGTACTAGCTTCAAAATGACATTTTAACGACGAAAGCAAGCCATGTGGTCGAAAGTGATAATGTATGGCTTATTAACCCGAAGACGTCTACATTATTTAATGATAGAGTGATTTTGTTATACTGCCGTCATGTGACGTATACGTTGATGTCATTATGATACAATAACGTATTCATTCTGATGAGTAAACAGAAGTGAAGAAGCGACTGATCGACCAGTTTACATGACAGATCATTAACGATCATACATTATTCCGAAAAAAGAATTTTCCTTTTTTACAATTGATAAAAGTAATTTATAGCCTGGTTAAGCTTGATATGTTTACTAGTATATATCCGTTTTTGATCGTTTTGTATTTTAGAAGACTAATTACATTTAATTGCATGTGGTTTTAAAAGTAAGTAAATGCTCTTTTTATAATGTTGCCTTTAGCTGTTGCGTTTTGATGTGTCTTATTATTTTAACAATTCTATGTAGCGAAAACTATAAGCTTAGTTCTATACTGCAAAGAACCGCTTGTTCGATAAAAGGGGAGATAATCTGTTTGAAAAGAAAAATAAAAATTGTTAAGACATTAACCTTTTTTTTTATTATTATTATATTTGTATGTATAATGTTATTATTCCATTTGTATGTATAATGTAATTTTGTTGACATTTTAACCCATCAAAATCGATTAAGTAGATTAATTGAAAAATTAATTAGTCTCAGTTACTGTAATATGATCCATAATTAAATCTGATTCTGGAAATAAGTCTCATTTAGAATGACCAATACTATTTACTCTTAATACGCAAAAATGAAATTACAGTTGACATCTGTTTGATGAACTGTAGATTAATTTAGAAATCCCATCTGGACTCTAGCCTAATTTGCAAAAAAGACAACGTTTATATAAGCCTTCGGTATCGTTCTAATTGCATTACTTGGTGACGACTTTTTACACTTAGCTAATCAATTTTAAAAGACAGATAGCCAAGTTGTACCAGTTTTTCTGATACAAAGAAGGAAGGAGTAGTTATTCTAAATTTGTAAAAATGTTGTAATTGAAGGTATCTCCGGATAAGCGGAGTTTAAATCATTGTTAGGTTTAAGTTTCAGTTGTTAATACCAAATAATGTATTTCCTTACATAGCATTCGAATTTAAGCTGCAAATTTTTAACAAAATTACCTGCTTTTTTGTGATGTGCCATATGTGCCATTGCGTAAATTCAATCCTAATCAGTGACACTAGGGGGACAAAAGTTGGATAGATAAAAAGCTTATAATCCTAACATTTAAAAATAAAAATGGTCCAAAGTTCCTAAATTATATGAATCCAAATCCAGCTGGGGTTTTGCATAAGCGAACAAACTTTAATTTGTAAATAAATTTCAAAAATTAAGACAGCTGAAAATTTTGACACAAGGAACATGAAATATTTTTCTTTTGGTACCCCTCCCCTTAACTATAATAACTAATCAAACGCGTATAATATATTTTTGTCTCTAAAGCAGGATCACTTTATTTCTTTCTAAATTTTTTCTCGAAAGACCACTATGCTGCTTGTAACGTGACATAAAACGACATGCCTCTAAAAACATGAAATAGGTTGATCAAAAAGTTTGTTGGATTTCACATCAGCAATTTTTTAGCTGTTTCCGAAAAGAGCAAATTTATTTATCTCTGAAGATTAATTTAACAACAGAATCTGCAATTGTGTACGTTGTCTTTTTCTAATACCGGGTCAGTATGTAATTTTGAATGGTGGAGTAGTATGCTTATCTGGCATACTGACCCGGTATTAGAATAAGACAACGTACACAATTGCAGATTCTGTTGTTAAATTAATCTTCAGAGATAAATAAAATTACCCTGACACCTGATAAAACAGAGAATACTCCATCCTCTAATTGTCCAACGCCAAGGGAGAAAATAGTAGTAAAACTTTTAAGTCTTAAAAGTACAATAAATAAACATACAATGTTGTTTTTCGATCAAAAATGCTAATGGACGGACTGTTTAATTGTGTTTACATGTTGTTATTATTATTGAAAGATGAAAACAACAATAAATCTACTTTTAAAACTACTCTATATTTATCCTATAATGTTTTGATTGTTATATGAAAGCATGAGATAAAGGTGTCAATTAATTTTAACAATTGAGTCTTATTTTATCCTCTTTTTCAGGTAATTATGAAATTGACAGCTTAGTATTGACCATTATCAAGGAATTATAAATCAATCTTCTTTGTGATAATAAGTATTTTTACATTCGTCAAAATTCGATAACAATTTTGTTGATTAGTATTATTTATTCTTCATTCGAGTTATAATGTCCAAGAGTTTTAAATTGGTAGTTTTTTCTTTTCGCCAAGCACTTACAGATAAACTTCCTTCGAGGAGACTTTAAAAACCAATGCCCCGGGTCACGGTGGGCATGGCACGATAAAAAAAACCCTCCCTTCACATCGCCCAAAGCGCAATGCAAGGTTGAAATTTTATGTTACTTCACCTGTAGCTGATGACGTCTTGATATAAGTAAAATATACTTTAACCCATTAAGTCAATCAATCATTTATTCGAATAAGGCTATTTGGTGAACGTCATTTCAAAAATTATAAAGACACTTACATCGCATTAATTGAATCAATTTGACATTTACAGTTCTGAATAAAATGTTCGCCTCAGTCGATATTCTTTAACTTGTAACGATATGGCCAAGTCTTAGATGGATGAGAAAACCGGAGTGTCCAGAAACCTACCTTTCACAAGCAAACTGACAAACTTTCTAACAGAAGGAAGTGTCCGAGTGGGTTCCAATGTAAGACACTGTGATCAGTAAGCACACACTTCACGCAATTCGGCTCTCAAACCTTTAACAAGATGGCATGAATTTGTCTTGTTTTTAATGTTTCTTTCATCGCATAATTATGTAGTGTTTTTGTACTCTCTAGTTACAAATGGATTTTTTATATCATTATTCTTTCAATTATTTCTGAATTCTGCTTGCTGTTATATATATTTTTTAAATTTCATTTAAAGTCAGGAAATTCGTGTTCTTAAATTAATTTTTTTTCAGTTTTAATTTACTAGATCGTAAAAATAATTGCTTTCTCAATTTACGTTTTTAATTGAAATTTGCTGTTCCAAATTGTAAAATTAAATATTTTAATTAATTTCTTAATAGTACCTCCAGCTATTATGTAATTGCTTCCGTTGTATAAATTAGATCCTCTAGCTATTATGAAATTGCATTTTTATCTTAATTGTAATTTTTGTCGATACAAATGGCTTTTTTCTAGATAGTTGATTAATTATATTTTTAAGACAGTTGATTAATTATACGTAGGTTATCAGCTAAAGTTGTGGTAATTTAAAAAAAGGAAAAAAAGTCACTTAAATACTGTCATTATTGCGGTACAGATGAAAGCAGTTGTTATGTTGCACAAGTATTTATTTTCCATGACAACTTATAAATTTGTAATTTGTAATTACTCCAGATAAAATATTGCCAATGTTCCATTGATTTAAATTAATAATAATAATAATAATAATAATAATAATAATAATATATATATACTAAGAGTAAAGTTCAAACGCTGTCAAATTTTACAGTCTGACTGTTTAAACTTTTTGCTTCGTATATTTTCTACGTACAAAGAAAGATCAACAGTATTCTTGGAACATATATATCTATATATATTCTTATTTTCAGAAGCAAAATTTCCATGTTTACTTTCATGAATATATAGAGTATATTGTTTATAACTCGGAAATGTTATTCTTTTTTGTCCATGCGGATTATATGTGTATTTATATATTTACGTTTGTCAACATTGCGGGTTGTTTTTGATTGTTAATCTATTTTCAGTAATTTCCAGCATTCGAGATACCTTACTAATACTTTAAAAATATCTTCATTTATTCCATCTTAAAAACATGGGCATGACAATCTGCCAAACCTTACATTTATAGTTATTAATATTTTTTTTGTAACAGATTTGTTCAAGAAACTTGTGAATACGTCCTAAATACCTTTCAATTGACAGCTTAATGTGCTCATTTAGGGAATAGAAATCTTTAACAAAAACGAATGTATAAATGAAGCCATTAAATAATTTGATTATTTAGATTCTGATGATGATCAATTCATGTTCTAAAATTAAAAGAAACTACATTTTCATCACGCCTTTTGTTACTCATACAATTGCATTAATGATTAAATTTGTATTTAAAGCATCTGAAGACAAACATTAACAGCGTTTTTGATGTACCGCTTCTTGTGATAATTTTTTTCTTTTTTAGGGGCCTGTTTAGAATTCAACAAACTTTCGAACAACGTGCGTTCTTGCATTTTAACACAGTGGTTGAATTAAATCTTATCATTGAGGTTTTTGTTGCTCTTACGATAATGCGGTCTATACGGTATTATTTTATGGTATTGTGTTAGTTCCCTACAATCCCATCTATACATTTCCTTTTAAACAAAAACAATTCAATGCATTCAAAATAAAAAAAAAAATTCCATTTCCAAAGGAATACAAGATCTTGTACAGATATATACGTGTTCTATACAAATTTTCATTATCTAGTTCGAGGAGTTTTGCGATTCTTTTGTTGAAATAACTTCTCCTTTACACTTTTTTAAAATGTGAATATAATATGATACCTTAAATGTGTGTTAACATCATAAAGTAAGTCCCTTGTTATTGATTTTAAAGTTATAGAACGTCTCTAATAAAAAAGGAGATGATCTGCTTTTTGATTATAAATTAAGTTATGGCTGAAGCTCATAAAAGTTTTCTTACCTTTTTATACTTTTAGCAGTAAAAAAAAACTTGCTTGTGAAACCAAACAGGTACAAAAAATAAATAAAAATTAAAAAAAAAACTTTATGTTCATACTGGTTTTCCTATTGATAAGTAACCTTATACTCCAACTTGTCAAAAAGTACATATACACAACTCAATAAAATGTATTTTTAATGTTAGAAATATTTCAATATAAAACAATTACACATAATAAAAATTTACAAAATATTGTTTCATTTTGAAAAAAAAAAAAAAAAAAAAAAAAAAAAAAAAAAAAAAAAAAAACTGGACATTCACTTTATTGATATTTAGGTTATGAAGTAACACTTAGCCTGGTTAAAACCTAAGTATCCTATTCCTTTTTAATGAGTAAATTTATTATTTTTTTATTTGATAAAATTAAAACTTTGCTTTAAAACTTTAGCGTGTTTGTCGGAACTAAACACGGCAATGTATGGGAAAATTGTCAAAAGAAAATGCAAGTTGATATTCAATATTTCATTAAATTATCGCATACATAAGACTCACATCCATAGGTTTGATTTAACTAAAGTCAAAATTATTGATGATGGATTAAACCCTATTTGACCACTATCTAAGCTCATAAACTGGAACAGATTATAGTATCCATGTCGTAATCAGACTATATATTAAAGCGAATTGATTTGTTTTGTCGGTGAAAAATACGAGTCACTGAGATTGTTTTGAAATTTACAAAACTTGAGATAGAAAATCTTCCATTTTACATTTAAAAAAATGTACATATGATCACTGGATTGAAATAAAAAATAACTTACTGTCTGAAAAAGAGTTTGAAAATCATTTCAAATTTACACCCACCTCGCACAAATTTTGATAACTCCGTTAAAACCTCAACTTTTGAGTCGAACTATTTTAGTTTCTGCATGATCTTTAAAATAACGGGATTTATGTTTTAAAAAAAGCTAGTTATTTGCATTGTAATTTTGTTTATTATTTTTAGGATACTTTATAACTCACTATAAGAACCAATATCTAGACAAAATTATGTGTTCAACAACTATTGATGAGATCGTTCATACAAAACCACTTTACGTGTGATGATTTTTCAATTATCTATTTCTTTTTCTCTTTGATTTGTTGGGGCCTCGGTGGCCGAGTGGTCTAAATTGCGCGCTAAAGAATCACAGCGTCTCTCACTGCCTGGGTTCGAATCCCACTCTGGAAGATCCTAGTGTAAATATATAAAACAAATACCAGTTAAATTTTGATGTGCCAGATGTGCACATTGCGGAAATTCATTCCTCATCAGTGACACTAAGACCTAAAAGTTTGATAGATAAAAACCATAAACCAAACATTTGGAAATAAATGAATCTAAAGTTCCAAAACTATATGAATCCAAATCCAGCTAAGGAATGCTTTGCATGTGAGAAAGTTTGTCAGTTCGCTTGCCGAAGATCGGTGTTTCCTCCGCCATCCAAGAACTGACTGCCTCGATATAAGTGAAAAAGTATAGACGTAATGCACGTAAAACACCATTACTACACTCCACTCTTTGATTTGTTTTAGGCATCACTGACCGAGTGGTCTCAGTTGTTCCTATTGAGTTCGTTCGTATCCCTCACATGTATTGGCAAATTTATTTTATTTCATCATGAAGAATATTTTGCTACACTCATATGTATAACCTAAAATAGACTCTATTAATAAAAAATACTCTGCAGTAAAAGTTTCACAAAAATTCCAAACTGATAATTGACATTCAAAACTTTGAAATACCTAGATATTTAACATATATAAAGAACAATTTCAGAAAAGAAGCTCTCTTAAAATTTAATTTCTTTTTAAATTAAGAACATTTCCCACAAGGCAAAATAACTTCGTCTGATTAAACGTTGTCATACTGACACAACAGTGTATTGTAAAGGTGTGAACATAAAAATATCTCTTGGTGACATTTTTTATGATGTATCGAAATTAATTAGTCTGAGAAAGCTAATGAAATTTTCAATATCAAAGAAAGCTTTAAAAAATTTAGTGCTAAACGTTTTCCAATAATACTTAATCGTTATGTATAACCAGTCATTGAAATAATTCTCAAAAGTATACTGTAACAATTGTGATCTGAAATGAATTTTGTAGACAAGCCATCCATTTCTCTTACTGATAGATAATAATAAAACAAACATACCAGTCCTTGACAACGATTCATAACAACTTAAGATTTGTTTACGGTGTCTTTTTATGTGTTTTTGAATTTTGTTATCCATCAATATCAATTGTTTTATCAATGTTAAGTGAAAATCGAGAAAATATCTTTTATGGTCATTAACATTTGACATATATCATGTATATATCTTTAAAGAACTTTGAATTGCAGATGAAAATGTGAGAAATAAAACAGGAGCATACCAGTCCATGTCCAAATCACAAACAAACAAAGTTAAAACTTTACAGACTGGCAACTTTAAATTTGGTTATATACTTGAACTTACATCAAAATGTGAGGCCAGGCGCTCCGAAAGGGTAAGCACCTTCTGCCTTGTTGTTACACCCGTCACATGCAAAGTCAATTTTGAGAATAAAGGAACAAGGAACTATGGTAGTCAAATTTATCCAGAATAAGTTTGGATACATTAATTAACATTCAGTTCAAGACATTTGTTTTACTTATCAATCTTTTAGAGATTTTTCGAAGCCATTTGATTTTTAACAATCATTGTTTTAATATGTCATATAACGCAAAGAGTCCCTTACTTAAGTTTACGGTTAAAAACTGTAACGAAAAGAATTCTATGTAGGTAAAAGAAGTAAAGGGTCTATCGAATAATAGGCTACCATGTACTCCGATTAGAAAGATGGGTAGTATATGTGGTCAATGACTAGGGTACGGACATTTCATAGAGAAAATACAATATAATAACCAAATTAACTTTTTCCCAAACATATCTGTAAAAATTGTGATTTGAAATGCATTTTTAGACATATCTTACATTTCTGTTACCTATAGGTGATGGATTTGCGAGCAATACATAACAACTAATTTTTTTTCTTATAGATGCCTTAGTATAAAAAAAGAACTCAAAGACTAAGCACTTTTATTACAAAGAAAATATTTTAGATAAAACTAAATTAAACTAGCCATGTATATCCTAACATATAACAAAAAGAACTAACAGTAGCCAAATTTTTTCTGTGTCTTACTTGAACAAAAACTGATATTATCGGAAATAAAATATGACAAAAGAGATTATTGAAGATTTCCAATAGTAACCTTTTTTGTAGATGGCGACTTTTCTAGAGCTTCTTTGTTTGGTATTTATATTTCTCAATTTGTACATATCCTTCGATTGCTTAAATATCGGATATTTTTACTCCAGAAAACCACTAATTATTTTCTTATCCAAATGAAATTGTTCGTGCCAACTAACAACATCATTTCTTTTTCCCAGGTGGCAATGCATGTGTTAAATTTATTTGTCAGTTTTCATAATTTATTCGTTAAACCGCCATCAGAGAAACATTTGGACTCATAAAATAATATATCCGAGGGAAACCAATGGCAGGTCAACTCTTTAGAGGTAGACGGGTCTCTATTACTATTCCATCTAATATCGGCCAAATTGATCGACTGTTTTCCTTCAATACTCTCAGTGCACTTTAGAGATAGTTCCTGGTTATATCATACAACTTTGTTTTAATACAGCACAATAAATATATTACAATCGCGACCATTGTGCATGGAAATAGTTCTTTGTCAGAGAACGTATGACAAATAAATTTTTAAGGGTTTTTGTTAAAAAAGAAAAAATAAAAACAAGAAAACATCACACGAAAAACAGAGAGGAAAATTCAGTAAAACATGTTTAAATGAAACTGGCTTTATTGTCGTGATTAAAGTACTTACGACCCAGGTAATCCGATACAAGTAGGTATTTAGATGTAACAAATAGTGAGGGTGTTTTCTTTAAAACTTACTTTGATAAAACCTTAATGTGATAGGTTTGAAAGCTTTTGAGAAGATGTTTTGGTATTTCATTACTTTTCATGTTTTTTCAACGATATTAACTTACTAAAATAATTAAAAAGTCTTAGTTTATTGTTTCTAAATTTTTGTGTAGATTGATTTCATTTATCTAATTATTTATTTTTTAAAGAAGATTGTAGTTTTTAACGTTTTTTCTAACTGTAGAAAAACAAATAATTACAAAACTTTCCTTAATTAGTCAACCTTTTATTTCGGGACAGAATGTCAAAATTATTATGGATTCTGTTCAAGAATATGCTAAAGGTTGGGCTAAATTTAGAAGTCGTAGAGCTTGATACTTTATCCGACTGGATAAGGACAGTTAGAAATTTTGTCAAGTCAAGGATTGCAAAACTTAAAGGGTCTATGGGTATTAAACCTTCTTTAGTGCTCAGGGATCCTGAGATTTCTACAATCCTTACTGATACATAACAGGTATGTTGTTGTTCCGGCTGATAAAGCTTCTAACAAACTTAACTTCGTTGGTAGATATAACAAATACCTGCTAAATTTTGATGTGCCAGGAACTTCTATATTGGATGTTTTATTAAGGAGCTTGTTTTAGAAGGTATATCAGAGAATCCTACTCATACTAAAACTAATTTTACCAAAGATGAAGTTCTTTCCAATCCAGGCTTTGAGTCTTTTGGTATCAATTTAAAACAGGAAGAACTTGGCCTGCCTTACTTGTATTGGATTCCAGTACTTCACTAAAATCCATACAAGGAAAGATACATAGCGGGTTCCTCTAAATGTACTACTAAATCATTATCAGTAATTCTAACACAAATTTTTACAGTCGTCAAAGATGACCTTCAAACACATTCAGATAAAGTCTATTCTACATCTGGCATCAACCAAATGTGGATTCTCAAAAATTCTAAAGAACTACTTGACCATTTTGTTTCTAATACTCTATCTTCGGTAAAAAGAAGAAAAACTTTTGATTTTATTACGCTTTACACCACTATCCCTCATGCTAAATTGAAAGAACGTCTAAAGCAAATCATTCACTTTTCGTTCTTTTACAAAAACGGTAAACCAAGATATAAATATCTAGTGCTCAACAGGGATTCTAGTTATTTTGTTAAACACCATACAGACTGCAAACAAAAATATACTGAAGATACCATCAACAAAATGTTAGAGATTTTGATAGACAACATATTTGTTGTGTTTGGCAATATTATCTTTCAACAATCAATCGGTAAATCAATGGGCACAAATGTGAACCTTTACTTGTTGATTTGTTTCTTTATTCATACGAATTAATATTTTTACAGAACCTTGTCAAATCTTGAGAAAAGACTGTCGCTAAATCATTCAACTACACATACTGATATATAGATGACGTTCTTTCACAAAAAAATCACAAAATCGGAGAATATGTGAATGTCATCTATTCAAGTGAGCTTGAAATAAAAGACACGACAGATTATCCATGTTCTGCTTCATATTTGGACTTATACCTCAATTATGACACCCATAAAGGTTACATCCTATACGACAAACGTGAAGACTTCAATTTTTCTATTGTCAACTTTCCGTTTCTTTGCAGTTATATCCCTGCTTCTCCTGCGTATGGTGTATATGTTTCATAGTTAATACGATACGGTAGAGCTTATTCCCACTATGGGGACTTTCTGCAACGAAGCAAATTACTTACAGTTTAATTGTTGACACAAGGATATTGCAAGCCTAGGCTAATCAGGGGCCTTAAAAAGTTTTATGGCCGTCATCACAATACTGTTGATAAGTATGTAGTCACGGTATCCCAACTTATACCGAAAATATATTTCCAACTGTTTGGCTTATGTTTTTTATTATCAAACTTTTCGGTCTTAGTGTCACTGATGAGGAATGAATTTCCGAAATGTGCACATCTGGCACATCAAAATTCAACTGGTATTTGTGCTATATATTTGACTAACCATAGTTCTTTGCTCCTTTCATTCTCAAAATTGACTTGCACGTGACAGGTGTAGCTAGCTAGACAGTAGGTGCTAATCCTTCCGGAGCACCCGGCCTCACTTCCTTGATGGAAGTTCACGTGTATAACATATTTTGCCACTTTGCAAAGTTTTTACTTTGTTTTTTTGATTGTGATATAGACAAAAACTAGTATGCTTTATTGCTAGTAATAGAGCGTACTGATATTAGCCTAAGTAAACCATTTATCTTCTTTTACATTGAAAAAATATTATTCATGTGACAAATCTAATGAAAATACAATAAAAGGTCATCCTAAATTACCTTGAGTACATTTGACCTTTAAAAGTTTCATGTTCCTTTTACTCTCAATTTGTTTTGACCCATGGCAGGTGTATCGTGCTAGACAGTTGGTGCTTATTTTTCGAGAAGACCTAACTCAATTTCCTGGTAGAGGTTTACGTAGCTCAGTGAATTTGCCAAGTTTAAATGTTTTTTCATGTATGTTTGTCTTTGACTATGATCTTCTATGAATTTACTTTTTGAAATTTAGCAAAATGAATTTGATGTAACAAATTGATGAACTCTCAATCTACCTAACACACGATTTCTCAATTCATGACTATTTCTGGTTTCGTTACTCAGTTCCATATGTTATTTTATTAGCTTTCTTAACGCATTGCAAAAAATTTTTTGACGCAAACACAGACCACATTGTTTCCATTTTAAGACTGAAATATATTAGATAGGTCGAATAAATATAAGATTAATTGTTTGCTACACAGTTTGACACAAATACGAAATGACCAGACCTATCCAAAGCTCAATTTGCTGTCAGAAATAAAATCAAGCATGTTTGATGTATAACAGGTTTCATATATACCTATAAGCTACTATCAATAATTTCAAATTCCTATTAATGCTTGTAGCTGGTGGGTTATTTATTGCACTGAATGATATAAAGATGTCAATAGAGAGCAATCAACTGGTGAAAATACACATGTGATGTATGTTAGCATCGCTGTGTGACTGTTATCTGTTTTCTTGCTATTTATGGTATTCTAGAAATACATTTACTCGGTGGCAAAACCGATTTTCGTTTTATTTATTTAATATTAATTACAAACTAGCGAATGTAATGTACAGCCAAACCTGCCTATAAAGGCCACCAATGGGATTCAGTAAACGTGAACTTTACGGACTGGTGGCCTTTATAGACAAGTCCAATTAATATCAATAAAGTCCAGTTAGAATTTTATTGGCCTTTATAAGCAGGTGGCCCTTATAAAGAGGTGGCCTTTAAGAAAGGTTTGACTGTATATAATTTTTATTTCTTTATTTTCTTGTTGTCAACAAAACAATCTTTTAAATCGCCAAGTTCTTTAATTAGCATAAAAACAGTCGGATATTTGTAGTGAATTAAGTCGTAAGCAAACTTTTTACAAATTTCGTTTCTACAACTTACTCGTATTAATGTAAGGGCGAGAATTTGAAAAAAAATGTAGTTGCGTTAATTTCGTTAATGAATACCACAATTCAATTTTCTATCAAACATTTTTGAACTACATTTAAAAAACAATCAAAATCAGTAAAATTAACGTAAATATATAACACAAATACAAGTTAAATTTTGATGTGCCAGATGTGCACATTTCGGAAAATCATTCCTCATCAGTGACACTAAGACCGAAAAGTTTGATACATTAAAAATATAAGCCAAACAGTTGAAAATAATGAATTTAAAGTTTCAATTTTATATAAATCCAAATCCAGCCAAGGAATGCTGTGCATGAAGGAACAAATTTTAGTTTTAAATTAATTTCAAATTTTAGACCACTGAAAAATTTGCTAAATGGTAATTTATAAATAAATTTACTGTTTGAAGTATTTCTATCTTATTTGGCAGATCAATTCATAAAGGTATCTGTATGCAAGTTTAAATTTAAGAACTGGGTTGTAGCGGAAGTTTACAATTTCTGTTAATACTACCGACAATGGTTGTCTAATGATAACGGATTGCAATGAATACTGACGCGATAGGCCAAAAAAGGACTAGTAAACATTTTTTTCTATAAATATTCGAAATGCTGGCCGTTTTTGCTCTTTGATTTATAAAGGTATAAACAGCTCGTCAAATATTGAGAAAAAACTGTCGCTAAATCATTCAACTACACATATAGATATATAGATTACACTCTTTCTCTTAATGATCCCAAATTTGGAGAATATGTGAATGCCATCTATCCAAATTAGCTTGAAATAAAACACACTACGCATTCTCCGTATTCTGTTTCATATTTGGACTTTTACCTCAATTATGACACCCTCGAAAGATTACATCTGAGGTATATGACAAACGTGATGACTTTAATTTTTTTTATTATCAACTTTCCATTTTTTTGCTGTAATATCCTTGCTTCCCCTGCGTATTGTGGATATGTTTCACAGTTAAAACGGTAGAGCTTGTTTCAACAAATTTCCTCAATAAATTAAATATTTATGATTTTAAAGTATGCCAAAACCATTAAAAATATTTTGCTTTCATCTTGACCAAAGTTGTCGATTCTTCTTGTTGTTGGGGCTACTTTTTTGGCTTCCTACAAGTTGAATAATGTAAAATCGTCTGTCCGTAGGTACATGTTCGTGAATTTATATTTTGATTCTTTATGGCACAACGATTTCAACGATTTCAACGATTTAATAACCGTTTGTCTGTGCATACGTACATTTGTAATTCGAAAAAAAATCATTGTGTTTAGTCATAAAATTACCTTTCAGTGGCTTTTTGTGTCAAAATAGATAATTAAAAAAGATTGCCATATTTTTAACCGAATGAGGGTTTTAAGATTGGTCAGTAATAAAATTTTGGGTAATGAACATCGGAACTGTTCTAGAATAATATGTAGTTATTCCACATTAACTATCATGCCTCTGGCTACATACGCCTTTTGTATCAACAAATCCTGTTTATTTTCCGGAAAAAAAGCTATCTTTGGAACATAAATAGAGAACAGACGATCATATACTTTTATATAATGATGTGCCTTTGGTCGATATATTTTGTTTTATTTAAAATATCACAAAAATTAAGTATTGACTTGCATGTTACTGACATTACACCAAAGAATGAAAGTTACCTCTTGTGTTCAGTTTTTAAAAACCCGAATTTGTGCGTTCTTCCAAATTTTTTTTTTTTTTTTTTTTTTTGTTTATTTTTACAGGCTTTTATAGAACCAGTGGTGAGAAAACAATCCATTGCTAGTAAAACTTGCAATAATGAATGTTTAAAAAACTCAAATTGCTGATCTCAATTTCTAGCAATTCAACAATAAGAATCAAACGTAAAGAAGATGTCCAAACTCTTTCGGAGATAAGATGCGATAAAGTTATACTTGATTGGTAACGAAAATAACAAAGAAACAAATTGTCATGCTTTTAGTGAAATTTGATTTTTTTTAAGCTAAAATATGTTCTCTTCAATAGCCAACGATAAAAAGATCATACCAGGATATGACAAAACCGCATGAAATTTTATTTGACAGTTGTGTAAATATTGACATATCTAATAATGGACTTTAGATGGGGTCTCAATAGCGGAAGTTAAAATTTGAGCAACGGTCGGATGAAAGATAAAAATTTAAAATTTGAGATACTGCTTTCTCACGTGTCGCCTGGTAAAAAGAATAAAGAGTATTGACTGGTTTACCAAATGCCAAAAGAGTGTAAATTTGGGGGGGGGGGGGGTTTGTATGGTTCTCTTTGGCACACTGACTCGGTAAGGAAGCTACTGGAAAAGAAGTTGCCATAATTACGCTAGCACAAGGCATTGTGTATTACACAATCAAAAATTCTTCCGTATGTATAAATTGTATTGCGAATGAAATGTTGCATCATAAGACAGAAAGACATCCCCCCAAAAAAAACATGAAACTGGACGATTCAGTTATAATCGTGAAATTTCCTCAGGGCAAAGAGTCTGGTTGCTCCAGAAGGGAATCATCTCTAGCTTGCTTCACCCGGCACGTGCAAAATCAAATTTGATTAATAAAGGAACATGAAACTTTGAGAAGTAAAATATGCCCATATACGTTTACATGTGCCATTGGCAAAAGTAATTTTAGATCATTTTACTCTGTGAAATCCGATTCACAGTCACCGGAAACATAAGGTAATTGTCTGAAATCCGTTTCTCTGATAGCGTTGTTAAAACAATTTAAATCGAATTTAAAGGATATCGCATCATAGAAAAATTATTAACAAAAAATACACCCAATACACGTAAACTGTGTAGATAATAATGGTCAATTATATATATATATATATATATATATATATATATATATATATATATATATATATATATATATAGTTACAAGTAGACAAGTATCATTCTATTTTGAAACCTATCAGTGTAAATAATTTGACATGGTCGATTTCATTACCGTGAAAAGTTTAGGTTAGCATTTAATCTTCTGGCAAACATAATTTGGAGTTTCCATCCATCAATAAAATGTCCAATCGTATGATAAAATGAAAAAGTACAAAAATAAATTATTCTTTGATAAGGTAGTATACAGCATTATTAAGCGTAAAGCTACATAAACACATTTCTTTTAAAGGTTTCTATATACAAATACGTGTAACTTAATGAATTTACTGATGCGATGTTAAAGATAATATCTACCCAACCGACTAATTTTTTAGATAATAATAAGCAATTAAATTGGAAAGAAATTATACAATCATGTCTTCTGAACATCAGAAAAGTACATTTTACGTTTGTAATCTAGATTATTTATGTTTGCAATTAACGGATTAATATAAGACCGTTTGAAAGTAATTAAGAATTGACTGTCATTTTTTCCTGGGTTATCAAGGAATGAACCAGATTTTAAAACTAGCAAATCTGATGAACCGCGTAGCGTTTAGAACACCCTGACGATGGAAATATTTTTAAGTATACAATAAAAATCGAAACAAATATTTTATTTATTTATTTAAAATTCAATATTTTTTCTTTCATTTTCGATGTATATTTAATTAAATAACACTATAAAATGTGATGGCTTGAATGTTAAAAATAGATTGATAAAGTAGGTCACGGGAATTGCCTAATGTTCTAGATTTTCTACAATGAGTTCAAGGAATTCAATAGGTGTTGTAAATATTTTTTATTTTTTGAAAAAATATTTATTTTGCTATAACGTGAAAAAAAAACTTGAAAAAAAGAAGGAAATATCGAAGTATGTACGTGGTTTTGTGAGATGAAAACAGATAGCTAAAAATAGGTCAGTTAGGGAAAAACCAGAAATAGTATTCATGCGCGATGTGAAAAACCGATGTTTATGCGAATAATGAAAACAAAAATCAAACTGGGTTCAACGTAGAAAGTATGTTTCTATTGTAAATATTATCAAATTGAATTAAAGAAATGAAATTGTTACTTAATTGATTTAAAGAAAACAATGTGCACTGTTTTTTCTTTCTTTCTTTCTTCTTCTTCTTCTTCTTCTTCTTCTTCTTCTTCTTCTTTTTTTTTTTATTTTTTTTATTTTTTTTTTTATTTTTTTGTAAATATGTACATGTGAATGATTGGTGGTAACAAGTCACGAGTCATGAAATCGGAACGTAAATGTGAGTTAAAGTGTTTTGCGACTAAGATAAGATTATTATTATACTAACAACCTGAGGATCAGTCCTTAGATGGTAGGGTAGAGGAAACCAGAGCACACGGAGAAAACCACTTAACGTTGGCAATTTTATGGACTCATTAGTCTTAAATATCTTTATGTGACATAGCGGATGATGCATATTTGTACAGTACTAAGAAGCAAATCAGAATACTTGCACAAAATCAGACACTAAATGGACGAGCGTTAAGATAATGTTATTTAGAAAAAAATAATAATAGCAACAAAAATTAAGGATTTACTTAAACAACATTAATTACCATACTATTGTTTTGTTTAATTCATCATCAGTTAACACTACTTTTTTTCAATGAATACGGGTTGGAACAAAGAAAGAAAAAAAAAAAAAAAAAAAAAAAAACAGGTCCCGTGTCGCGGTAGGCGTTCCACTAAAAATAACCCTGCTGTTTAATGCCTTCAGCGCAAAGCACGGGCAAAAACTCTGCACTCTTGCTTTTAACTAGCGATTTCTCAATAAAAGTGAAATATTCTTGACTGGGACGTTAAACACCTTTATTCAATTCAAATCACTCTCATGAATACAATGACCATAAAAGAAATTTTATTCTTTATTTTTTTATTTCTTTATTTTTTTAAAACTCTTTCATTGTGTAATAAATAGAATTGTTTTTTTTATAAAATTGTTTGCTTTGTTAACAGATTTCGTTTTTCCGTACTATAATTCAGGATCCTTAAAGCAATGATGAATTTATACATTTATCATTCCTTCTGTTAAAAATCTTAACAAAAATGTTTAATGCATTTGCTTTTAGACCAACCTCAGATCATTAAAACCATAATTCCATATTCATTATATTCCATTTTAATTCTCGTTGAAACAGATGTGACAAATTGAACATGTTGCAAAAAGAATAAAAGCGACAGATTTTGGATGTTTAAAGAGGTTCTTAAAGTTTTCAAAATATATTTTTTACTAAAAAGTCATTTTGAAACAAAGATAATGTAACTTAATTTCTGCTTCCTGCATTAATATCACTTTAAATGTCTGTTGTATCTTTGATCAATTAGTTCTAAACAAATAAGTGGGGGAGAAACTTCACTTGTGCCATTTGGCAAACAGCATATTCGTCTCCCTAAATTATGATTTTTTATTGAAAAATAATCTTAATGTACTTGAAGAACAATCAGTGTCTTTCCCCGTTTAATTTTCATCACTTTTCTTCTTTATGGATTGTTTTTTCCGTTTCATAAAATAGCCCTTTTCAAATGTCTTTTTAAGAAATGATCCGATCGAAACTTTTTAAATCGTCAGTGTGATTAGAGAAAATAATTTAGTCAGTCATAACGTACAGCCGATCATTACAAGTGATTAGACATCCCCTGGCGAATCCATTAAAGAATAATGTTGGAAATAAAAATGGTTTGATAGATTTTAAAAGTTATCGAATATTGAATGTACAATACGAAATCAGAAATTGTATGAGATTAAGAGCTGGCTTACAAAATAGCCCCTTTAACCTGCAATTAAGTGAAAGTACCTATTTCCTGTCGAAATATCAACGCGTAGGTTAAAATTTCTCTCGAAAAGATGAAAATTCAATACATTCTGTAAGTTCGCTTGCTGTAAGTGTTTTTAGCTCACCTGGCCTATAGGCGTGAGTCCGTATGTCCGTGTGTGCGTGAGTGCATGTGTGCGTCTGTAACTCACATTTTCGACAACTCCTCAGAAACTACCATGCCAATATTAATCAAACATCACAGGAAGGGTTATTGTGAGGGCACTTTTCAAATTTGTTCTTTTGTTTGCCATAGCTATAGAAAGTAGGTCACTGTGACCTACATTTGAAAAAAACTTAAAAAATCTTCTTCTCTGAAACCAAAAGTGGTAGACAAAAACTGATTTGATTTTCAGCTACTCTAGAGTCTTAAGTATATAGTTTGTACAAATCGAGAAATTCGGCTGAAAAATAGGTTACGCGTTTTTGCGTTTCACATTGAAAATTTTGTAAAATAATTTCAAATGGTTATAATTTAACTATTTCAATAGTTATTGACATGGAGTTTGAATGTTTGTTATTTACTTGTAATGACCTTCAAAATTGGGTCAAGGTCAAATATCAAGGTCATGACCTAGAGTTTGATTTTGCAGTTTTAGTTGATTTTCTTAAAAACTAAACAAGAAAGATCCTTGTAAAATGAGGGAAAGTCTGTTAACATTTTGTTGATTTTTTTCTTAAATCTCCCAGAAATAAGTTTGACAATGCCTATCAAACTACATGGTAAACAGCTTCCATTTAATCAGAGACATGAAAAATGTCTCTGATTTTATTAAAATATATTTTTGTAACATAAAGTATAAATGTAGATGAATTATTTTCTTTGCTGAAATAACATATCATTTCTGAAAAAAATCAACATTTCTAACAAATGGCTGCTTTTAAGATTTTATAAATAAAGTCATTTTCTCAGAATGACTTAAGTGGAATTTTCTCTCCTGGGCTTACTCTAGAGCCACCCTTGTTGAATTGGTTCTGTCGTGTATTTTCTTCACTGGGCGTATTTTAGAGAGACCAATATTCAGCGTCCATCTTGAATTACATTTCCTTGTCAGATTTGTTCTTTTAACTGTCATTTAGAATACTTAAAATGCCAAAGCCAGTAATAGAACATTGCATCATATCAATTGAATTGCATTAAAGGTCTACTTTAAATATTTTTACAATGTTTTGTTGTTACTTTGTAGGAATGGGGACAGCTGGATGGGGGAGGGTTTAAATTTAACTGTCCTAAAAAACGAGTTCCCCATTCTTCTGATGTAATTCTAGGTCATTTTGCAGAATGGTAAACCAATATCAATATGCAGAAAGGCTTTTTTGCAGGCAAATATGGCAGTAGAAAGTTATTTTTCAAAATCTAATATAAAAAATATGTTAAGCGAATTCAGCACCTCACATGGATCTACAACTTTGATCTTCAATGTTTATCTCTTTATTTACTTTCCCAGACTATCACTACAATTATTAGCTCACCTGAGCTGAAAGCTCAGATGAGCTATTGCGATGGTTCACCGTCTGTCGTCAGTCGTGCGTTAACTTTTTACATTTTAATCTTCTCCTCCAAAACCACTGGGCCAAATTTAATGAAACTTGGTTTCCATCATGCCTGGGTGAAGCCCTTACAGGTTCTCCTCTGAATCTACAGGAGATATACCTTAGTTATTTCATTTATAACATCCTTAGGTCATCTATTTTCAGATTTGCACAAATGGTAGCCATGAGGCTCAAAATGGGGAAATTGTAAGGCACTGAGTGGGAAAATTGCTAAAAATTATATATTTGTCACTATATCTTGAAAACTATTAATTTTTTGTATAGGCATGTATGTTAGAATGTTGAAGATATTGACATGACGTTCATTTTGTTATATGGATCAAGGTAATATATTGAAAGGTCAAGGTCACAGCTGCAACCAAAATAAAACTGAAATTTCTAATTATCTTGAAAACTGTTAACTTTTTGTATAAGCATGTATATTAGAACATTGTAGGTATTGCGACAACGATCATTTTGATATATAGTTCAAGGTCATATATTGAAAGGTCAAGGTCACAGCTGCAAAAAAGTCTAAAATTGCTAATTATCTTAAAAACTATTTACATTTTGTATAGGCATGTATATTGGAATATTGTAGGTATTGCGACAATGATTATTATGATATATGGTTCAAGGTCATATGTTGAAAGATCAAGGTCACAGCTGCAAAAAAAGACTGAAATTGCTTATTATCTTGAAAACTTTTAACTTTTTGTATAGGCATGTATATTAAAATATTGTAGATATTGCGACATCAATGATTTTGATATATGGTTCAAGGTCATATATTGAAAGGTCAAGGTCACAGCTGCAAAAAAAAGATTGAAATTGCTAATTATCTTAAAAACTATTAACATTTTGCATAGGCAGGTATATTAGAATATTGTAGGTATTGACATTATGATCATTTTTATATATGATTCAAGGTCATATGTTGAAAGGACAAGGTCACAGCTGCAAAAAAAAACTTAAATTGCTAATTATCTTGAAAACTATTAACTTGTTGTTTAGGCATGTATATTGGAATATTGTAGGTACTGCAACAACGATCATTTTTATATATGATTCAAGGTCATATGTTAAATGGTCGAGGTCACAGCTGCAAAAAAAGACTGAAATTGCTAATTATCTTGGAAACTATTAATTTTTTGTATAGGCATGTATATTAGAATATTGTAGGTATTGTGACAATGATCATTATGATACAAGATCATATGTTGAAAGGTCAAGGTCACAGCTGCAAAAGAAGACTGAAATTGCTAATTATCTTGAAAACTTATAACTTTTTGTATAGGCATGTATATTAGAATATTGTAGGCATTACGACAACTATCATTTTGATATATGGTTCAAGGTTATATGTTAAAGGTCAAGGTCATATCAACATAGGAATACCAAGATTATCTTGAAAGCTATTAATTCATGCATAGGCATGTATATTAGAATATTATTTGTATTGACATGACAATCATATATGGCTCAAGGTCATATATGTTCAAAGGTCAAGGACGTAGCTGCATAAGAATAGTGAAATTGATTAATGATTTGGAAATTATTCATTGCACTACAATTACTTCATGCATATAATATAAGCTACTTATGAATGAAATGTGAGTTGATATATTTCTGATTCAGTTTTGTGGGATTTCTTAACTCGAGAAAACTTTTAAAGTTTCTGTACATAATATATTGTCTATTGCACTTTGCAAACAATATTGGACATATCTTCAGGTGAGAGTTAAGGCCCATGGGCCTCTTGTTTCAATGTAACGAAGCGTTTTAAATAATCTCTAAACTAACGACTGGATCATCAAAGAGTCTTCGAAAGAGAAGGTCATAGTTATTCTACTACTTAAACTAGGGCCATTGATAGCCGAGTGATCAAGCGCACATTTACATCTTAAGGTACCTATTTGTCTAGGTGTTTATCAAACTCGTATAAACTCGTGTAAGAAAGGCATTCCGGTCGTCAAAATTCACATACTGACTGTTTCAATATAAATTAAAGGATCTTGATGGTGGCGTCAAACATGCATATTTCCAAGACTTTTTAGGGATTAAGCTTGGAATTTACCAGCTTAATTGCCATGGTAAACAAGTGGTCATTACTCAACTTAACTCAAATGACAAGAATATCTACGTTTAAAAATGCTTTATATAAGCTTTATATAAGCTTTCCTTAAATTTTATATAAAGGCGTTATTATTTTTAAGTTCCTGATGTAAGTTTATAACTTAATTGTTCTCATCAATAAATGTGTTAAATGTGATAAACCCATGTTAAATATAAGATGTTCAATACTTGAAGAAAAACAATTATCTGCGACATGCTGAAACCATAGACTGATGGCAATTTCAGTGTGAGATATGTTAAATTGCTCATAGCACTCTCCTCAAAAATATCTGAAAAGGAAGCAATCAGCTTTTCTAAGGACATACATTATACAGCTTCTAACATTAAGACCAAATTTGTCTTTGGTTTTGTTTTTTAATATTTTTTCATCAAATATTTTTAAAAAAGCAACACAACGAATGGCCGGCCATAACTCAATACAAATTACTTATCCCGAAGGACAAAATAATCCCATTAGATGTAAATAACGTTTGACAGTCATTCTTAATATGTTTTTGTTTACGCAGTATATATAAATATTTTAAATATTTATTACCCTCTTATTTCACCATCCAATACCATTATATGTAATTATTCATTTGGGAAAATAAAATCTCAAAACACGCTTTTCTTTGTTTTGATTGGACTAAATTGCATAATATAAATGCTGTTGTATGCCAAAATGAAGATTTTTCAATAATATCGAGAGAGTCAGTTCTGGGATGATAAAGAAAGCAGGAGTGCCCGCAAAACTACCGACCTTCGATAGCAAACTGAAATAAATATCCCAAACTATGAATTGCAAGTGAGATTCGAACCTAGGCGATGAGATGTTTTGATCCGTAATTTGCGCATTAGACCACTTGGCCATCGAGAAGCCGTTTTTATTGGAGAAACATATGCGTAAACTTGCGTTTTATTTTTCAGTTTATCAAACGTTTGGAGGTAGTTATATCACAATTGGTGGAGAAAACTAGTTACGCTGAAAGGGATTCTTAAACAAAGATATGCAAAAGTGTTACTCGAAGCTAAAAGTGGATGCCATATAATTAGTTTACCTTTCAGCACTGTCAAGCATAATAGAACATATGTCACCAGGATAAAAAAACTAAATTTTTAAAATCAAATTGACCAGCTTTCCTTCACAATCTTATCATGGATCTAAGGGCAAGGTTCATTTACCCTTAAGTGACACGTTGCACTATGTTGTTTCTGGCACTTGGGTCGGTATATATATATATATATATATATATATATATATATATATATATATATATATATATATATATATATATATATATATATATATATATTGCTGAGGGTGATTATCTACCATAACATCATAACATACACAAACTTATTTAACAATGGGGTCAGTATGTTTGCATTATTAGTATTTTTTTAAGTCTTGAAATCAAAAGATCTTTGTAAGTGTTATCCACTGAATAAAATGTTTTCCTGTAAACTATCGACACGGGATTTGATGAGCCGATTTATTAATGAAATTGAATGGCCTAGGACATAATTGATAAAGATTAATTTGTATTTTCAGAGCTTTGGTTTTCTATTTTCAAATTGTCATAGTTCAAATGTTTTAACGTTCTAAATCAACAGTTACAACCACGTAATCAATCTTTGTATTGATATAATTTGGTATTAATAGAGGAATCAATAACAATGTATTAAACCTTACAATAACAATGTATTAAACCTTACAATAACAATGTATTAAACCTTACAATAACAATGTATTAAACCTTACAATAACAATGTATTAAACCTACAATAACAATGTATTAAACCTTACAATAACAATGTATTAAACCTTACAATAACAATGTATTAAACCTTACAATAACAATGTATTAAACCTTACAATAACAATGTATTAAACCTCACAATAACAATGTATTAAACCTTACAATAACAATGTATTAAACCTTACAATAACAATGTATTAAACCTTACAATAACAATGTATTAAACCTTACAATAACAATGTATTAAACCTCACAATAACAATGTATTAAACCTTACAATAACATTGTATTAAACCTCACAATAACAATGTATTAAACCTTACAATAACAATGTATTAAACCTCACAATAACAATGTATTAAACCTGACAATAACAATGTATTAAACCTTACAATAACAATGTATTAAACCTCACAATAACAATGTATTAAACCTCACAATAACAATGTATTAAACCTCACAATAACAATGTATTAAACCTTACAATAACAATGTATTAAACCTCACAATAACAATGTATTAAACCTTACAATAACAATGTATTAAACCTCACAATAACAATGTATTAAACCTCACAATAACAATGTATTAAACCTTACAATAACAATGTATTAAACCTCACAATAACAATGTATTAAACCTTACAATAACAATGTATTAAACCTCACAATAACAATGTATTAAACCTACAATAACAATGTATTAAACCTCACAATAACAATGTATTAAACCTCACAATAACAATGTATTAAACCTACAATAACAATGTATTAAACCTTACAATAACAATGTATTAAACCTTACAATAACAATGTATTAAACCTCACAATAACAATGTATTAAACCTCACAATAACAATGTATTAAACCTTACAATAACAATGTATTAAACCTCACAATAACAATGTATTAAACCTTACAATAACAATGTATTAAACCTTACAATAACAATGTATTAAACCTTACAATAACAATGTATTAAACCTTACAATAACAATGTATTAAACCTTACAATAACAATGTATTAAACCTTACAATAACAATGTATTAAACCTTACAATAACAATGTATTGAACCTCAAAGAAGCCCCTGGAGAATGAAATGTTTAATTCATTAAATCATTTTCAATTAAGGATTTACATTCCTTCCGCATGTATGAACTGACCAATCATAAAGATAATTGCTTTCTTTGAAGGACTTTATATATTTTTTTCGATTATACATTTTGATTATAAGTTTAAATAAATCGAGAAATTTTGCTTTCTATATGATTATTTAATAACATAATATTTTTTCATCTCTTAACTTTTTTCTTTTTATATCTTATTTAATTGTTTACCATTGGACTGTTTCAGAAATGGTGATTTCGCGCTGAAATTCTTCTACCGTGCAAAACAAATGGCTTCAATCGCGTTTATATCTTTTATAAACTACGTTGATCCTTATCAAAGTTTTGTCGAAGATGACGATATCAAATAAATATTTTATGTTAATTATTAATTAATCATTAATACTTTGTATAAAGGGCAAGCGAAAGCGGCGGAAAAACATTCTTTCATTCGTCGATATGAAAATCCCCAAAGGACACGACTTTTTCTGTAGAGATATTTCATGACTTCAACAATGATTTTCGAACAAGACATATCTCTAGTTAAAGGAAAAACACCGAAAATACGTTGGATTTTCTGATACAGTTTTATTTAAACTACAGCCATATATACGATGAAGGAGATTGTACTTTAGTATAAGTTTATGTTTTCGTTAAAATACCTTATTTAAACAGATATAATCGAGCAGTAATTATTCATTTTAGGACGAAACAATCATTATTTTAAAAATTAAAATTAATAAAAAAAACAGGTACTCGGCAATAAAGAAACTTTTACATTATAGACATCTTTTTTGTGGAACTCTGTCTTTAATTAAACAATAGTGTTTGTAACTGGACAATCAACGGGTGCAAATAAAGAAACCATTTCAATAGTACCCAATAATACGGACATGTCGCATTCACAACAGCATTTTGCTATTTGACAATCAATTGATGCAACGGAGAAAACATTGCAATAGTACATTACTTGCTTAGACCTCCATTACTTTACAACAGTAATTTACCTACTCGACAACCAGCTGATACAATGAAAAAAAAAACACAACTTACTTAGATCTCTATCTATAACTACTCAACAGATATTTTGCTGCTTGACAACCAGCTGATGCAATGAAGAAATATTACAACATACTTTACAGCAGTAATTCACCTACTTGACAACCAAGTGATGCAATAAATGAACTCTTGCAACATACAGAACAAGCGTAGACCTCTATAATGTAATAAAAGTAATCCTACTTGACAACCAACTGATGCAATGAAAGAATCCTTACACCAGATGTGTAGTCCTCTACATATAATACGCAACAGTATTTTCCTACTTCAAAATCAAATAATGCAATACAAATCAATTACAACATACATAACATATATAAATATAAATATATATATATATATATATATATATATATATATATATATATATATATATATATATATATATGACAAATGATATGGACATCTATATATAACTTACTATCAGTCAATAAGTGTTTGTCATATGCATATTTGGAGAAAACAAAATTCCATATTTAAACAAAATCATTCAAAAATATAAAAAATGCATGTAAAATTTAATGATCTAATTAGGAAAAATAGCAGACTTATTCAAAAAGTTTCTTTATTTCCTTTAAACAATTTTTAATGGTTTCAACAAAAAACAAATTCAGTATGTCCAAAAAGTTCCTTATGCACCTTCCTAGTTTACCTGTTGTCATGATTTGAACATTCATGATGATCACGCCTTGAAAAATCTGAATAACAATAACTCCCAATTATTAACTTATGGCTCTTTCCTACATTTTTTCTAATTAATAAAAAAAACATTATTTATCTTTGAACATCAAATTCAACAACTTGAAGTAAGAAATGTGATTTGCATATTAATTCAATTGGATCATTGAAGTAATTACATTTCAGCTTTTTTCCAAAATCTGCTCTATGTACAGAAGAATTCAGCAAAGATTTTTTAATTTAAAAATTCAATCTTACTGTTATTTTTATGAAGAGATTTTTAAATAAAGAAATATTTAGAAAAAAACCATGTGACAAACAATTATGGACCAATAGTAAGTAATTTTTTCTCTCTGACAATCAACTGATGCCATGACGGAACCGTTACTACAGTACACAACTTACGTAAACATAAATTACTTCACAATATTAACTTTTCTTCTTACAAATCAACTAATGGATTAAAAATCAACACAACATATAGAAACATACATGTACGTAGACCTCTATCTATAACTATACATTAATAATTTTTCTCATGGTTTTGAAATTCCTATTTTAATGATTTGACCTTATTTTGAATACACCTCGATTTTTGGCTTTCAGTTTCTTAGTGACAGTTGCTTTACAAATTTTCAATAAATTATAAAACTTGTTTAAAAAGGCTTTAGCCATATCATAGTTTATGTAGATAAGAATATGTCGATCAATTCTTGTATTTATGTACTGATAACCCTGATGTTCTTAATTTAATTCATGTCGTGTTTTTGCAACTTTAACAATTGATAAACTTAAAACATTAAATGGAGTGAGTCATATAAAGTTTTCTTTATATATTTTTGTGAGAAAAATAGCAATACGTTCGAAAGCCTTCAGGAGATTATTTAACTTGACCAATAATTAAGACACTTGTGTTACCGTTCTAGACATTTAGAATGGGCCTCAAGCTATGATGTGTAGTAAGATGTGAAATATAACAGAACAAGTTATATGTCATTTAATAGACATTTTATGACGTTCATTCTTATAATGCTTCTACTGACTAATCAAACCTATACAACAACCGCCGAGTAATTGTAATTTCGTATTTGCCAAATCTCACCTAGTTCAGTCCATTTTAGACGAAATACAGTTGTTTCTACATGAAAACAATTTTTGTCTGGTACTTTTACTCTAGCAAAGCAGTAGGATAATGTCAAAGAAAACACGTAGTTCCAATTTTCTGTTTAGGAGAAATGTTAATGTTACATAAAGACGGGAATGCACAGATCTCAAAGTAATCACAAAACAACATTTATCTGGCAAATTAAAGCCTGTGCGTAACAAAAGCTGTGGCAATTATCTTATCAAAATATGCAAACACTTCCTAAAAACCTCTTTTAACATAAAAACCGACAAAACTTGTTTAAAAAGAAATGCACATTTAATATGACTATGCTGTGGTTGAATTTAAAAATAGATGAAAGTTTATACGTTTCCCTCAATGTAATGCACAAAAATGTCTTTCGTTAAGAAAAATAAGTGCAGTTTTACTAGATGCAATAAACTTTTCAGTGTTTTGGATTATAGCGAAAATGCTTTGAAGAATGTTTTGTTTGTTAGGGGATTTTTACTTCACTCTAAAAAGTAGTCCCACATATATGTTTGTTAATGTGTAATCGAGACGTTTAAAATCGGGTATCACAGGACCAATTAAAAAAACAAAATCATGTCTGCAATTGTCTCTGTTAACAAAGATCAGTTTACATAATGTTTTAAACACTCTGGACAAAAATAGTAAAAACCATGTTATTTTGTTCACAGAAACATAACGACACTTTGCATCAAAGAGGATAAGAAACATTTCGGTAGCAATGTGTTAACGCGAATTAAACTTTATGCGATAGCATTTTTATTATAACTTTCTCCAAAAACGACAGCAAAAGTTAGCTATAAGAAAAAAAAGTTATTTAAATAAAAAGGATTGGACTTTTCATTGCATAACACTATTAAGAGTGCAACAAACAGTGCAATAAGCGCCTTTAAAAAATTGTTTCCGATATGCAACTATACAAAGAGCAAATTAAAAAGGTCAACATTATTAATTTTTTAAACATACGTAAAATAATACTAGATAGCAACAACTCTTGTTTCATATTTTTTTCTAAAAATATACATCGCAGGTTTGCCTAAAGTAATGAAATACAGACAACTCAGTAACATATGTTACGCTTTTACAAAGACCGTATTAAAATCAAAGTTTAATATATATTTTTAATTGGGCATAATACAAAGCTGAAAAGTCCTAAAGAAATTAAAAAGACCAATCTTAATTGTAAATTATGCCTCCAATCATTTGTTTTTGAGTATTTAGAATTGTTAAAAATCACACAGGCCTTCAGAGAAAAATGTTGACATGTGCGAGATATTATGATAATAAGGTTCGAATTCCGCAAAAAATCCATGTATGATCGCCATTATGACTGCATCGAATATAATTCTCCTATACGAACAGCATTTTTCGAACATGCGTCTACAATTTCTTTTTTCTCCAAATCATTTAAACAGTGTAGTGATTATGTTTTACGCCACAACAAAGCGGGATAACATCACCAATATCGAGGCGGTCAGTTCTTGGATGTAGAAAACCAGAGAGCCAAGGGAAACTTTAAACCATCAATCATTTAGTACACGGTATAAAAAGGTATACTCTAGTAAGATGTGACACTAGGTGGTATATGCCATGATTGAGTGATTAGTAAGCGCGCGCTTTAGACAATTATGGTCGATATTTAAAAAAAAAAAACCGACCATAATTTATGTAACTATTTATCATCATATATTGTCAAATCCAAGTCGCATCTATTAAAGAGAATTACGGTTTTTTTTCTTAATATGGTATACTCAGGATGTAAATATTGAACATTTGGGACTCATGTAATATTTTTGTTAAATTGCTTACGTCGTCATCATGCATAAATTGCCTGCTACATTTCAGACACATTCATGGATGTCCAGTTTTAGTGTACGGCTTGTGATCAGTTAAAAGAGGTTGAAGAACTTGTATGAAAAAGATTTTAAAACCTGAAGCAATATTTTTTAAAAAAAAAAAAAAAGCCGATAAAACCGATCGTTTTTAAAGCTCTTAAATGAAATTTTTATTTATGGATGTCGAAGACATGTCATTCCAATTAAAATTTTCAAGTCAAGATTTATTGGTTTCAGTGAAGATTAGACAGATGAGATTTTCCTTTTTATACAATAGGCTGCTAATACATTTTCGACATAGGAGATAAAAAACAATGAGGTCGTGATAAATTTATTTTTTCAAAAGACATATACGCTCTGAAAATATATAAAACATAACATCAAATGTAAAAAATGCGCTAGTAATATTTTTTTAAAAAAAATCGAATCATTCAAATTTTTTTTTCACGTATAAACATTTTTTATCAACTTGTCTAGGACCTTTACAACAGTTCTGAAAAAACAGCGTGAATAGTAAATCTAAACATTTTTAAACAAGAGGCAATTTTTTTTAGAAGCATTTATATTGTTTTCTTAAAATCGCTTATGGAATGAGATTATTGTAAAGTGATCGTGACTGTTCTTTCGCCAACCATTTGGCATTTAGAAATGAAAGTAACGGGATCCTTTGGAAATCTTAAAAGCGATAGCCCGTTTCATGACAGTCGTGAAACGCTTAAGAACTCTCCTTGCACATTGCCCAGAGAGTCTTGCAAAAGTAAGTATTTCTGTCACTTCGCCTTTAGCTAGTGGCATCTTGATATAAGTGACATATTCTTGAATGGGACGTAAAACTCCTTCAATTAATCAATCAACCAATGTTTTTCTTTTTCATAAAATCATTATGATGTTCCTTTTTTAGTTTGTCGTACGCGCCTTCTTTAGTATACACGTGAATTCACCATAGAATATATTTTAAAAACTATTATTATCTTATTTAAAAAAGGAACATAAAACCATGATATTTCCAGCGAGTTAATTAAAGAGGATGATACCAATAAGAAAAATGTTACTTATTCCGTGATGCGACAAATGGAATTTTAATTTTGAATTCAAAACAAGCACGTAATGCTTAAAACTTTATATATGTTTACAAAAATATTACGCTTTTGTTAATGTTGACTATAAAACAATATAGTGATAGCTTAAATTTATCAAATAAAAACTACCTTTTCGTGTTAGAATTAAAATCTTAATAACAAAAGCGAAGTAAACACAAATCAAAAACTAGAATGTATACATGCGAGCAAGTATATTTCTGCGTGTCAACTCGCTCAATGTCTTTTATTTTATGTGTTTTGAAACAGACTATAGTTTTTACCATTTTGTCTTATGTGTTAGAACAATAGAAGTCCCGGGTTGTTGTTTAAAATGGATTTCTCTGAAGTTTGTCCGAATTCCGAAAAACGGTGAGTAAGCGCATCCATGGTCAATCCCTACAGGTTGACAAAATTTTAACCTAATCGGATAAGAAACAAAGGAGGAGATACCTCTGAAAAATTCTGTCAGGACTGAAGGAGAATAATAATAATAAAGATCATGATTAACAACAAGATGTCTGCTAAAACGCAGACATAATTACTTAAAAGGCAAAATTTATGAAAAGAAAGAGACAAAACAGGTTCTGAAAAGTGCAACAGAAAAGTACACAGAATTATAACTTAATGTAATAAACAAGCGTATAGATGGCAAAGGCCAAATGTATAAATCAATAAAGTTTATGAAACCATAAAAAAATAAGACAAGCCAAGAACGAAAAACACAACTTAAAAATAATAAAGTAAAACATAGTGAGAGTGTGTGATGGACCAATATAGACTGATCAGTATATCATCCTTTGTTACATTTGAGATGTTAATCTAGATGGCCAAAATAAACGAATTGATATAGCTTTATGTCCACTAGACTCAAGTTTAAATAGAGTAAAAAAAATCCCGAAAATGCTTGGTGGACCAGACGAGTATAAACAATAAGCATATCTTCTCTATTTTAATTTTCTTTGCTAATGGGGATGGTCAAAATGAACGATTGAATAGGGTTCTATGTCCACTAGAACTTTTTTCACTTAACTTAGAAAATAAAATTTATTTAGCTTCATTCTTCATTCACACTAGATACTCATTTGAACTCCCGACTTTAAATATAATAAATACTAAGACAAACACAACATATAGTAGGTTTGCGATGCACCCAATGGTGTAAATATAATTATGATACAATGTACATGGCGAAACAATAACTCAACAGCATTCAATTAGCAAATAACGTTTTTGATCATGCTTAATAAATTGAATTCTTCTTATAAAAAATCCCCGAGTTGCAGCGCACTGATGAAGTGAAATCTTTGTAATTCTTTTATTATTTTTATTATTATTTCTTAAGATAATATTATATCAATATATGATAGAATATTTATAAAGATCTATCTTTGTAAATGTCGCTTATTTGTTCGACCATTATCCGTTGTATGTAAAAATTTATTGTTTAAAACATGCATTAATATATATATATATATATATATATATATATATATATATATATATATATATATATATATATGTATATATATATGTGTTATATATATATGTATATATATGTGTGTGTGTGTGTGTGTGTGTGTGTGTGTGTGTGTGAATAAAAGTTAAAATAATTGAGAAAGTTTTCATTTTTCAAATTATATTTTTTTAAGAAATTAAATTTATCTAATATTAGTTAAAAAATAAAAAGCGAATATTGTTTTAGCTTTTAATTCATTGAATATATAGCAAAAATACCATAAGTGTCGTATAAGCACATTATTTTACATTTAAGATTTTTTTTTTACAAAAACAGTTAAAATGGAAAAAAAGATAAAGCATTGATTAAACTTACCTGAAACGATAACAAATATAAAGCAATTGCAACGAACAAAGCCAAAGAAGAGTCTGTTTTCACTAGTATAAAACAACACGAATATATACGGTATTTATATATGCCACTGCCCTCCTACTGTTGATGTTGATTTTAGTTCTGATTGCAAAGAAAGTGTCAATCAAACACACATTTATATAATGATGGTATGATAAGTTTGTTACACGTCACATTAGTTAAGACCCTAAAGACTGTTATCATATCCGATTTACAATCATTGTATAGTTGTTAATACTTGATAGATGGCAAGGATATATTACATGCTCTCTTATATTGATGATGTTTCGATTTATGTAAGAATGAAAACTACTTAAACATTGTGATTACACATTGGCTTTAGAAGGGGCCTCGGTCGTTGAGAGGGCTAAAAAACCGGTGATTTCGAATCACAACCGTATTAAACGCAAAGGTTCAAATCCAACGCGTGCAGGCCGTATTGAAGGAATGATTGTCAGTTTTAGAACATGTGCGGTTGCCTTTTCAAGGTATCCTTCAACAACCCTGAACTGACCGCCTCGATTAAATTTAACGAATCTTGCCAAGGCATGTAAAACAGCAATACCCCACTCCATAGGTAGGTTCATTATATATATATATATATATATATATATATATATATATATATATATATATATATATATATATATATATATATATATATACATATATATTGATTTACAAATATATGTTTGGCGAGAATTTCAGGGTATAACGTTTTGTGTAAATAAATCACATTGTGGACAATGATATTTAAAGAATTTCAATGAATGGAGTGGAGTAATGGTGTTTTACGCCCCAGTCAAGATTCTTTCACTTATTTCAAAGCGGCCACTTCTGGGATGGTGGAGGAAACCGGAGTGCCCGGAGAAAACTACCGACCTTCAGCAAGCGAACTGACAAACTTTCTCACACTAGGATCTTTCCCGCGTGGGATTCGAATCTAGGCGGTGAGAGGCACTGTGATCCGTAAGAGCGCGCTTTAGACCACTCGGCCACCGAGGCTCCTGAATTTCAATGACAATTAATTTCGTTGTGTTCATAGACCAATGAAAATAGCAATTTTAATTCCAACGGATATTAAGATTTTAGAGTAATTGGTAAATTGTTATTAATTTAAATACCAGCTTATTATTAACATAATGTTATTTCATTTACTATATTACTATTCCGAACTTATAATATAAAAAATTAACAAAAAGAAAGCTTTAAAATACACTATAAATGAAATTTCGTTGTATACGACTGAAAAAATGATTTTTAAGTTTAATATTAATTTCTAAATTTATCCCGACTTTATAAATATTTCTTTATGATTGAAAATTTAAAAGAGGCAAAAACACTTTTCCTCGGTGTAAAGTTATATATCATTTTATCTGTGACGTCCTGTACGTTCTATCTCTCGTAAACTACAACAATTATTGGTTAAATTGAAGGAACATTTTTAAATTTCCGTTTCTCTAATCTATTTCCACTGCCATTTCTCAGAAGTAAAACTGGAAAATATTTCTACATGACAAAAGTCTAGTACTGACAATTACATCTTCACTTAATGTCGTCAATATTCAATTAACAAAAACACTTGATTTAGTGTGTGCACGAAATCTCAGAATTTTTTAAAAATGATTGATAAGGAAAGTTATTCTGTAGTGGCATTTCTAGCTTATTAAATAGAACAATTGTGTTTTACGACAAGTCACTCTTTTTTAAATTTTTTAAATTAAGTTTTGGAAGAATATCAGAAGAACGAAATCGATGCCTTCGGGAAGTAAACCAATAAACTAGAATTCTAGTTATAAGAAAAAGTATAATTTTTGCTTAATTGATAAAATCAGTCATTGGGCTGCAAATAACGTTACATAACGGTTTCATTTCAACCTGAATAATCGTAATATGTTTAGTTATTTTGTTTGTATAAAGCAATCATGTAGCGGACAATAAGTACCTACATTCTCCGAACTCAACAGAAGCAGAATACAAGACAAGGTAGTGCTAAGTTGTTAATAACGGCGAGGTAGAGCTGGGCTAGAAAATAAAGGCGATGTATTTCAGTTTTGGCAATAAAGGGGGGGGGGGGTTGCTGGGATAGGAATAATGGCGAAATACTTATAGACTAGCAAAAAAGGCGTGGTACTGCTGAACAATCATCGCATTGTTTTTTCACTAGCTTTAACAGTCAACATCAAGTATCAATCGATAGTCATCAGCAGTATATATATATATATATATATATATATATATATATATATATATATATATATATATATATATATATATATATCTGTGTGTGTGAAAGTTTGTCAGACATTACATGATTTAACACAACAAACGTAGTTTGTAAACAAAAAAAAAAAAAAAATAAAATAAATAAAAAAATAAAAAATTCTTTGAATATCATACAGATAACCAGATATGTCTTCGCTGTGTCGGTTTTAGTGCAGATATGTATAAGCAGCAGTGGTCACTGGGAGCTTTCACATACCATATATATTTATATCGGGTAAGGGTATATTAATACTTTAAAGCCCTTCGTATCACAGCCACTAGTCTAATAATTTCTTTAATCTGTTCGTTAAAAGCATGCTATGTGAAATGTATGACATATCTTGTTAAGTTTTGAATCAAGCAATATCGACATAGTACTTGTATTCCAAAGTTGTACGTTCATTTAAATATAACTGTTTTTAGAATTATAATGTATAGCTATAATAATGTATTATCATCATGAGATAAGCCCATGACACTTCGAGGTCTAAAACCGTCGATAGTGTTGTGTTTCTAATGAATATTTCACACAATCAATTCATATGTGTGATTGCTTAAAACATTAGCTGTCACAGGTATATATGAAATAGGAGTACTATATCAACAATTCCTACGTATGATGCTTTAAAACTGAATGTTCTACGTAAAGTAACAGAAAACAGATACTCTTGACGACAATAAATAAAATAAACGGGTGTTAAATCAAGGTATGTTTAAATATCCGAATCCCTTTCATAAAACACAATCATACAAGTCATTGTCCAAATTACAATCCGAAAGGAAAGTACAAACTTTGAAAACTGGCTAATTTGATTTAACTTGTGACCTTCCACCAGAGAAATGAGTTTGAATGCTCCAGAAGGGTAAGCACCTCTATATCTACTATGTGAAAGATCAGATTTGAAAATAAAAGGAAAACAACACTTTTGGACATCAAATATACCAAGTAAAAGTAACGGTATTGTTGTCATATTTTACAACAGTAAAATGAAACAAAAATGTGTTCCAGTGAATGTAATTTAGATTTAAAAAATATGAAAAAAATACCCCAAAACACTGACTTGTTACGATTATTTGGTCGAGATCGGGAATAACCATATAAACACCGATGATCAGCGATGTGTAGTGAAAAAAGTAAAGGATTCAAATCATTCCATTTATTTGCCTCGTGATAAAGATTAGTGGCGCGGTGGAGTTTGGTGGAGTGGAGTAATGGTGCTTACCCCTCTACCCGTGAAGATTTTTACTAAAATCGAGGTGGGTCGTTATTGGATCTCATGTAAAATTTACCTATCTCACCGGTAAAACCGTATTTTAGTGGTTTCAAAGAAGAAAAATCCGACTAACGTACGAAGAACATTGCTATATGGAAGACAATGCATGGCCAGCTCGATTACCATCCAAAAGACTTGTGTGCTCGATATTAACTATAAAACTGTTGATCGCTCAAGGCTGCATAATACAGTATAAGATAAAAAAAAACCTCAACTGTAGACTTATTTATTTTAGATGCCTGTATCAACGTTCATTCAGATTGATCTTGCCGTGAGACATAAAAATAATTTCTTCTGTCTAATAAAAATTAGCAATCAAGTTAATAGCGATACATCAGAAAATCAAAACTACTTACAAGATTTTCATTGGAAACGTTTTCAAGAATAAAATAACATAATCATTTTGTTTCACGACAACGAATCCATTATTTTACGGTTAATATGATATCTAGTAACAAATGGAAAATTCTTGTATTTTTAACGATCTACTTAATATACAATATCGTTGTTTTCTCTCCAGTTAAAATATATAAACTATACTACTAGTTAGTAACCTAATCGATAAAAAGATAATCCAAACATTTGAAAAATAATTAATCCAAAGAAATTATATAAATCCAAATCCAGCTAATGATTGCTTTACATAAGGGGACAAACCTTAATTTGAAATAAGTTTCTTGTTTTAAGAATTAAGACGGCTGAAAATTTTGCTACATGGTGCATGTTTTGACAGAAAAAAAGTACTGTCTACTGAGTTAACGATAATCTCGGCAGCAGCGGTGCCCACATAAGGGGTAGTAGATGTTTAAGAATAAAAATATATGGTTAGTAAATATACTACAGAAAAGAAATGAAGCTTTTATAAAAGTAAGGATATTATAGTTAATCTGACTAATATACAGTTGGAAAAAATGGCTTTGGGTTCAGATCTTTATACTAAGTGGATTTCCTCCTGCGTTTCATCCCCTAAAAGATCCAAAACTTTACTTTCGTAATTGCTTAACGACGTAATGTATTTGGTAGCTTAAATATGGCAAGAAGTCACCCGAACAATGCATCGTATAACACAAAACAATATACATCGTAACCGAACACGCTAGTAATTAAAATCATTTTGTTTTGAAATAGTACAGCATGAAAGTACTGTTATCTGGTTCTTATGGTATATCACCTACAATCATTAGAGGTTGAATATAAGTTTCTAAAAAGTATCCTAATTGTAGAAACATCAAACAAGCAATATTATAATACTTTGTGTAACTAAGCATTGAATCTGATTTTCATTCGGGTCATCGAGACATAACCTCTATGGACGCTGTGTGTACTTTGTAATACCGAAGCGAATTACGCAAAAACGTGCACAGCGTCCATTCAAGTTATTTCTCAATGACCCGAATGAAAATCAGATTTAATGCTTATAATTAAATTTTTATTATTAAAATTGGCGATTTTATCAAATGAGAGAATAACTTTATGCAATTTTTGCATTATCTTTAGATTACATCACAAAAACTTCGGCTAGTGCGTTTGAGTCATTGAGAAATCACCTGAACGTAATTTCGCTTTTCAACTAATGAAATCGATAGAAATATGTCAAATTTAATTATTCTATAATAATTTGTATTGAAACCATATTATTGTATTGTGTAGTATTTTGATGTCAGAAGTAGATAGCAGAGACATACGACACCTTATTTAGTTAAAACGAGAAAATTTAAACCTTCACTGTTCTAGTAGGTTCCTAATTATAAGTTATGGATTGTTCTATTTATACATTAATACACAAGAGGTCATGTACGTAACGCTTAAATATGGAAGCATAAAAAATGGCTGTAAATATCTCGAAAACCTTCAAAATTTTTAAACTCAACGCTCAAAATACCATTACAAAGTATGTTATAGTGATTTGTGAATAGTAGGTTTTGTCCAGGTAACTGTTCTACAATATGACTTCCTTTAATGTCCTGTGGACATGCTTTCAGTTATGTATATTCATAAGACTATAAAACGATGGCAAGGTTTTCTACTTTTTTTTGAACGTGTACAATTTGATCTGATACAATATTTACAATTTCCCTATATATATATATATATATATATATATATATATATATATATATATGTATATTTACAGCTTAATTGTTACCTTTTAAGGATATTGGTATCGATAATTTTTTTTAAAAGAAAAAGCTATAGCGGCTCAATTAAAAATCAGAGCTGTCGTTATTATTGTATTTAAAAAATAAATTACGCGCCTAATACTTTACAGTGAACTAAGATGTTGTAAATAATTATACAGACCATTCTTCGTGTATAAAACGCATAAAGTTTGAAAAAGAAAGTTTTAAAGCTAAAGGACCTATTCTTCTCAAAGCATTCATTGCCTCTTGGCATCCTGACTGAAAATGCTGTAAACAACAACAATGAAGCTTTTACAAAATTTAAAAATAGAATTGGTATGAAAACTGTCTACAGTATGTTGGACTTTTTTTCTTTACTGGATTTTTGAGGCATAGTAAATTATCCTGCTCATTAAACAGTGATACGGAGAGCATATTTAGGTGATAAATACTTTTTATTAGTCAAATCCTAATGTCTTCACAAATGGTTTTAATTTATGAAGGTAACTTTTTTTTCAAATGGTGGCTAAACTAATGATTTATGAGATTTTAAATGATTGAGAGACATGTCATGTGTATAGTGATCTGGGACTCATTTCGTTGACCATATAAACTGAGAGAGTTTACATCGTACTTTGTTAGACAATTTTGTAATAATTTTATAATCTTCTTTTATAATAAATATCAATTTAATGTGATGTGATATGATCTACAAAGCGCAGAGCATGTCATGTCAGTGGTGAGTAGTTTAAATAAAAAGTATAAAGGAATGATAAAATGAATATGCCTAGGCTGTTTTGATATCTTATTTTACATTTAAATACATAAAGTTTGGTGAGATATTATTTTTTTAAATGTTGACAGATTTCGGAGATACGAGTTTTAGATTCAATTTAGGTACTGCGAGGCAGTATTACTTTAAGTTTTAAATTTTGGTATGAATTGAAACTTAAAATTTGACTTTTTACCAATAGTTATTGCTTAAAATTTGTCTAAATTACTTTGAATTTTGTTTGGTGAGATCTGTCGTTTCAAAATTAAGTTTCTTGTTCTAACATGAGATTCAATTATCATCTACACAATTATGTAATAAACATTACTTAGCAAAGTCGTTAATATTAATTATGGAGAAATAAAAAAGATCTGGTTCTAAAATTAACCCTTGTGAAACTACTTTATATAGCAGTTCCAGCTGCTGATGATTGATATATAACACAAATCCCTGTTAAATTTTGATGTGCCATATGTGCACATTTCAGAAAATCAAACCTCATCAGTGACACTAGAGGCCGTTTGAAAGATAAAAAACATAAGCCAAACGATTAAAATTAATGAATTTAAAGTTACAAAATTGTATGAATCAAGCTAAGGAATGCTTGAGGGAACAAACCTTGGTTTCAAATAAATTTCAAAATTAAGTCGGCTGAAAATTTTGCTAAATGGTATAATTTTACACGTGGCTCCTGTTTATTTAAGTAGTTCGCCATTAAATCTTCAACGGATTCTCACAGATCAATATGCCTTATATCTCGGAAACAAGAGATCATGTTGAAGGCAGTCAAAGGCTTTAGATAAGCCAATCAGAATTGTCACAACAATCGTGATTTTCCAAATTTTTCCCAATGATAAAATGTTTGTTCTTTATTTGATTCAATACATAAAACTATGTATTAATGGATGACTGCTTTTAAATAGGGTGGATAGGTAAGTGCTCTTTCATAAATTTAAATATATTTAAATTAAAACAACCATAAAAATACTAATTGGGTACAGGGACAGGCGCAGTAGGAAAAACAAATTTAATTGGTAATTTTGATAGGTACGCGTTAATGTAAAATACATTTATTTATCAATCCTAGCATATTCTGGAAATAACGTTGAAGTCACTTTAAACAAAAGTTAACTTATATTTGTATGATTATAAAAACATTAACTGATACATCATTAACATCAATCAAAAGAATTAAAACAGAACTACATTTTGGTATTAATTTATATTACAAAGAAGTAAACAATAATCTATTCTTGTGTCCATAAATGGGTTTGCGTCGCGTTTTATCGACCGCTGTCTGATTATATTGCCTTTCACCGCCTAAGTTCAAATACCGCTTGGGCATACTGTAAATGTACCTTATTTAGCGGTAATCTTATTTAAGCGATTTTTCCGCTAGACAAATCGCGCAAATTTATGAATACAGGAAATAAATGTTAACGATGCAGTGTATTAATTATACCCTTACCTGTTGAAATATGTAGTACTCGTTGACCAACAGTCTCGTTCCTACTTACAAGGATCAGGTCACGAAATTTGGACGGACTGAGGAGGGGGGTTGGCTTCCTGTCGATTTTAACAACCACTTTTCAAAATTTTGAAGTGCATTAAAACAGACATATTTATATAAATACCGTTATAATTGTAAGTACTTATTTACAATACTAATACTGATCACCGACTGAAAGTACTAGTATTCATGATCATTTAAAAAGTAAAAGTTGTCTAATTATGATACGTTATTATAGTCCGTTAAAAAAATTGAATCTACCCACCGGTGACATTAAAATCAATCAAAACTTATAGTCCGTTTCTAAAATTGATTTCTAACATCCGTGAGTGCGCTTATTTATGATTGTGCGAATTAGTGCCAATATGGCATTTGTCCTAAAAATAAATTGGCGAAAATAAGTACATTTACGCTTGGAGAGTTTGTCAGTTTGTTTGCCTTAAGTAGGTGGTTTTCTGAAGGTACTCCGGGTTCCTTTACCATCTCGGAACTAACCGCCTTGATATAAGTGAAAGAATTTAGATTGATGCGTAAAACACCATTTCTCTACCCCGACCTTAACTTTCGTGTGTACGAATCTTCATACCCAGATCCTGATTTACAATCGCTTGAAAACTTTCAACAACAATTATGCACATGCTTTTAAAATACAAGGAAAATATTGTCTTTGACTTGGCAAATTATGACAAATGACATTTTTTATGTTTTATCATTAATTTTAGATTTGTGTTTTAAGTAATAAATCGAATTATCTAATAAAAATTTTCCCGTTATCATTTAACAATATGAGTTGCTGTTAACTAATTTAAGATTTGGAATTCTGTAAAATTAAAGAAATAAGTTTCTATAAACGGGTTCTACAGAACGTAATACAAAAATGGATGACACAGTGTTTCTTTCCGGTACGAAAAAAGATTACATTTAGTCAGTTTAGAATATTTTTAATGTTGTCCTTTATCCGATATGTCCATATAATGTAATTTCTAAGTTCTGTTATTTTATACTGCAATACAAACACAACGTAAAGGCACGTGTTCGTTTTTTCACGTGTTACTTCAATAAAGTACGCAACCATAGCAACGCTAAAAGTGAATGGCGTGACGTATGACTCGTTCCATTTCATTGGCTGAAATTGTTTGTTGATGATAGTTTCAACACGGAGGAATTTTTTTTACATTTATAAATAAATCAAGAAAAATAAAACGAAACATCTTTTAATGTTTTAGTTTAAGTGTTTAAAATTAAATTATAAGGAAAAACATGTGTTTTAACAAGTTTATTGAGTCATAAAATGAAAAACAGTGTGCACACTTTTTCATAACCAATTTAAGTGCCACATCATAGAAATAACTAAATGATGGAAGCAGACAAATAGATGAAGAAACACACATATAAGAACAAATAATAATAACCGCCGGTTTTTTAGCTGAAGCTAATATTTATGTTTTTTTTTGCTCCATAAATGAACTGGCTGCTTCAGGTATAAGTTAAAGAGTCATGACTGTGGCGTAAAATGCTATTAATCTATTTGTTTTGATTTTAAGAGGCATCCTGTTTGTAGTTTTCACTTTAGTACACTACAACTAGTTACCTATGGGCGGGAATAACCTATAAAACGATTATATTATTGATTTTTTTAAGTATGGTGTCGCTGTAGCTTATATGTTTTCTGGACATGTTTGACATCCGAAAGCTCCAATCTTCTTTTAAATTTCAATTTTACACGTGGCAGGTGAAGCTAGATGTTTATCCTTCCGAAGCACCAAGTCTAACTTTTCCGGTGAAAGTTCAGGTGTTAAGTTTGATTGGTCAATGTTTTATAGTTTTTGCTTTGCCTTTTGAGTTGAAATGAAATCCTGTTAATGTATAAGGATTTATATTGGCGTGTAATATATTTGGCGTTCCGAGGGTCTCAAACATTTAGCGTGTATTATATTTGGCGCTGTCATTGTTTCCCCTTAGACAGGTCGCTAAAATTAATGTTAAAGTGTATTAATATTGGCGGAATTAATTTTACGCCAATAGCGTCAATATTAATACACAGCAAAAATAAATACTCATACAGTATACACTTACCACTAATTATTATTATTATTATTATCATTATTTTTTTTTTTTTGACATTACACTTATTTATTTATTTAATCATTTATTTTTACATTGCACTAAATATGTTTACCTTAATTAATGTTTAATAGATCAAACGACAAAAAATTGAAAAAAAATATTAAAAATAATATAATAAAACACAAGTTATCGGTAATTTTCAACTGAGTTTTTTTTCTAATGAATATTTTAGGAATGATAGATTTAGCGATTCCCTTTTTTCATCAGATGGATACGATAATTTATTGACATTAATTAATATTAAATATTCTTTTCACTTCCTTAACCTGATAAATAGGCCTCCATCAAAAAAAAAAAAAATAATAATAAATAAATAAATAAATAAACTATAAAATAAAATATAAATCTACCGGAATTGTTTTGTTAACATTTATATATAATTTTTTTTTTTTATTTATAATTTTAACAGTTTACACAATATGTAGACAAAGACACCTTTTACTCACACATTCATTCATAATTAACACTAAGAAGTTTTCTAAAAACAGGTTCTTAACATAATTGTAATAATGCTAATAATAAATAATAATAATAGTTATTATTATAACAATATACTACATGAGATATAAAATTTATTGAAATAATGATGTATATACTCCCCACTTTTGCATAAAAAGATTATATTTACTTGAGATTTTGTATCTCTGTTTTTCTATCAAATAATATTTTCTAATGTGGTTTTGTAGTTCCGGTAGATATAACATTTTATTTTGGAACCGTTTAATACTAATATATTGTTTTGTTAAAAGCATGTGAATTTTTTGTTAAAATACCCAATATAACATCCTTTATGTTAAAAGTAACTGTTTTTTTCTGTTTTTGCACTTATCCACGATTCAATTTTACCCCAGAGGTCCCTTACATGTACACAGTCAAAGAAAAGATGACAAATAATTTCTTCATGCGATATACAAAAAGTACATTCGGAATTTTGTTTGATATTCATTTTCTTTATATTTGATAAATGATTCGAAAATTAAGCCATTTAAGTTTTTTGCAGTCAAATGTTTTACGCAAGTTTTGATATACATTTCCCCAATTGTAATGAGGTTGAAGCTTTATCTCGAGCTCGTTCTCCCACTTTAATTCGGATTTTGGTTTTTTATATAGCGCATCAATAAAGATATCATAAATGTGTTTTGTGCCTTTCGGCTTCTTACATAAATGATCAATAGTAGTGGTGAATTCCTCATGATAAGGGGTGTTCACAATATTGTAATTATTACGTATTGCTTTTTTCAGGCCTTCGAATGTTATAAAGGGGATTCGTATATCTAATTTTTGCTGTAATGATTCTAAATCTATAAAAGTGTTATCGGGATTCAGCAAGTCTTTTATTCTTTTTACTTGTTTATTGTATAATTGTTTTATGAAAACCGTTTTCTTGTTTAATTTTATTTTCGAGTTATACCATAATTCACAGTTTTGTATTGAATACGATGATTCAAATGTTGGTAATTTATTTTTGAATTCAGCTATATCAACTAGTGCTTCTTTCCAAAAGAGATTTTTTATTTGATTCGACTTGTCTAAACAGAAGTTGTCACCGAAATCATCAATTTGAGACAGATTGCATTTAGCTATTTCTGAAAATAATGCTTTTATTGTTTCTGTCTTGTTGTTATTCATTCGCCGAAACCACGTCAATTTTAGAGATTTTATGAAGCTTTCTAAATGTATCATTTTGCACCTACCGATCTTATAGTCTTGAATCATATGTTGTCTACTAATTTTGTCACATTTACTATCCCATATATATTCATAAAATTTAGATTCCAGACCCTTTATATTATTTTCATTTGGTTTAGGTAGAACTGTAAGTAAATGTGTCAACTGAGGTATAAGTAAAGATTTTATTACAGTAATTTTTCCTATTGGAGTTATCATTCTCTTGGACCAAGATTTTAAGTCTCTCTCTTTTTTATTAATGTATTTATTGTAGTTTAAGTTATCCATATTATTTAGATTTGGTGTAAATGTTAAACCCAATACTGTAAAATTTGTATTTAACCATTCTAATTTTATATCTGGACAGATTATATCTTTACAGTTTGCCTTAGCACCAATCCACACAGCTTTTGTTTTATCAATATTTGGTTTTAGACCGGAGTATTTTGAAAACTGAAATAAAAGGTCCATAGAACTTTTCAGACTTTTTTCCGAACCATCCAAAAATATATACAAGTGTCATCCGCATATTGCAGTAAACATATTGTGGTATTTTTAAGCTTAATTCCTTTTATTTCTTTATTATGTCGGAGCATGTTTGCCATTATTTCTGCGCACAATATGAAAAGGTATGGGGACACGGGATCACCTTGTCGACATCCTCTTGATATGTTAAAAATTGTGAGAAATTGCCGTTTTGAATAACGCAGTATTGTGCATTTTTATTAAGAATACCAACCCATTTCATTAACTCGGGTCCAAAATTGAAAAAGTTCAAAGTTTTCTTAATAAACTTCCACGATACGGAGTCGAACGCCTTTTCAAAATCAACTAGAAGTAAGGTGCCCAGTATATTTTTTTCCTTTGTTAACTGTAAAGTGTCATAAATAATTCTCGTATTTTCACCAATAAAACGACCTGAAATAAACCCCTTTTGATTTTCATGTATTAAATAGTCTAATACTGTTTTTATTCTATTTGCAATGCAACTGGAAAGTAATTTGTATGTAACATTTAAAAGAGCTATAGGTCGTCAGTTTTTTAATTTTGTTCTGCATTTATCTCACTTAGGTAATATCGATATAATTCCCTGTTTTTGTGTGATCGACAATTCTCCGTGTTCGAAACTATTATTAAAAGATTTAACAAGAAAAGATGATAAATCGTTCCAGAAGAACTTAAAAAATTCAACAGAGAAGCCATCCGGCCTCGGTGACTTTTCATTTTTATATTTTTTAGTGCATTAAGTATTTCAGAATAAGTGATCTTGCCTTCCAGTTTAAGTGACTGACCTTGATCTAATTTTTTAATATCATCAAAGTTCAAGATATGATTTAAATCAACATCTTCTAATGTGTGATCGTTACAAGTATAAAGTTTTTTTATAAAAAATTCGATTTCTGTTTAAATTTCTTTTTGATTTGAAATATAATTCCCTTTGTCATCTATCAACCCGGATACGTTTTTATTTATATAATTTCTTTTTTCTAAATTTAAAAAATAAGATGATGGTTTTTCGCCATATTCAATCCACTTAGCTTTAGTTCTTATAAATAGACCTTTTATATAATTTTCTCTTATTTTTTCTAGCTCTTCTTGAATTTTTGTAATTTTATTTTCGTAATCTATAGTTTGAGAGATTGCTTGCAGTTCATTTAATATATTTAATTGTTTCTCTAGTCTTTCTTTTTTATTTTCCCTTTCCCTTTTTTCCCTAGAACTATACTCTATTGTTTTTCCTCTAATTTTAAGTAGTATTAAATCTAGAAATAAATTATCGTTAATACTTAATTGATAATCGCCCACCCCCCTAGTATTTTGAATAGAATATTCTTGTGTTAAATTTGCAATTATTTTTTTAATTTCAATTACATAATCAGTGTCATATTATAAGCTATTATTGAATTTCCCAAAACCCCTTCCCTTCTTAAAATCCGTAAATCGTAACTGTATTTCAACAAAAGAATGGTCCGTTCTATATCCTGGATTTATATCTGTTTTATTTATCAATGACATCAGTTCTTCAGATATAAGAATAAAATCTAAACGGGCGGATTTTTTGGGGTTGGGACAAAACCAAGTGTACCGGTTAACGCCATTATTAAAAATTCTCCACGGATCAACTAAATTAAAAAACTCTTTAATTGACAAAAGTTCATCTCTTGCTTTCGGATTATTTTTCTCTTATAGTTTTGATAATCAAGTGTTATATCTTGAACCAAATTGAAATCACCTCCTAATATTATGAGATCGTTATTTAAGTCTTGTATAGTTGATTTTAGCGATGTATAAAAATTTGGTTCGTCTGTATTAGGTCCGTATATATTAACTAGAGTTATAGTGTATTTATCTTCTATTAGCAGTTCTAAAATAAGTAAATTTCCGTCATCATCTTTTAGTTCGTTTTTAACTTTAAATTCAAAATTATTGTTTAAAAAAATCGCTACCCCCCTAGAATTACTTTTGCCATATGACATATACACTTCGTAACCCCAAAGTGCATATATTTCTTTCATATCATTTTCTACGAAATGCGTGTCTTGTAAAAGGTAAATACTGAATTTTTTATTTTTCAGGAAATTGAGAACGTCTTTTCTCTTATTATTTTGTACACCGAGACCCCTTCAATTTAATGACAAGATTTTAATATCCGTCATTTAGATGGTGAGAAAAATACACGTAAAGTGAGAATCCATTATGTATAATAATGTAAAGCCCTTCTCACACACACCATTCATTCTGAAGACATACATTACAAAAACATAAAACATACCAAAAAAAATACAAAAAATAACCACTTGTAAAGCCAATAATTACAAAAAATTGTGGCCGATATACGTTTCAAATTATATGTTTATAAGAAACAGTCTTTTTGATTGCGTTGATATTGTCACATTACCAAGAAGCTTAATGCATGTAGTGTCTATGGTAATATCTACTCTCCTGCCACGGTGTATACAACCGTATCCGCACAAGTTCTTAAAAACAAAAAAAATACACATGTATATAGATGTATATTTCTCTATAAACATCTATGAAATACAAGTAGTTGTTATATATCCGTATTTTATTTGCTATATTAACTCTTGACACATCAAGAAATTATGAATTCACTCTATGCTTAACGGATTTTTCAGGGGTTGTATCAAAACTATCAAAATCACACATATCCTTTCAAAAAATATTTATGATGGAAGATTCTTTTATACATTTTGCTCAATATTTGATAGTTTACCAATGTCGAGCATAATTTATTAATTCATTAAATTAAAAAAAAAAAAAATTTTGTCGTATACACCGCAGCACGAGATCACAATATATAACTTGTAGGGTCTTCATAACTGTTGAATGTGACTACATCGGTATTACATCGTACATTTTGGCTTGTGTTTTTATCAGCAAAATGGACATAGTTTTTCTTTGGTTTTATTTTTTCGTTATAATGGATAATAAGCAGATTCTTATAAATATGTAAGTATTCCTATTTTATATTGTAGAATAGTTTGTTAGTGTTCAGACCTTTATATACTGAACACTTATCAATATATCAAAGATGACTTAATGATATTTATTACATTTATCAAATATTTATAAATTTAATTTGTCTTTGTTTTCTTTGAACGGAGTTTCAAACCCGGTACATGTACTTATAATTGCTGTAAACGATGTATCGCATATATCACGTATAACTTTATAGAATGACCACCAGAAAAATATAGGAAATAATATAGTAAGTAAACAAATAAACTTAGGTAATAATAATCATATATATATATATATATATATATATATATATTATATATATATATTATATATAGAGAGAGAGAGAGAGAGAGAGAGAGAGAGAGAGAGAGAGAGAGAGAGAGTAATAATAATCCTTATATATATATAGAGAGAGAGAGAGAGAGAGAGAGAGGAGAGAGAGAGAGAGAGAGAGAGAGAGAGAGAGAGAGCAATTATGTCAATTATTGTTTAATAATAAATCTATGCTACACAGAGAGCCCAAACTATAGAATAAAAAACTTCCAATGGTACAACAAGGAAAATGGAAATAACATTTTGGCACCCATTTGTATTACAAAAACAATAGTAAGTATTCGATACTCTTGTGTCAACAGTAATTCCTTTAAAACACGACTTTTATTACAGCTGCATAAAAACTTTGCACTTATTTGTTTTCATCGAACATTTCAAAATATATTTTTAAACACACTACTCAAAATTAAGAAAATTTCGCAACTGACAGAACAAATTATGACAAATTAAAAGTTTTAAAATTTTTATCGAGATCTTACATCTATCCTTATTTGGGGATTTATATTTTAATTGATGTATTGGATTTTCTTCTTAAAGTTATCTCACTATAATTAACAATGTAATGCAGTGTTTGGAGTTATGTAATTCTAACGAAAAAAAACAACATACAGAAATCCTAAAAACGAGCAAAATAAGTTTTTACAAAAGAATATATAAAAGCAGTTTTAATTCCCATTAGAGATGTATATCTAGTCGTTCTTGAAAATTGACGGGGCCTCGGGCCTAGTGGTCTTAAGCGCACACTTACGGATCACAGTGCCTCTCACCGCCTGGGTTCGAATCCACTCAGGATATACCCTAGTATGAAAATGTTTTTTCAGTTCGCTTGCCGAAGGTCGATGTTTTCCTCCAGGCACTCCGATTTCCTCCACTATCAAAGAACTTGCCTCCTCGAAATAAGTGAAAGATTCTTGACAGGGGCGTTAAACACCATTTCTCCAATACTCTTGAAAATTGACAATCATTTTGTTTTGACTTCAATGCAGAATTAGAATTTAAAATCTTATCAACCGCACAACATAATGCAGTAGAATATGGCAAGTAAAATGACGTCACTATTAAAAGTCGAAACCAGTCAGTTTAAAGGTATAGTGGTTATTCTTTTATAAAAATGTTACATTTAGGTAATATTTTTTGGACTTTAAAAAAAATTTAAAAAGTTTGAAATATAAGGAATGAATTTGTTTTGATCGTACTGACTGTTTCACATAAAATAAGTCGAAGGTTTTATATGGTATAAGGTGCCCTTCATCACAGGTGACTATATGTTAAAAATTTAGGTACCAAATGACTGTGGTTTATCATTGAAATATTATATTTAGAAAGGCGGTATTTATATGTTGTAACCTTCTAAATGTGTTCCAATTTTACACACAGATTGTTCATATCACTTGGTTTTATAAACCTTTATGGTTACGAGATAGGTTGACAGATCAGGCCATTAGCGTTTGAAACAAAAGCGAGATAATTTTAAAACTTCAAACTTCAGGATACTGCTTTGTTGTCTATAGCTTACGCTTACAATTGCGAGAACGGTATTGATTACCCAGTGTCAGAATTATATAACAGAGAGGGGAAGGTATACTTGTCGGCCGTATTGACGCTGAGGTAGCAAGTTTAAATAATTCTTTTTGTGCGACAGTACATGTCGCACCTTAAAACATACTTGCATATATTACACACAGACGGATCCGTTCTCTTGAAAGATGAAAATAAAGCTGAATTGAGAATGTTACGTAGAGCAACATGACGGCAAAAAGTCAAGCATTGTTTGAAGCATTTCTGTCTGGTTTGCAATGTATCGTCATATTTAATGCATAATATCACCTTTCGATATTTTCTTTTACACTACTACTCAATGTATAGAGGTAGGTTGCTATGGAATGTACTAGGGATTTTAAATTTTATATAAATCTATTAGATATCCGAGTCTCAAATCAATCTGTTGAGTTAATTTTAGATCATTAGCATTTTCCTAGTTTTATAAATATGCTTAACACGCTCTTTCTTAATCATTGTAATGTCCTTTTATGTTTAAGTGTGCCATTAATGTTCCATGTTGTGCAGCACAGCAATACATTAGTTGTTTGTTTTGTCAATAAACATCTCGTTTGTATTCAATGTCATGGGTGTGTTTATGTTGTTCTTTGTATCATTTTCATTAACTCCAGGACTTTATTCTCAGTATAAACAAATTTTAAGTATAAAGATTCTGAATCAAAGATAATGTATGACTTTCCAAACTGTTGAAAATGTCACATCAGAATAAACGGTATTTTTGTTTGATATTTACAACCTCAGAGTGGGTACCGCTGCTGTTGGAGTAAAACTCCCCAAGAGTATTGTTTACTAAGTAGTCATTACCTTTTGCTGTGAGAATATTTAGTATGTAGCAAAATATTCAGTCGTCTTCCTAATTTTTAAAAGATGTTTAAAATAAGGTATTTTCCTTCATATAAAGTATTCAAAAGCTGGATTTGGATTAATATAATTTGGTTTTAGCTCAACTCGCTATAGCCAGCTGAGCTTATGGCATGGTTTGCCGTGCGTCCGTGAGTGCGTGTGTGCTAAACTTTAATCTTCTCCTCTGAAACCACTGGGTCAATTGGGACCAAATTCGGTGTGGAAGGTGCTTAGGTTGGGTAGACTAAAATTTTTACCAGCCGATCACACCTGACATCCAAGAAACACATAAATAGCCATCATTGAATAATTTTTTACTCTTTTTGTATAATTTAGAGAGTAGATAGCGGGACATTCAACATATATTACGGGTGTTTCTGAGAAATTTTTTGTTGACCCGATTTTCACGATTTATGCAATGAGGTGTAATATTTAATCAATTCTTTGAAAATCGTCTGCTCTGAAACCACTGGGCCGACTGGAACCGTATTGGTGTGGAGGGTCCTTAGGTGGGGTAGACTAAAGTTTGTACCAGGCGACATCACCTGACATCAAAGATGGCCGCTGTTACTATATATAGCAAAAACACATAAGTAGCCATTGTTGAGTTATTTCTTAACGGTTTTTGTTCAAATTTGAAATGTAGAGAGTAGATAGCGGGTTTTCTTCGAATTTTTCGTTGACCCGATTTTACCAGTTGTGCAAATGAAGTGTATTATTTAATCAATTCTTTGAAAATCTTCAAATCAACTAGAACCGTATTTTGGTGTGGAAGGTCCTTAGGTGGGGTAGACTAAAGTTTTTACCAGGCGTCCCAAGATGTATAAGTGTGACAGCCGTGATATGTTGTTATTTGTTTAATAATACTTGTTCAGAATTAACAATTAATGAACTTTGCTATTTACTTTATCCAATCTATTATCACGGATTACAAATTTTATCTATTTACTTTTCATTACTGTACTGATCCCATATATCCATTGAATATCCATATAGGATACAGTTGAATCAATGTCATGTACCTTTCCATTCCTTATTAACATGGTTTATAATACAAGATCTTGTAACACAATGTATATTCAATTTTTATACTTACAGAAGAATGCTCAGATGTTTTGTTTGTTCTAAATATGCATAATAATAAACAATATTTCATTCAAAATAATAATGTGTTAACCGTTTCTTATTTTTGTCATACAATGATTATTCATTGACTTGCATACACAACATCTTTGCTTACTTTCCCTCCATTACTAATTTCAAGACATGTCTGCTTCAATTATAAGCATCAACCGCAGTTCTGATGTCCTCAAATGACCATTGAAGCCCACTAGACATCTTGTTCTAAATAATATTTGGTTGCTCAACGTTAAAACGTGATGCGATTTGTGCGCCAGTTGAACATTATATGTCCTATTGGGCCTCTTGTTTGGATTTTGTTTGTTTCTTTTTATTTATTTATTTATTTTTATTTTTGTTTTGTTTTGTGGTTTTTGTACCTCTCAACATTTTCGCTCACTTAACCTCTAATGAGGAATGCCCTCCGGAAATGTGAACATATGGCACAAAAATTCAACATTATTTTGTTGAATAAAAGAACCAAAGAACGATTTACAAATAAATTGAATCAAAACACTGTGTTTCTTTAATACGTTACAGATTCTCGACGTTATCTATTCATTCATCTAAATTTTTTATTTTTCAAAAATATTTTTGCCAAGGTGACTAGATTAACTAACGCACTGCTGTTCAGGAGTAGGAAGTGTAGTTTGTTGAAGATATTCACTTAGGTTCTGTAGAATCGGCTACAATTATTTTAAATATTTTTTATTTTGGTAAAAGCTACATAAAAAGTGCCCTTTTCAAGAAAAACTGACTTTACATTACATTTGTTGGACTGTTGAAGCTACAATTAATACGTTATACCTAACATTATGATCAAGACATGTTAAGCAATGCCATGTGCATCAAATTTGGAAATAATTATATGTACGTCACTATTCTTTTTTATACCTATTGTTTTTCATTCAGCACAGTATTTTAGTCTTCTATAACTAGATATCTTTTTCTTATTTAAATAGCTATATTTGTTTTTATGCGACTTTACACCATAATTAGGCACTCCATTCTGTAGTTTTTCCAAACAATCCTTTTGGGAATAAAAACAAATGAAATGACGATGTTTTTTACTGTCACCATCTTTCTTTTATATTAGCTAACAAGACGTGTTATCGTCTAATGTTAAAACTGTTCCACTGAAAACATTACGATGTATTGCATCAGCAAAGGCATACTAAAATGATCGATTCATCCTTAGTAAGGAATCAACATTTTTAAAACCCGAATGTCATATATTTGGTTTTCATGATAAGTAAATAGTTATATAGGAGCAATTAAATAAGTTTTTAGAAGCACCATAATGATTATAGTAAAAAAAACATTGCTCAGAAAATATATCAAGATTTGAAATTCAGAACTGGTATCAATTATTATTTTCTATCTCGATTTAAAAGAAAAACAATAATTAGTTCCAATTATTAATCATGTTGATAATAGAAATGATATTGTTGGTGAACAAACGAACATCTTCGGTTGATGCCAAAACAAACAAAAAATAAAATCATAAATAAAGAAGTAAATACATAAATAAATAAAACAAAAAATTGACAATAGTCAATGCAATCAGCAACCGACTTCACAATACCGGAATGACTTATAACAAAATTTACTGTAAATATAACAGATACCAGTTAAATTTTGATGTGCCAGATGTGCACATTTCGGAAATTCATTCCTCATCAGTGAAACTAAGATCGAAATGGTTTGATAGATAAAAAATATAAGCCAAACAGTTGAAAATAATGAATCTAAAGTTCCAAAATTATATAAATCCGAATCCAGCCAAGGAGTGCTTTGCATGAGAAAAGAAGTTTGTCATTTATTTATTTTTCTTTCATTTTAGTTATTATTATTCGCAATTGAAATGTTTACGATAAAAGTCATTTGGTTGATTTCATTTTAAAAACGGTTTACTCAAAAAAACTTT